>VHKM01000922.1:980000-1311788 GCA_007210695.1 Neogobius melanostomus | reverse complement strand
CTTAGATGCGGTCTAAAGGGTAAGTTGTAGATGCGTTTAAAAGGTAAGTGTAGATGCGTCTAAAGGGTAAGTGTAGATGCCGTCTAAAGGTAAGGTTGTAGATGTGTTCTTAAAGGGTAAGTGAGATGTTGTCTAAAAGGGTAAGTGTAGAGCGGTCTAAAGGGTTAAGACAGAGTGTCTAAAGGGTAAGTACAGATGTTGTCAAAGCGGTAAGTGCAGTAAGTGCAGATGTGTTCTAAAGGGTAAGTACAGATGCGTCTAAAGGGTAAGTACAGATGTTGTCTAAAGCGTAAGTTGTAGATGTGCTAAGGTAGTACAGATGTGTCTAAAGGGTAAGTACAGAGTGTCTAAAGGGTAGTGTAGATGTGTCTAAAGAGGTTAAGTACAGATGTTGTTCTAAAGCGGTAAGACAGAGTGTCTAAAGGGTAAGTGTAGATGTGTTCTAAAGCGGTAAGTACAGATGATGTCTAAGGGTAAGTACAAGGATGTGTCTAAAGGGTAAGTACAGATGCGTCTAAAGGGTAAGTACAGATGTGTCTAAAGGGTAGTGTAGAGTGTCTAAAGGGTAAGTGACAGATGTGTCTAAAGGGTAAGTACAGATGTGTCTAAAGGGTAAGTACAATGTGCTAAAGGGTAAGTGTAGATGCGTCTAAAGGGTAATTGTAGATGCAAGTCTAACAGGCGTAAGTATAGATGTGTCTAAAGGGTAGTGTAATGCGTCTAAAGGGTAAGTGTAGAGCGTTCTAAAGGTAAGTGTAGATTGGCATCTAAAGGGTAAGTGTAGATGATCTAAAGGTAAGTACAGATGTGTCTAAAGGGTAAGTGTAGATTGCGTCTAAAGGGTAAGTGTAGATGCGTCTTAAGGGTAAGTGCTAGATGCATCTAAAGGGTAAGTGTAGATGCATCTTAAAGGGTAAGTGTAGATGCGTCTAAAGGGTTAAGTGTAGATGCATCTTAAAGGGTTTAAGTGTAGATGCATCTAAAGGGTAAGTGTAGATGCGTCTAAAGGGTAAGTGTAGGATGCATCTTAAAGGGTAAGTATAGATGTGTCTAAAGGTAAGTGTAGATGCGTCTAAAGGGTAAAGTGTAGATGCGTTTCTAAAGGGTAAGTGTAGATGCGGTCTAAAGGGTAGTGTAGATGTTCTAAAGGTTAAGTGTAGATGCGTCTAAAAGGGGTTAAGTGTAGATGCATCTAAAGGCGTAAGTGTAGATGTGTCTAAAGGTAAAGTATTAGATGCGTCTAAAGGTAAGTGTAGATGCGATCTAAAGGGTAAGTGTAGATGTGTCTAAAGGGTTAAGTGTAGATGTGTCTAAAGGTAAGTACAGATGTGTCTAAAGGTAAGTGATAGATGCATCTAAAGTAAGTGTAGATGTGTTCTAAAGGTAAGTACAGATGTGTTCTAAGGTAAGTTAGATGCATCTAAAGGGTAAGTGTAGAATGCATCTAAAGGGTAATGTAGATGCAGTCTAAGGGTAAGTGTAGATGTGTCTAAAGGGTAAGTGTAGATGTGTCTAAAGGGTAAGTGTAGATGCATCTAAAGGGTAAGTGTAGATGCATCTAAAGGGTTAAGTGTAGATGTGTCTAAAGGCGTTAAGTGTAGATGTGTCTAAAGGTAAGACAGATGCGTCTTATAAGTAAGTGTAGATGTGTCTAAAGGTATAAGTGTAAGATGTGTCTTAAAGGGTAAGTGTAGATTGTGTCTAAAGGGTAAGTGTAGATGTGTCTAAAGGGGTAAGTGTAGATGTGTCTAAAGGGTAAGTGTAGAGATGCGTCTAAAGGGTAAGTGTAGATGTGTCTAAAGGGGTAAGTGTAGATTGCGTCTAAGGGTAAGTTGTAATTGTCTAAAAGGGTAAGTGTAAGATGTGTACTAAAGGGTAAGTGTAGATGCGTCTAAAGGGTAAGTGTAGATGTGGTCTAAAGGTAAGTGTTAGATGTGTCTAAAAGGGTAAGTCAGAGCGTCTAAAGGGTAAGTGTAGATGGTCTTAAAGGGTAAGTGTAGATGTGTCCTAAAGCGGTAAGTGTAGAGGTTCTAAACGGTAAGTGTAAGATGCGTCTAAAGGTAAGTGTAATGGTCTAAAGGTAAGTGCAGATGTGTTAAAGGGTAAGTGTTAGATGTTCTAAAGGGTAAGTGTTAGATGCTCTAAAGGGTTAAGTGTTAGATGTGTCTAAAGGGTAAGTGTAGATGCGTCATAAAGGGCTAAAGGTAGATGTGTCTAAAGGTAAGTGTAGATGTGTCTAAAGGGTAAGTGTAGATTTGTGTCTTAAAGGGAGTGTAGATGCGTCTTAAAGGGTAAGTGTAGAGGTGTCTAAAGGTAAGTGTGAGATGCATCTAAAGGTAAGTGTAGATGCTCTAAAGGGTAAGTGTAGATGCGTCTAAAGGGTAAGTGCAGATGTGTCTAAAGGTAAGTGTAGATGTGTTCTAAAGGGTAAGTGTAGATGCGTCTAAGGTAAGTGTAATGTGTCTAAAGGGTAAGTGTAATGCGTCTAAAGGGTAAGTGAGATTGTGTCTAAAGGGTAAGTGTAGATGCGTCTAAAGGGTAAGTTAGATGTGTCTAAAGGGTAAGGTAGATGCGTCTAAAGGGTAGTTAGATGCGTCTAAAGGGTAAGTACAGATGCGTCTAAAGTGTAAGTGTAATGTGTCTAAAGGGTAAGTGTTAGATGCGTCTAAGGGTAAGTGTAGATGCGTCGAAAGGAGTAAGTACAGATGCCGCTAAAGGGTAAAGTACACATGCGTCTGTAAGGGTAAGTGTAGATGTGTTCTAAAAAGGGTAAGTACAGATGCTCTAAAGGGTAAGACATATGCGTTCTAAAGGGTAATGTAGATGTGTCTAAAGTAAGACGATGCGTCTAAAGCGGTGAAGTACAGATGCGTCTAAAGGTAAGTGTAATGTGTCTAAAGGTTAAGTACAGATGCGTCTAAAGGGAAGTGTAGATGCGTTCTTAAAGGGTAAGTGTATATGCGTCTTAAAGGGTAAGTGTTAGTAGATGCGTCTAAAGGGTAAGTGCAAGATGTGTCTAAAGAGGTAAGTGCAGATGCCGTCTCTAAAGGGTAAGTGTAGATGCGTTTAAAGGGTAAGTGTAGATGTGTTCTAAAGGGTAAGTGTAGATGTGTCTAAAGGGTAAGTACAAAAGAATGCGTTCTAAAAGGGTAAGTACAGATGCGTCTAAAGGTAAGTTGTAGATGTGATCTAAAGGGAAAGTACAGATGCGTCTTAAAGCGTAATACAGGATGCTCTAAAGTGTAAGTACAGATGCGTCTAAAGGGTAAGTACAGATGCGTCTAAAGGGTAATCAGATGCGTCAAGGGTAAAGTTACAGATGCGTCTAAAGGGTAGTGTAGATTGTCTAAAGGTATGTAGAGTGTTCTAAAGGTAAGTTTAGATGCGTCTAAAGGGTAAGTGTAGAGATGCGTCTAAAGGGGTAAGTACAGATGCGTCTAAAGGGTAAGTACAGCATGCGTTCTAAAGTAAGTGTAGATGTGTCTAAAGGGTTAGTGCTAGATGCGTTAACAGGGTAAGTGTAGATGGCGTCTGAAAGGGTAAGTGTAGATGCGTTCTAAAGGGTAAGTACAGATGCGTCTAAAGGTAAGTACAATGCGTCAAAGGGTAAGTGGTAGATGTGTCTAAAGGGTAAGTACAGATGCTCTAAAGGGTAGTACAGATTGCGTCTTAAAGGGTAAGCTGTAGATGTTCTAAAGGGTAAGTACAGATGCGTCTAAAAGGGTAAGTACAGATGCGTCTAAAGGGTTAAGTACAGATGCGTCTAAAGGGTAAGTGTAGATGTGTCTTAAAGGTAAGTACAATTGGTCTAAAGGGTAAGTGTAGATGCGTCTAAAGGTATGTAGATGCGTCTAAAGGGTAAAGTTGAGCATGCGTCTAAAGGGTAAGTGCAGATGCTGTTCTAAAGGGTAAGTGCAATGGTCTTAAAGGAGTAAGTGTAGTGCGTCTAAAGGGTAAGTGTAGATGTGTCTAAAGGTAAGTTAGGATGTGTCTAAAGGGTAAGTAAAAAACCAGGGAATTGGGGCGGGTCTAAAGGGTAAGTACAGATGCGTCTTAAAGGTAAGTGTAGATGTGGTCTAAAGGGTAAGTACAGATGGTCTAAAGGTAAGTACCAGATGCGTCTAAGGGTAATACAGATGCGTCTAAAGGGATACAGTACAGATGCGTTCTAAAGGGTAAGTAACAGATGCGTCTAAAGGGTGGTAAGTACAGATGGGTCTAAAGGGTAAGTGTAGATGCGTTCATAAAGGTAAGTTGTAGATGCCTAAGGGTAAGTGTAGATGCGTTCTAAGGGTAAGTGCAGATGGTCTAAAGGGTAATGCCAGATGCGTTCTAAAGGTAACGTGTAGATCGTCTAAAGGTAAGTGTAGAATGTGTCTAAAGGGTAAGTGTTTAGATGTGTCTTAAAGGGTAAGTTTACAGATGGTCTTAAAGGGGTAAGTACAGATGCGTCTAAAGGGTAGTGTCAGATGCGTCTAAAGGGTAAGTGTAGATGTGTCAAAGCGGTAAGTGTAGATGCTGTCTAAAGGTTAAGTGTTAGATGGTCTAAGGGTAAGTACAGATGCGTCTTAAAGGGTAAGTGTAGATGTGTCTAAAGGGGTAAGTGTAGATTGCGTCTAAAGGGTAAGTGTAGATGCGTCTTAAAAGGGTAAGTATGTAGATGCGTTCTAAAGGGTAAGTACAGATGCGTCTAAAGGTTAAGTACAATGCCGTCTAAGGGTAAGTGTTAGATGTGTTCTTTGGTAAAGGGTAAGTACAATCGTCTAAAGGGTAAGTACAGAATGCCGTCTAAAGGGTAAGTACAGATGCGTCTAAAGGGTAAGTACCAGATGCGTCTAAAGGTAAGTGTAGATGTGTCTAAAGGGTAAGTGTAATTGTCTAAAGGGTAAGTACAGATGCGTCTAAAGGGTAAGTGTAGATGCGTCTAAAGGGGTAAGTGCAAGATGTTTCTAAAGGTAAGTGGCAGATGCGTCTTAAAGGGTAAGTGTAGATTGCGTCTAAAGGGTAAGTGTAGTGTGTCTAAAGGGTAAGTGTAATGTGTCTTAAAGGCGGTAAGTGTAGATGTGTCTAAAGGGTAATTAGATGCGTCTAAAGGGTAAAGTGTAGATGTGTCTAAAGGGTAAGTGTTAGATGCGTTTCTAAAGGGTAAGTTGTAGATGCGATCTAAAGGGTAAGTAACAGATGCGTCTAAAGGGTAAGTACAATGTGTCTTAAAGGGTAAGTGTATGAGCGGTCTAAAGTGGTAAGTGTAGATGCGTCTAAAGGGTAAGTGTAGATGCGTCTAAAAGGTTAAGTACAGATGCGTCTAAAAGGTAAGTACAGATGCGTCTAAAGGTAAGTGTAGATTTGTGTCTTAAAGGGTAAGTACAGATGCGTCTAAAGGGTAAGGTACAGATGCGTCTAAAGGGTAAGTTAGATGCGTCTAAAGGGGTAAGTGTAGATGCGCTTCTAAAGGGTAAGTTGCAGATGGTCTAAAGGGTAAGTGCAGAGTGTCTTAAAGGGTAAGTGTAATGCGATCTAAAGGTAAGTGTAGATGCGTCTAAAGGTAAGTGCAGATGTGTCTAAAGGTAAGTACAAGTGTCTAAAGGGTAAGTATTAGATGTGTTCTAAAGGGTAAGTGCAGATGTTCTAAAGGGTAAGTGCAGATTGTCTAAAGGGTAAGTGTAGATGCGTCTTAAAGGGTAAGTGTAGATGCGTCTAAAGGGTAAGTGTAGATGCGTTCTTAAAGGTAAAGTTGTAGATGCGTCTAAAGGGTAAGTGTAGATGCATCTAAAGGTAAGTGTAGATGCGTCTAAAGGTAAGTGTAGATTGCATCTAAAGGTAAGTAATAGATGGTGTCTAAAGGGTAAGTAGATGCGTCTAAAAGGGTAAGTGTAGATGCGTTAAAGGGTAAGTGTAGATGGTCTAAAGGGTAAGTGTAGGATGTGTTCTAAAGGGTAAGTGTAGATGCGTCTAAAGGGTAAGTGTAGTGCATCTAAAGGGTTAAGTGTAGATGCTTGCTAAAGGGTAAGTGTGATGCGTCTGAAAGGGTAAGTGTTAAGATGGTCTTAAAGGGTAAGTTGTAGATGTGTCTAAAAGGGCTAAGTGTAGATGTGTCTTCTAAAGGGTAAGTACAGATGTGTCTAAAGCGTAAGTTGTAGATGCATCTAAAGGGTAAGTGTAGATGTGTCTAAAGGGTTAAGTACAGATTGTCTAAAAGGGTAAGTGTAGATGGCATCTAAAGGGTAGTTGTAGATGCATCTAAAGGGTAAGTGTTAGGAAATGCAGGTCTAAAGGGTAAGTGTAGATGTGTCTAAAAGGGTAAGTGTAGATTTGTGTCTAAAGGGTAATGTAGATGCATCTTAAAGGGTAAGTGTAGATGCATTCTTAAAGGGTAAGTTAGATGTGTCTAAAGGGTAAGTGTAGATGTGTTAAAGGGTAAGTGACAGATCGTCAAAGGGTAAGTGTAGATGTGTCTAAAGGTAAAGTGTAGATGTGTCTAAAGGGTAAGTGTAGATGTGTCTAAAGGGTAAGTGTTAGATTGTGTCTTAAAGGTAAGTGTAGATGTGTCTAAAGGTAAGTGGTAGATGCGTCTAAAGGGTAAGATGTAGATGTGTCAAAGGTTAAGTTGTAGATGCGTCTAAAGGCTAAGTGTAGATGGTCTAAAGGGTAAGTGTAGATGTGTTCTTAAAAGGGTAAGTGTAGATGCCGTTCAAAGGGTAAGTGATAGATGTGCGTTAAAGGGTAGTGTAGATGTGTCTAAAGGGTAAGTACAGATTGCGTCTAAAGGGTAAGTGTAGATTGTCTAAAGGGTAAGTGTAGATGTGTCTAAAGGGTAAGTGTTAGATGTGTCTAAAGGTAAGTTTAGATGCGTCTAAAGGGAAGTGTAGATGCGTCTAAAGGAAGTGCAATGTGTCTAAAGGGTAAGTGCTAGAGTGTCTAAGGGTAAGTGTGATGCGTCTAAAGGGTAAGTGTAGATGTCGTCTAAAGGGTAAGTGTAGATGGTCTAAAGGGTAAGTGTAAAGGATGTGTCTAAAGGGTAAGTGTTTAGATGTGTCTAAAGGGTAAGTGGTAGATGTGTCTAAAGGGGTAAGTGTAGATGCGTCTAAAGGGTTAAGTGTAGATGTGTCTAAAGGGTAAGTGTAATGCAATCTAAAGGGTAAGTGTAGATGCGTCTAAAGGGTAAGTGATAGATGCGTCTAAAGGGTAAGTGCAGATTGTCTAAAGGGTAAAGTTAGATGTGTCTAAAGGGTAAGTGTAGATGGTCTTAAAGGGTAAGTGTGATGTGTCTAAAAGGGTAAGTGTAGATGGCGTCTAAAGGTAAGTGTAGATGTGTCTAAAGGGTAAGTGTAGATGCGTCTAAAGGGTAAGTGTAGATGTGTTCTAAAGGGTAAGTTAGATGCTCTTAAAGGTTAGTGTAGATGCGGTCTAAAGGGTTAAGTACAGATGCGTCTAAAGGGTAAGTGTAGATGTGTCTAAAGGTAAGTGTAGATGCGTTAGAAGGGTAAGTGAGATGCCGTCAGAGAGGGTAAGTACAGATGCGGTCTAAAAGGGTAAGTACAGATGGTCTAAAGGGGAAGTGTAGATGTCTAAAGGGTAACTTACAGATGCGTCTAAAGGGTAATACAGAATGCGTCTAAAGGGTAAGTGTAGATGTGTCTAAAGGGTAAGTACAGAGCGTCTAAAGGGTAAGTACAGATGCGTCTAAAGGCGTAAGTGTACGATGTGTCTAAAGGTAAGTACAGATGCGTCTAAAGGGTAAGTTAGATCGTCTAAAGGTAAGTGTGTAGATGCGTTAAGGGTAAGTGTAGATTGCGTCTAAAGGTAAGTGCAGAGATGTGTCTAAAAGGTAATGCAGATGGTCTAAAGGGTAAGTTAGATGCGTTAAGTGGTAAGTGTTAGAATGTGTTTTAAAGTAGTGGTAGATGTGTCTAAAGGTAAGTACAGATATGCGTCTAAAGGGTAAGTACAGATGGTTCTAAAGGGTAAGTGTAGATGTGTCTAAAGGGTTAAGTACAAGATGCGTCTAAAGGGTAAGTACAGATGCGTCTAAATTAAGTACAAGAGCGTTTAAAGGTTAAGTACAAGATGCGTCTAAAGGGTTAAGTAACAGGATGCGTCTAAAGGTAAGTACAGATGCGTCTAAAGGGTAATGTGATGTGTCTTAAAAGTGTTTAAGTGTAGATGTGTCTAAAGGGTAAGTGTAGATGTGTCTAAAGGGTAAGTGTAGATGCTCTAAAGGGTAAGTGTAGATGCGTCTAAAGGGGTAAGTGTAGATGTGGTCTAAAAGGGTTAAGTTACAGATTGCGTCTAAAGGGAACTACAGATGCGTCTCTAAAGGCGTAAGTGTAGATGTGTCTAAAGGGTAAGTAACAGATGCGTCTAAAGGGTAAGTACAGATGCGTCTAAAGGTAAAGTACAAATGCGTCTAAAGGGTAAGTACCAGATGCTCTAAAGGTAAGTACAGAGGCTTAAAGGGTAAGTTAACAGATGGCGTCTAAAGGGTAAGTCGTAGATGTGTCTAAAGGTAGTTAGTATGTGTCTAAAGGGGTAAGTGTAGGATGCGTCTAAAAGGGTAAGTGTAGAGCGTCTAAAGGGTTAAAGTACAGATGCGTCTAAAGGGTTAGTACAGATGCGTCTAAAGCGGGTAAGTGAGATGTGTCTAAAGGGTAAGTGTAGATGCGTCTAAAGGCGTAAGTGTAGATGCGTGTCTAAAGGGTAAGTGTAATGCGTCTAAAGGGGTAAGTAACAGATGCGTCTAAAGGTAAGTACAGATGCGTCTAAAGGGTAAGTGTAATCTGTGTCTAAAGGGTAAGTACAGATGCGCTAAAGGGTAAGTACAGATGCGTCTTTTCTAAGGTAAGTGTAGATGTGTCTAAAGGTAAGTACAGATGGCGCTCTTAAAGGTAAGTACAGATGCGTCTAAAGGTAAGTACAGATGCGTCTAAAGGGTAAGTGTAGATGCTGTCTAAAATATATAGAGATCCTAAAGGGTAAGTGTAGCATGCGTCTAAAGGGTAAGTTGTTAGATGCGTCTAAAGGGTAAGTGTAGAGTGGTCTAAAGGGTAAGTGTAGATGTGTCTAAAGGCGTAAGTACAGATGCGTCTAAAGGTGTAAGTACAGATTGGTCTAAAGGGTTAATTGTAGATGTGTCTAAAGGGTAAGTTACAGATTGCGTCTAAAGGTAAGTACAGATGCGTCTAAGGTAAGTACGATGCTCTAAAAGGGTAAGTACAGATGCGTCTAAAGGTTAAAGTACAGATGCGTCTAAAGGGTAAGTACAGATGCGTCTAAAGAGTGTAGATGGCGCGTTTACTTAAAAGGGTAGTGTAGATGCGTCTAAAGGAGTAATGTAATGGTCTAAAGGGTAATGCAGATGTGTCTAAGGGTAGTGCAGATGCGTCTAAAGGGAAGTGTAGATGCGTCTAAAGGGTAAGTGTTAGATGTTGTCTAAAGGGTAAGTGTAGATGTGTCCTAAAGGTAAAGTACAGATGCGTCTAAAGGGTTAAGTACAGATGCGTCTAAAGGGTAAGTGTAGATGCCGTCTAAAGGGTAAGTGTAGATGTGTCTAAAGGGTAAGTGTAGATGGTCTAAAGGAAGTGTAGATGCGTTCTAAAAGGGTAAGTTACAGATGCGTCTTAAAGGGTAAGTGTAGATTGTGTCTAAAGGTTAAGTGTAGATGCGTCTAAAGGGGTAAGTGTTAGATGCGCTCTAAAGGTAAGTGTAGGATGCGTCTAAAAGGTAAGTACAATGCGTCTAAAGGGTGAAGTACTAGATGCGTCTTCTAAAGGGTAAGTGTAAGATGTGTTCTTAAAGGGTAAGTACAGATGGTTAAAGGTAAGTACAGATGCCGTCTAAAGGTAAGTACAGATGCCGTCTAAAGGTAAGTACAGAGCGTCTTAAAGGGTAAGCTGTAGATTGTGTCTAAAGGGTAAGTGTAGATTTGTGTCTAAAGGGTAAAGTACAGATGCGTTAAAGGGTAAGTGTAGATGCGTCTAAGGGTAAGGCAGATGTGTCTAAAGGGTAAGTGCAGATTTGCGTCTAAAGGGTAAGTGTAGATGCGTCTAAAGGGTAGTGGTTAGATGTGTCTAAAGGGTAAAGTGTAGATGTGTCTAAGGCGTAAGTGTAGATTTCTAAGGTAATGTAGATGCGTCTAAAGGGTAAGTGTAGATGTGTCTAAAGGTAGTGTAGAGCGTCTAAAGGGTAAGTGTAGATGCGGTCTAAAGGGTAAAGTACAGATGCGTCTAAAGGTAGTACAATGTGTCTAAAGGGTAAGTGTAGATGCGTCTTAAAGGGTAAGTGTAGATTGCGGTCTAAGGGTAATGTAATGCGTCTAAAGGGTAAGTACAGATGCGTCTAAAGGGTAAGTACAGATGCGTCTTAAAGGTAAGTGTAGATGTGTCTAAAGGGTAATACAGGATGCGTCCTAAAGGGAAGTACAGATGCGTCTAAAGGGTAGTGTAGATGCGTCTAAAAGGGTAAGTGTAGATCGTCTAAAGGGGTAAGTGCAGAATGTGTCTAAAGGGTAAAGTGCAGATGTGTCTAAAGGGTAAGAATGTAGATGCGTCTAAAGGGTAAGTGTAGATCGTCTAAAGGGTAAGTGCAGATGTGTCTTAAAGGGTAAGTACAGATGGTCTAAAGGGTAATATAGATGTGTCTAAAGGGTAAGTGCAAGATGCTGTCTAAAGGGTAAGTGCAGATGTGTCTAAAGGGGTAATGTAGATGCCCGTCTAAAGGGTAAGTGTAAGATGCGTCTAAAGGGTAAGGTGTAGATGCGTCTAAAGGTAAGTGTAGATGCGTCTAAAGGGTAAGTGTAGATGCGTCTAAAGGGTAAGTTTACAGATGTGTCTAAAGGGTAAGTACAGATGCGTCTAAAGGTAAGTGCAGATGGTGTCTAAAGGTAAAGTGCAATGTGTCTAAAGGGTAGTGTAGATGCGTCTAAAGGGTAAGTTTAGATGCGTCTTTTTAAAGGGGTAAGTGCAGATGCTGTCTAAAGGGTTAAGTACAGATGCGTCTAAAGGGTAAGTGCAGATGTGTCTAAAGGTAAGTACAGGATGTGTTAAAGGGTAAGTTACAGATGGTCTTAAAGGTAAAGTGGCGATTGTGTCTAAAAGGGTAAGTGCAGAGTGTCTAAAGAGTAAGTGTAGATGCGTCTAAAGGTAAGTGTTAACTGCGTCTAAAGGGTAAGTGCAATGTGTCTAAAGGGTAAGTACAGATGTGTCTAAAAGAGGTAAGTGTAGATGCGTCTAAAGGTAAGTGCAGGATGTGTCTAAGGAAGATACAAGATGTGTGTCTAAAGGTAAGTACAATGTGTCTAAAGGGAAGTGTAGATGTGTGTCTAAAGGGTAATGTAGATGCGTCTTCTAAAGGGTAAGTGTAGATCGTCTAAAGGGTAGGTAAGTACAGATGTTGTCTAAAGGGTAAGTACAGATGCGTCTAAAGGGTAAGTGCGATGTGTCTAAAAGGTAAGTTGCAGATGTGTCTAAACGGTAAGTGTAGATGCGTCTAAAGGGGTAAGTGTGATGCGTCTAAAGGGTAAGTTGCAGATGTGTCTAAAGGGTAAGTACAGATTGTCTAAAGGTAAAGTGTAGTGCCGTCTAAAGGGTAATGTAGATGCGTTCTTAAAGGCGTAAGTGTAGATGCGTCTTAAAGGGTAAGTACAGATGTGTCTTAAAGGGTAAGTTAGATGTGTCTAAAGTAAATTGTAGATGCGTCTAAAGGTTAAGTGTAGATGCGTCTAAAGGGTAAGTACAGAGTGTCTAAAGGGTAAAGTCAATGTGTCTAAAAGGTGAAGTACAGAGTGTCAAAGGGTAAGTGTAGATGCGTCTAAAGGGTTAAGTGTAAGATGCCGTCTAAAGGGTAAGTGTAGATGTGTCTAAAGGTAAGTGTAGATGCGTCTAAAGGGTAAGAGTAGATGCTTCTAAAAGGGTAAGTTTAGATGTTCTTAAAGGGTAAAGGTGTAGGATGTCCGTCTAAAGGGTAAGTACAGATGCGTCTAAAGGGTAAGTGTAGATGCGTTCTAAAGGGTAAGTGTAGATGCGTCTAAAGGGTAAGTACAGATGTGTCTAAAGTATAGTACAGATAATGTGTCTAACAGGGGTAAGTATAGATGCGTCTAAAGGGTAAGTATCCAATGCGTCTAAAGGTAAGTATAGATGTGTCTAAAGGTAAGTACAGATGCGTCTAAAGGGTTAAGTCAGATGCGTCTAAAGGGTAAGTGTAGATGTGTCTAAAGGGTAAGTACAGATTGCGTCTAAAGGGTAAGTGTTAGATGCATCTAAAGGTAAGTAGCAGATGCCGTCTAAAGGGTAAGTACAGATGCGTCTAGGGTAAGTATAGATGCGTCTAAAGGGTGTACAGATGTGTTAAAGTGTAAGTTATCTGATGTGTCAAAGGGTAAGTGTAGATTTGTGTCTAAGGTAATACACGATGCGTCTAAAGGTAAGTGTAGATGTGTCTAAAGGGTAAGTGCATTGTCTAAAGGGAAGTACGTTTGCTCTAAAGCGTAAGTACAGATGCGTCTAAAGGGTAAGTGTAGATGTGTCTAAAGGGTAGTACAGATGCGTCTAAAGGGTAAAGTACAGATGTGTCTAAAGGGTAAGTAACAGGATGCGTCTAAAGGTAAGTGCAGATGTGTCTAAAGTAAGTACAGATGCGTCTAAAGGGTAAGTGAGATGTGTTAAAGGGTAAGTGTAGGATGTGTTAAAGGGTAAGTGTAGATGTGTCTAAAGTAAGTGTAGATGTTCAAAGGTAAAGTGTAATGTGTCTAAAGGAAGTATGGATGTGTCTAAGGGTCAAGTACAAGATCGTCTAAAAGGTAAGTGTATGATGTGTCTAAAGGGTAAGTGCAGATGTGGTCTAAGGGTAAGTATCAGATGTGTCTAAGGTAAGTATAGATCGTTAAAGGGTATAGTACAGATGCGTCAAGTAAGTACAGATTGTCAAGGGTAAGTGCAGAGTGTCTAAAAGGAAGGCAGATGTGCTCTAACGGGTAAGTGTGATGATGTGTCTAAGGTAAGTACAGATATGGCTAAAGGTAAGTACAGAGTGTCCTAAGGTAGGGGGGGGCGAGTGGATGCGTCTAAAAGGTAAGTGCAGATGCGCTAAAGGGTTAGTGTAGATGTGTCTAAAGGGTAAGTACAGATTGTCTAAAGGGTAAGTACAGAATGTGTCTAAAGGGTAAGTACAATGTGTCTAAAGGGTAAAGTACAGATGTGTCTAAAGGGTAATGCAGAGTGTCTAAAGGGTAAGTGAGATGTGTCCTAAAGGTAAGTGTACGATGTGTCTAAAGGGTAGTGCAGAGTGTCTAAAGGTAAGTAACAGATGTGTCTAAAGGGAGTGCAGGAGTGTCTAAGGGGTAAGTTGCAGATGTGTCTAAGGTGTGCAGAATGTTCAAAGGTATGCTAGATGCGTCTAAAGGTACGTGCAGATGCGTAAGGGTAAGTGTAGATGTGTCTAAGGTGTGTGAGATGCGTCTAAAGGGTAGTGCAGATGTTAAGGGGTAAGTGAGATGTGTCTAAAGGGTAATACGATGTTCTAAAGGGAAGTGGCCAGAGTGTCTAAAGGGAAGTGTAAGATGTGTCTAAGGGTAAGTAGATGTTGTCAAAGGGTAAGTGTAGATGCGTCTAAAGGTAAGTGCAGATTTGGTCTAAAGGGCAAGTGTCAGATGTGGTCTAAAGGGTAAGTACGATGTGATTAAAGGTAAGCTGTAGATGCGTCTAAAGGGTAAGTGTATAGCGTCTAAAG
The DNA here is from genome assembly GCA_007210695.1 of Neogobius melanostomus. Classification (NCBI taxonomy): domain Eukaryota; kingdom Metazoa; phylum Chordata; class Actinopteri; order Gobiiformes; family Gobiidae; genus Neogobius; species Neogobius melanostomus. The sequence goes on along the minus strand of VHKM01000922.1, from coordinate 1,298,063 downwards.
GGTGAATACGATAGTGCTAAAGGAAGTACACGATGCGCCTAAAGGTAAGTGTAGATGCGTCTAAAGGTAAGTACAGATGTGTCTAAAGGGTTAAGTGTAGATGCGTCTAAGGGTAAGTGCAATTGTCTGAAGGTAGTACAGATGTGTCACAGGGTAAGTGTAGATGCGTCTAAAGGGTAAGTACAGAGTGCGTCTAAAGGGTAAGGACAGATGCTCTAAAGGTAAGTACAGAGTGTCTAAAGGGTAAGTAACAGAATGCGTCTAAAGAGTTAAGTGAGAATCGTCTAAAGGTAAGTAACAGATGTGGTCTAAGGGTAAGTGTAGATTGCGTCTAAAGGGAATGTAGAGCGTCTACAGGAAGTAAGATGTGTCTAAAGGTAAGTACAGATGCGTCTAAAGGTTAGTGTAGATGCGTCAAAGGGTAAGTAAGATGTGGTCTAAAGGGTATGTAGAGCGTCGAAAGGGTTAAGTGCAGGATTCGTCTAAAGGTTAAGTGAGATTGTCTAAAGGGTAAGTGTAGAATGCGTCTAAAGGTACATGCAGATGCGCTAAAGGTAAGTACGATTGTGTCTAAAGGTAAGTCGTAAGCGTCTAAAGGGTAAGTACAGATATGTCTAAAGGGGTAATGTAGATGCGTCTAAAGGTAAAGTGCAGATCGTCTAAAGGGTAAGTACAGAGTGTGTCAAAGGGGAAGTGTAAGATGCGTCAAAGGGTAAGTAACAGATATAGTCAAAAGGTAAGTGTAGATGCGCTAAGGTAAGTGTAGATCTCTAAAGGATAAGGTAGATGGTCAAAGGGTAATGTAGAATGTGTCCGCTAAAGGGTAGTGTAGATGTCGTCTAAGGGTAAGTACAGATGTGTCTAAAGGGTAAGTGTAGATGTGTCTAAAGGTAGTGTAGATGCGTCTAAAGGGTAGTGTAGATGATTCTAAAGGTAAGTGCAGATGTGTCTAAAGGGTAAGTGCAGATGCGTCTAAAGGGTAAGTGGTAGATGCGTCTAAAGGTAAGGTGTAATCGTATAAAAGGTAAGTGTAATGCGTCTCAAAGGGTAGTGTAGATGCTCTAAAGGGTAAGTGTAATGTGTTCTAAAGGTAAGTGCAGATGCGTCTAAAGGTAAGTGTAGATGCGTCTAAGGGTAAGTGTAGATGCGTCTAAAGGGTAGTGTAGATGTTCTAAAGGGTAAGTGCGATGCGTCTAAAGGGAGTGTAAGATGCGTCCTAAAGGGTAAAGTGTAATGCGTCTAAAGGGTAAGTGTAGAGCGTCTAAAGGTAATGTAGAGTGCTAAAGGTAAGTGTCAATGCGTCTAAAGGGTAAGTGTAGATGCGTCTAAAGGCGTAAGTGTAGATGTGTCTAGGGTAAGTGTACGAGCATCTAAGGTAAGTGTAGATGCATCTAAGGTAATGTCGATGTGTCTAAAGGTAAGTGTAAGATGCGTCTAAAAGTAAGTGAGATGTGTCTAAAGGGTAAGTGTTAGATTGCTAAAGTAAGTGTAATGCCATCTAAAGTAAGTGTAGATGCCATCTAAAGGGTAAGTGTATGATGGTCTAAAGGTAAGTGTAATCGTCTAAAAGGTAAGTGTAGATGCGTCCTAAAGGGTAAGTGAGAGCGTTAAAGGTAAGTGAGGATGCGTCTAAAGGGAATGTAGATGCGTCTAAAGGTAAGGTAGATGTGTCTAAAGGTAAGTGAGATGTTGTCTAAAGGGTAAGTGTAGAGTGTCTAGGTAAGGTTGAGATGTGTCTAAAGGAAGTGTAGATGCGTCTAAAGGGTAAGTACAGATGCGTCTAAAGGTAAGTGTAAATGCTTCTAAAGGGTAAGTACAGATGCGTAAAGGTAAGTGTAGATGTGTCTAAAGGTAAGTACAATGTGTCAAAGGTAAGTGTAGACTGCGTTAAAGGTAAGTGTAGATGTGTCCTAAAGGGTAAAGTGCAGATGCGTCTAAAAGGGTTAAGGTAAGATGCGTCTAAAGGTATGTAGATGCATCTAAAGGTAAGTGGTAGATGTGCTAAAGGGTAAGTGTAGTCCGTCGAAAGGGTACGTGTAGATGCGTCTAAAGGGTAAGCTGTAGAATGCATCTAAAGGGTAATGTAGATGTTCTAAAGGGAAAAGTGTAGATGCATCTAAAGGGAAGATGTAGATGCGTCAAAGGTAAGTGTAGATCGTCTAGGTAAGTGTAGATGCGTTAAAGGGGTTAAGTGTAGATGCGTCTAAAGGGTAACTGTAGATGCGTCTAAGGGTAAGTGTAGATCGTCTAAAGGTAATGTAGATCGTTCCAAATGTAAGTGTAGATGTTCTAAAGGTAAGGTAGATGATGTTAAAGGTAAGTGTAGATGCGTCTAAGGGTAGTACACGATGCGTCTAAAGGGTAAAGTACAAGAGCGTCTAAAGGGTATAGTACAGCAGCGAGATGCGTCTAAAGGGTAGGTGATGTTTAAAGGTAAGTGTAAATGTGTCTAAAGGGTTAAAGTTTACAGATGCGTCTAAAGGGAAGTACAGATCCGTCCAAAGCTAAGTGTAGATGTTCTAAAGGTAAGTGTAGATGTGCTTAAGGTAAAGTAAGATGTCGTCTAAGGGTAAGTGTAGATGCGATCTAAGGTAAGTTAGATCGTCTAAAGGGGTTAAGTGTAGAATGCGTCTGAAAGGGTAAGTAGCATGCGTCTAAGGTAAGTACAGAATGCGTTCTAAACGGTAAGGTGTTAGATGCGTCTAAAGGGTAGTACAGATGTGTCTAAAGTAAGTGTAATGCGTCTAAAGGTATGAGTGTAGATGCGTTTCTAAAGGGTAAGTGTAAGATGTGTCTAAGGTAGGGGTAATCGTCTAAAGGGTAAGTACGATGTGCTAAAGTAAGTGTAGATGCGTCAATAGGTAGTACAGATGCGTTAAAGGTAAGTACAGTCGTCAAAGGTAAGTACAGATGCGTCTAAAGGGTAATGTACAGATGCGTTAAAGGGTAAGTGAGAATGCCGTCTAAAGGTAGTAACAGCATTGTGTCTAAGGGTAAGTCGTAGATGCGTTCTAAAGGGTAAGTGTAGATGCGTCTAAAGGGTAACGTGTAGATGCATCTAGAAGGTAAGTGTAGATGTGCTAAAGGGTAATTTGTAGAGCGTCTAAAGGGTAATGTAAGCGTCAAAGGTAAGTGTAGATGCATCTAAAGGTAAGTTGTAAATGTGTCCCTAAAGGGTAAGTGTAGATCGCTAAAGGGTAAGTTTAGATGCGTCTAAAGGTAAGTGTAGATGCGTCTAAAGGGTAAGTGAGATGTGTCTAAAGGTAAGTGTAGATGTTCTAAAGGTAAGTAGCAAATGCGTCTAAGGGTAAGTTAGATGTTCCTAAAGGGTAAGTGAGATGCGTCTAAAGGTAAGTAAGATTGCGTTAAAGGTAAGGTAGTGCCGTCTAAGGTAAGTACAGATGCGTCTAAAGGGTAAGTGTAGATGCGTCTAAAGGTAAGTGTGATGCGTCTAAACGCGTAAGTGTAGATGTGTCTAAAGGGTAATGTGATTGTCTAAAGGGTCGTGTATGGATTGCTCTAAAGGGTAATGTAGATTGTCTTAAAGTGAAGTGTGATCGTCTAAGGGTAAGTACAGATGCGTCTAAAGGTAAGTGTAGATGCGTCTAAAGGGTAAGTTACAGAGCGTCTAAAGGTAAGTCAGATGCGCTAAAGGGTAAGTAAGATGCCGTCTAAAGGTAAGTACAGATGCGTCGTAAAGGGTAAGTGTAGATGCGTCAAAAGGGTAAGTACAGAGTGTTAAAGGTAAGTTGAAGATGTGTCTAAAGGGTAAGTGTAGATGCGTCTAAAGGTAATGTAGATGCGTCTAAAGGGTTAAGTGTAGATGCATCTAAAGGGTAGCTTAGATGTCTAAAGGGTAAGGTAGATGCGTCTAAGGGAAGTGTAGAGTGCGCTAAAGGGGTAAGTGTAGATGCATCTAAAGGGTAAGTTAGATGTGTCTAAACGGGTAAGTGTATGATGCGTCAAAGGTAGTGAATCCGTCTAAAGGGTAAGTGTAGATGCGTCTAAGGGTAAGTGTAGATGTGTCTAAGTAAGTGGTAGATGTGTCTAAAGGGTAAGTACAGATGCTCTAAGGTAAGTGTAAGATGTGCTAAAGGTAAGTGTAGATGCCGTCTAAATGGGTAAGTACAGATGCGTCTAAAGGGTAAGTGTAATGGCGTCTAAAGGGTAAGTACAGATGCGTCTAAAGGGTAAGTTAGTATGCGTCTAAATGGTAAGTGTAGATGCGTCTAAGGTAAGTGTAGATTGTTCTAAAGGGTAGTAGATTGTCCTTAAAGGAAAGTGTAGATGCGTCTAGAGGGTAAATTGTAGATGTGTCTATAAGGGTAGTGCTACAGATGCGTTAAAGGGTAAGTACAGATGAGTCAAAGGGTAAAGTGTGATGCGTCTAAAGGGTAGTACAGATGCGTCTAAAGGGTAAGTACAGATGACGTCTAAAGGGTAAGTACAGATGCGTCTCAAAGGCAAGTACAGATGCGTCTAAAGGTAGTGTAATTTTTCTAAAGGTAAGTGTAGATGTGTCTAAAGGGTAAGTACAGAGCGCTAAAGGGTAAGTACAGATGCGTCTAAAGGTAAGTACAGATGTGTCTTAAGGGTAAGTGTAGATGTGTGCTAAAGGGTAAGTGTAATTGTCTAAAGGGTAAGTAAGATGCGTCTAAGGGTTAAGTGTAGATGTGTCTAAAGGGTAAGTGCAGGATGGTGTCAAAGGGTAATGTAGATGTGTCTAAAGGGTAAGTTGTAGAATGTGTCTAAGGTAAGTGTAGATGCGTCTAAAAGGGTAGTGTAAGATGCGTCTAAAGGGTAGGAGTAAGATCGTCTCAGGGTAAGACAGATGCGTCTAAGGGTAAGTGTAATGCGTCTAAAGGGTAAGTGTAGATGCGTGCTAAGGGTAAGGTAAGATGCGCTAAGGTAAGTAAGATGCTCTAAAGGGTAAAGTACAGATGCGTCTAAAGGGTAAAGTGTAGATGCGACTAAGGTAAGTACAGATGTGGTCTAAGTAAGCTGTAGTGCGTCTAAAGGGTAGTGTAGATGCGTCCTAAAGGGTAGTGTAGATGTGCTAAAGGTAAGTGGCAGATTGTTAAAGGGTAAGTGTGATGCGTCTAAAGGGTAAAGTGTAGATGCGTTAAAGGTAAGTGTAGAATCATCTAAAGGGTAAGTGTAAGATGCGTCTAAGGTAAGTGTAATGCGTCTAAGGGTAAGTGAGATGCGTCTAAAGGGTAAGTGTAGATTGCATCTAAAGGTAAGTGGTAGGATGCGTCTAAAGGGTAAGTGTAAGATGCGTCTAAAGGGTAAGTGTAGATGCTCTAAAGGGTAAGTGTAGATGCATCTAAGGGTAAGTCAGATGTGTCTAAAGGGTAAGTGTAGATCGTCTAAAGGGTAAGTGTAGATGCTCTAAAGGTAGTGTTAGATCAATCTAAAGGGTAAGTGTAGATGTGTTAAAGGGTAAATGTAGATGCGTTCAAAGGGTAAGTGAGATGCGTCTAAAGGGTAAAGTGTAGACTGTTCCTAAGGGAAGTGTGAGCGTCTAAAGGGTAAGTGTAGTGTTTAAGGGTAAAGTGTAGATGAGTCCTAAAGGGTAAGTGTAGAGTGTCTAAAGGGTAAGTGTAATGCGTCTAAAGGGTAAGTACAGATGCGTCTAAGGTAGCTAACGATTGTCTAAAAGGGTAAGTACAGATGCGTCTAAAGGGTAAGTACGAATGCGTCTGTAAAGGGTAGTAGATGCGTCTAAAGGGTAAGTACAGATGCTCAAGGGTAAGTACAGATCGTCAAAGGGTAAGTGTAGATTGTCTAAAAAGGTAAGTGTAGATGTGTCTAAAGGGTAAGTACAGAGCGTCTAAAGGGTAAGTCAGATGCTCTAAAGGGTAAGTGTAGATGTTGTCTAAAGGGTAATGGATTGTCTAAGAGGGTAAGTACAGATGCGTCAAAGGGTAAGTACAGATGCGTCTAAGGGTAAGTGTAGACGTCTAAAGGGTAAGTGTAGTTCGTCTAAAGGGTAGTGTAAGATGACGTCTAAAGGGTAAGTACAGATGCGTCTAAAGGGTAGTAGCCAGATGCGTCTAAAGGGTAAGTGAGAGCCCCACCCGCTTCTAAAGGGTAAGTACAGATGTCTAAAGGTAAGTGTAGCTGCGTCTAAGGGTAAGTGTACGATGCGTTAAGGGGTAAGTGTAATGCGTCTAAAGGGTAGTGTAGAATCCGTCTAAGGGTAATGTAGATGCGTCTAAAGTGTAGTTAGATAGCATACTAAGGGTAGTACAGATGCGTCTAAAGGGAATTAAGGATGCTTCTAAAGGTAACGTAACAGAGCGTCTAAAGGGAAGTGTAGATGCGTCTAAAGGTAAGTGTAGATGCGTCTAAAAGGGTAAGTGATAGATGCGTCTAAAGGGTAAGTGTAGATGCGTCAAAGGAAAGTGTAGATGCATCTAAAGGGTAAGTAACAGATGCGCCTAAAGGGTAAGACAGATGCGTCTAAAGGGAATATACGATGGTCTAAAGGGCTAAGTACAGATGCGGTCTAAAGGGTAAGTACAAGAGCGTTCAAAGGGTAAGTACAGATGTTCGTAAAGGGTAAGTAAATGCGTCTAAAAGGGTAGTACTAGATGCGTCTAAGGGGCATAAGTAACAGATGCGTCTAAAGGGTAGTACAGATGTTAATAAAGGAAGTACAGATCGTGCTAAAGGGTAAGTAATAGATCCGTCTAAAGGGTAAGTAGCAGATGCGTCTAAAGGTAAGTACAGATGCGTCTAAGGTAAGTACAGATGCGTCTAAAGGAAGTATAGATGCGTCTAAAGGGTTAAGTACAGAACGTCTAAAGGGTAAAGTACAGATGCGTCAAAGGGTAAGTAGCACGAGCGTCTAAGGGTAAGTACAAGATCGTCTAAAGGGTAAGTGTAGATGCGTCAAAGGTAAGTAGAGATGTTCTAAGGGGTAAGTCAGATGCTCTAAAGGGTAATCGTAGATGCGTCTAACGGAAGTAAAGATGCGTCTAAGGTAAGTACAGATGCCTCTAAAGGGTAAGTACAGATGCGTCTAAAGGGTAAGACAGAGCGCTCTCAAAGGGTAAGTGTAGAATTCGTCTAAAGGGTAATACAGAACTTGGTCAAAGGGTAGTACAGATGCGTCTAAAGGGTAAGTACAGATGCGTCTAAAGGGTAAGTAGATGCTTGTCTAAAGGGTAAGTACAGAGATGGCTAAAGGTAAGTATAGAGCGTCTAAAGGTAAAGTGTAGATGCGTCTAAAAGTTAAGTATGAGAGTGCATCTAAAGGAAGGAGATGTGGTCCTAAAAGGTAAGTACAGAATGCGTCCTAAAGGGTAAGTATACCGATCGTCTAAAGGAATGATAGTGATCTCTAAAGGGTAAGTACAGATGTGTCTAAAGGGTAGTACAGATGCGTCTAAAGGGAAGTAAGGATGTTTCTAAAGGGTAATACGGTGTGTCTAAAGGGTAATATGGATGTGTCTAAGGTAGTACAGATGTTGTCTAAGGGAAGTAGACTGTGCTAAAGGGTAAGTACCAGATGTGTCAAGGGTAATACATGTTCTAAAGGGTAAGTAACGGATGTCGTCTAAAGGGTAGTATGGAGTGTCTAAAGGTAAGTACCAATGTTCTAAAGGTAAGTTGGATGTTCTAAAGTAGTATGGATGTGTCTAAAGGGTAAGTGTAGATGCTCGTAAAGGGTAAGTACAGGATGCGTCTAAGGTAAGTGTGAGTGTCTAAAGGGTAAGTATGGGATGGTTAAAGGGTATACAGATGTGTCTAAAGGTAAGTACGGATGTGTCTAAAAGGTAAGTAACGAGTGATGTCTTAAAGGGTAAGTAACGGATGTGTGTAATAGGTATAATACCGATGAGTGTCAAAGGGTAAGTACAATTGTGTCTAAGGTAGTGTACGGATGTGTCTAAAGGGTAAGTACAGATTGTGTCTAAAGGGTAGTTTACAGATGTGTCTAAAGGGTAAGTATAGATGCGTCTAAAGGGTAATAACAGATGTGTCTAAAAGGGTAAGTACGGATGTGTCTAAAGGTCAACTAGCAGATGTCGCTTAAGGTAATATGGATTGTCAAGGGTAAGACAGATGTGTCTAAGGGTAAGTATCGGATGTGGTCTAAAGGTAAGTATGGCATTTCTAAAAGGTAATGTGTTAGATTGCTCTAGAAAGGGTAAGTACAGATGCGTCTAAAGGGTAAGTGTAATGTGTCTAAGGGTAATATGGATGTGTCTAAACGGGTAAGTGTAGATCGTCTAAAGGGTAAGTACAGAGCGTCTAAAGGGTAGTACAGATGCGTGCTAAAGGTAAGTAATGGATGTGTCTAAAAGGGTAAGTACCAGATGTGTCTAAAGGTAAGTATGGATGTGTCTAAAGGTAAGTATAGATGCGTCTAAAGGGTAACGTACAGATGTGTTCTAAGGTAAGTACGGAGTGTCTAACGGGTATACGGATGTGTCTAAAGGGTAAGTATGGATGTGTCTAAAGGGTAAGACAGATGTGTCTAAAGGGTAAGTACGGATGTGTCTAAAGGAAGTATGGATGTGTCTAAGGTAAGTACGGATGTTTCTAAAGGTAAATACGGATGTGTCTAAAGGGTATACAGATAGTCAAAGGAATAACGAGATGTGTCCAAAGGTAATAGGATTGTCAAAGGGAGTAGGATGGTGTCTAAAGGGAGTATGGATGTGTCTAAGGTAAGTATGGATCGTGCTAAAGTAAGTGCAGATCGTCTAAAGGGTAAGTACAGATGCGTCTAAAAGGTAAGTTACAGAATTGCGTCTAAAGGTAAGTGTAGATGCGTCTAAGGGTAAGTGTAGATCGTCTAAAGGGTAAGTAGATGCCGTCTAAAGGCTAGTACAGATGCGTCTAAAGGGTAAGTGTAGATCGTCTAAAGTTAAGTGCAGATGTTCTAAAGGGTTAAAGTAAGCAGATGCGTCTAAAGGTAAGATGGAAATGCATCTAAAAGGGTAAGTTAGATGCGTCTAAAAGGGAAAGTGCGATGCGTCTAAAAGGTAAGTGTAGATGCGTCTAAAAGGTAAGTGTAGAGCGTCTAAAGGGTAAGTGTAGATGCGGTCTAAAGTGTAAGTGTAGATCCTAAGGGAAGTGTAGAATTGTCTAAAGGGTAAAGTACAGAATGCGTTAAAGGGTAAGTACAGATGCGTCTAAAGGTAGTACAGATGCGTCTAAAAGGTAAGTACGATGTGTCTAAAGGGTAAGTACAGATGCGTCTAACAGGGTAAAGTACAGATGCGTCAAGGGTAAGTACAGAGGTTAAAGGTAAGTGTAGATGCGTCTAAGGGTAAGTGTAGATGGCTAAGGTAAGTGTAGATGCGTCTAAAGGTCAGTACAGATGCGTCCTAAAGGGCAGTGTAGATGCGTCTAAAGGGTATGCAGATGTTGTCTAAGGGACAGTACAGATGCGTCTAAAGGTAATGTAGATGCATCTAAAGGTAAAGTGTAGAGCGTCTAAAGGGTAAGGGCAGATGCGTCTAAAGGGTAAAGTAGAGATGCGTCTAAAGGGAAGTGTAGATGCGTCTAAAGGTAAGTGTAGATGCGTTAAAGTGTAATGTAGATGCTTCTAAAGGGTAATGTAATGTGTTAAAGGATATGCGTCTAAAGGAAGTACAGATGCGTCTAAAGGAAGATTACAGATGCGTCTAAAGGGTAAGATAGACATGTGTCTAAAGGGTAAGTAAGATGCGTCTAAAGGTAAGTACGATGCGTCTAAAGGTAAGTACGATGCGTCTAAAGGTAAGTACAGATGATAGACTAACAAAGGGTAAGTATAGAGCGTCTAAAGGTAAGATACAGATGTTACTAAAAGGGTAAGATATAATGCGATCTAAAGGTAAGTATAGATGCGATCTAAAGGTAAGTACAGAGTTCTAAAGGGTAAGATAAGAATGGCGTCGAAGGTAAGTTAAGATGTGCTAAAGGTAGTACAGATGTGTCTAAATGGTAAGTACAGATCGTCTAAAGGGTAAGTACAGAATTGCGTCTAAAAGGTAAGTATAGATGCGTCTAAATGGTAGTATAGAGCGTCTAAAACGATACATCATTCAAGATAGTGTATGCGTCAAAGGAAGTGTAGATGCGTCTAAAGGTAAGTACAGATGTGTCTAAAGGGTAAGTACAGATGTGTCTAAAGGGTAAGTACAGATGGTCTAAAGGGTAAGTACAGATGCGTCTAAAGGGTAAGTGTATGTGTCTAAAGGGTTAAGTGGTAGATGCGTCTAAAGGGTAAGTACAGATGTGTCTAAAGGGTAAGTACAGATGTGTCTAAAGGTAATACAGATGCGTCTAAAGGGTAAGTACAGATGCGTCTAAAGGGTAAGTATAGAATGCGTCTAAAGGGTAAGTATAGATGCGTCTAAAGGGTAAGTGTAGATGCGTCTAAAGGGTAAGTGTAGATGCGTCTAAAGGGTAAGTGTAGATGCGTCTAAAGGGTAAGTACAGATGTGTCTAAAGGGTAAGTACAGATGCGTCTAAAGGGTAAGTACAGATGCGTCTAAAGGTAAGTAGATGCGTCTAAAGGGGTAAGTATAGATGCGTCTAAAGGGTAAGTACTAGATGCGTCTAAAGGGTAAGTATAGATGCGTCTAAAGGGTAAGTACAGATGCGTCTAAAGGGTAAGTGTCAGGTAAGTACATGTTAAAGGTAAGTAAGATGCGTCTAAAGGGTAAGTATAGATGCGTCTAAAGGGTAAGTACGGATGTGTCTAAAGGGTAAGTACGGATGTGTCTAAAGGGTAAGTACGGATGTGTCTAAAGGGTAAGTACAGATGTGTCTAAAGGGTAAGTATGGATGTGTCTAAAGGGTAAGTATGGATGTGTCTAAAGGTAAGTATGGATGTGTCTAAAGGGTAAGTATGGATGTGTCTAAAGGGTAAGTGTTCAGTCATGTATCTTAATGTAAATGCCATCTTGGGAATGAGAGTTTTTATTTCATTGATTATGGGGGTGGGCACTTATAAGCTCTTTGCTTCGGCCCACTCCTTTTGAGCAGAATGTTTACTGCTCAAATAACAAATAAACTTAACTAAAGGAGCCGTAGTGAAGCCTATACTCACCGGGTCGCCGCGCAGTCCCCTCTGACCCCTTGGCCCCGCCTCTCCTTTCAGTCCCGGGATTCCCTACAGGACATCAGAGCTGTCAGTCACACTGAGGGCAACTTTGGGCCCGTGGATGATTCCTCAGCTTCATCGTTCACACAAACCACGCTCACACACTACAGCCAAGCATGCATTATTATCACAAAGCACCAACTGCACTGCTAATACTGACTATAACATTGTTTGTTATAGTCTGTTTACATTATTATTATTATTTACTCTTTACACCTTTTGTCCCCACAAAGTCCTAGGTAGTCATTGTATATAAGATACCACTATTTACTATTTAATTTTTTTTCACATTTCCTGCCTATTTGCACACCCTGAGTGTTTCTAAGAGCTGAATGTAACAAGTAAATTTCTCCATTGTGAGATCAATAAATATCTATCTTATCTAATCTTATCAACATCTAGCTGCATTTTTACACTGGTGCAAAAGGATTTAGTCAGACTTTTCACTTAGAGTCAAAGTCAATGTGTTTGGAAGTTCTTTTCATTTGAATCAGGGCTCATATTTAGGGGAAATATATCGTCCAACACTAACAAAGCTTTAAACTGAACAAAACAAACCTGGGATTAAACAAAGAAAACCAGGACTAAACCAGAACTAAACCAGGTCCAAATAAACTGTCAACAATCAGAAATAATTTTTGGAGTCCAAAAATAACAGCGCAACATAACCTACTACAGCTGCTCCTCTGAGGCTCCTGAATGATTGGAGTTCTGGTCCTCACTCAAAGCACATAATCTAGGAGTTTGATTATTCTCTGCCGTAAATGGCCCACATCCTTGAACATAATGATGTGTCCAAGCAGGCAAGGCTTGTCCCAAAGTGTGTAAAAACAGGCTGTTGTTAAATCAGACGAGCAGTTAACAATGCAGTAAGTCAGTCAGCCCAAGTGAGAACGCTGTTAAAAGTGCCTATTTAGACACATTTCTTCACCTCCCACCAGACCATAACACAAAGCTGTTCCTGTTTCCCCTCTCCTCCGATAGTCCCCTCTTCCACATGCTCGTTCCCTGTCGACTTCCCTGACAGCCCCATAGCTGCACAGAGAGTGGGTAGTAGACAGACAAAGGCAGCTGTTTTCTTACAGTTTATATCGCTTATAGTCGACATTTATACAAATTATAACTAACACTCATGGGATGCTTACACAATAATATTCTTGAAATAGCTTATAGCTTTAATGAGCTATTTCAGCCAATATGATTGAGTGGCTGGAGGGAAGGCGCCTGAGCGCCCTATGGACCGGCTGCCACTGGTAGTAGTAGTAGTAGTAGTAGTAGTAGTAAAACCAGTAGTAGTAGTAGTGGTAATAGCAATAGTAAAAGCAGTAGTAGTAGCAGTAGTACTTACAGGGTCTCCGGGGCGACCTGGAGCTCCTTTGGGTCCGTCTTTTCCCACCAGGCCCTGACACCGTAAAGTACATGGATTAAGTACATGTAAGTAGATATAAGCATTAGGGCTGGGACAATACGCTTTTGTTTGAAACGTCTGCGATACAGTAATTATGATAAGTATTATGTTTACCTTACAATGTGTAAAAAGACAACAGTCATATATCCGAAATCTATCAAACAAATGCCATTTCACATTTGTTGAAGTGTTAAGACTAAAAGTGCATTAACAAGATGTAACAGAGTGCTGTTCCTGATAAAAATAAAGGAGTCAAGATGAAAAACACAAATGGCCCATAAATAGAGACCTTTTGAAAACGGCTTCATTTCAACCAAAAGCCAAAGCTTCTCATTTCATAAAATACTTCAAGAAACAAACGCATCTGCACTTTAGAACTGAAGAGCAAACATTGAAAGTATTGAAAATAGCGATACTTTGATGAAGTATTGCAAAACGATATTTTGTCCTAGCCTTAAGCAGCACATGGCACATGCACAGTACAGTACCAATGTACCAGAGCGCCACCTACAGTCAGTTTTATGCCACAGCTGCGTTGGTCTTTACCAAAATCCTCTTTATGTTTCTGTGATTCACCGATATGTGGAGCTCTTTGACCCAAATCACGTTGTTAATGATAAAACATAATTAAGGTGATCAGTTTATTATTTACATCTACTTTATATATTATGTTTTATGTTGCACGATTGAATCAATTCAATCAATCCAATTCTAGTTATTTAAAAGATGAAGTTGTGTTTTTTACGTGAGAGCAGAGGTGTGTAAAAATATTTACCCGAGTAAGAGGAACGTTATTTTCAAATTATTTTACTCAAGTAGAAGCAAAAAAAGTACTTTTTTTGCTTACTTGCATACTGTAACTGTTTACAGTCTAATTTATCTACTACTAGACCTTATTTGGCTTAAATCTGACATGCATTTGTGTGCATTTAGATCGCTTCTTTTCTCTTGTGATATGGTACGTGTTCATGAGGTGCTTTACTTTCCACGCAGACTTTTAGGAGTCACGTTGCTAGAGCTGGGCAATTTCCCCCCCAAAAAGTCTGCGATTTTTTTTATAAAAGACACGATTTACGATTCGATTCGATTTTTTTACTCCCCCATTTTAAACAAAATAACGGCGAACTGTAAATATATTTTAAATATATATATTTATTGTACTTAATGAAAGTACATCAACATAAACCTTTCTCTAACTGAAAAGTCTTGCACTTGTAATGCGCTTTACAAGCCTCAAGACAAACTCGATCTACTTCTAGAGGAGAATGCAGCATCCCAAAATGTAAAACTGCCTTCGCTAAATCTGCCATCTCGGTAATCGCAATGGGTCAGTGGAACACACTGCCAAGAGATTATTGCATGTACTACATTCAAAAGATTTGCGCATTTAACTAAAAATGGCTTCTAGAAAATCAAACTTGCGCTCATGATCTGTAACGACGTCATGAGGGAGCGACCGTTCACCTAGAAAAAGGATTGGTAGGAAAAGTTATAATGTTTTAAACGTATTTAAATTAAATGTATGTTCTGATGATGTTAAAATGTATAAATCCATGGTCACGTATTCATCTACATTTCAAATCAGTTTTTGTACTGTACATCAACCTGCCCAGGGACTACAGGTGGAAATTAGCATTTTTGCAATAACCTGGTACAATGCATCTTTCCTTTTGGTCAATGTTAAATTGTGCTCTGTCCCTGTCTAAATAAAATCATACCATACCAAGCCTGTATTACCAAGTTTCTCAAAGTGCTACACTGTCACTGTCGTACGCTACTGTTGTAGCCACAGCTGCCCTGGGGTAGATTGATGGAAGCGAGGCAACCAGTCTGCGCCATTGGCCCCTCTGACCACCACCAACCACTCACTCACTGACTACATTCGCCATGCATCCTGGTGTTACTAAACGGTCTCCCATCCAAGTACCGACCAGGCCCTTCCTGCTTAGCTTCCAAGGTCTGACGGGATTGGGCAGAGCAAAGGCAGCATGGCTATTGCTGTATTTCAATTGAGCTAATAAAACAACAAATCCTGAGGTGGGCTCTGTTCTTCTTGGCACATGTATACAGCAGGACCTTCTTCAGAGAGGCTGGCAGCGAGCTAAAAACATAATAATAATAATTCTAAAAAAATCGTTTTTTGGAAAATATGAATCGATTTGACCTACGAACACAATTTTTAAATCAAATCGATTTTCTTCCCAGCCCTACACATTGCTGAACCGGGAGCCATCGGCTCGTTCTGGGCAGTGTTTAATCAAACTTGTGTGGACTCAGACAAGCTACAGCCGCAGTAGCATCTCTGAGTCTGACTGCTGTACGTAGGCTACAGCACCTGTCCGCTGTGCCTGCATGGGTGCTCCGCCCACTTTTCCCCGTTGAGCTCAGACAGAAGATACGCACAGCTCTGGTTTACTGATGATACAATTACTTAATACAACTCCTATTTGAGTTATTTTCATATTCTCCAAATCCTCTATTGCTGTAAAATACAAGTGTGATTTTAATGTGTCTGGTTTATTTTTCTGTTTGGTTCATTTTAAGGACAGTTATGGCTGTTGCCCATCTTGCAGATTGGTGCGTGTGTATTTGTGCTATACAGCAAAGTCAGCAAACTGGCAACTGTGAGTGGAGTTTGTGTGTTTGAGAGAGGAAGGGTTTGTGATGTGATGTCTAGTGGTTGTGTGACAATAAGAAAACTTGTTGTAAGGTTAGTTACTGCAGACTGGAAACGATATGTGCGGGTGTGTGATGTTGACCCTGAACTGGTAGATCTCAGGAGGTCGGCTACTTGAAAAGTAGATCTTGGGTCAAAAAAGGTTGGGCACCTCTGCTCTACATGTTTAAGCTAGCAGTATCGGTATATTTAAAAGCATAAACTTTTAGGTTCAAACCGCCTTGATTAGGGAGATTTGGGAGCGTGCAGTAGGGGCCTGACTTTGTCTGTGTGTATTTACATACTGGTATAAACACCGCGGAGGAGGAGGCACCGCTGCTTTGGTTTGCGTTGTTGACACATGTTCTTGACACATGTTGTAGCAAACTAATGCCACGCAAACAGTTTTATACATACGCCTATTGTCCATCAGTTTTCAGGTTGAAATGGTCTTGTATATATAAATAGCGCACGAGGGTCAGTAAGCGTATTATTATTATTATTATTATTATTATTATTTATTAAATGTGTGAAGCACTTTCTGTAATAAAATAAGGTACACCTTCGAAGCATCACTGGGTTGAGTGTTTTTAAATGCAGACACATCTTTTCAAACAAGCTTCCGATACATAGCCACTGACTCAACTGCTGTGTTTATTTACATTTGTGTTTTTCTTTCTTTCTTGATGTCTATTGTGATTCTTGTTTTTATACTGGGAAGTGTCCTGGGAACCTTCTGACTGTTGTAAGGCGCTATACAATAACATTTGATTTGATTGATCGAAATATAATCTCTGGTGTGTTACCTGTTCTCCGTTGACCCCATTCAGCCCATCCTCTCCGTCTTCGCCCTGAGACATCACAGTTTTTTCTTAAAGTTCACCTTTTAATTAAAGATAATATTTTCTGTAACTGAGAGTGACTCACCTGGTTTCCTGTCCAGCCATGGCGTCCCTGCGGACAGACACAGCGTTAATCACGGGATGTCACTGCCAGATCTACGTCATTAAGCTACATCTGCATCATAAACTAGCACTGTCACCGCCACAGGTTTCTCCAGGCAGAAGCAAGTCAAATGTACTGCTTGTTAATGCTTAAATATTATATTATAAAGCCCCAAATGCATTAAAAGAATGCATATTTAATTTATTCGGATTTGCAAACATTTCAATGAACAGAGAAACAGGAATTGGACAAAACAGGAAACTTTAGAGAAAAAAATGTGGTCAATTTCAGCCAAAACTGCAGCCGAGCATGTTTTAGGCCATTATTTTATGAAAATATAAAACTGCCAGAGCTGATCGAAATATCACTGTATTTACAATTATACATTAAACTATTGAATAATATTACAGTGAAGTTTCTCTGTAAACAGCAGAGGTGGGAGTAAGTCACTAAATGCAAGTCTCGAGTCAAGTCCAAGTCGTGAAGGTCCAAGTCCCAAGCAAGTCCAAATCAATTGGTCATAGGGTCAAGTCAAGTCAAGTCTTGCTTTAGCCGGCGAGTCACCTCAAGTCGCAAACATCAGCGTTAAGCCTAGGGCTGGGTACCGTTAAATGGTACCTACTTGGTACCGTTCAAAAAGCTCCGGTAGGGGGACAGTATCGAAAAGCAAAAATTCTTTCAGTACCTCATTTCAGTACTATTTTTATCTCCATATATGACCTGCAGCGAGTCTAAAAAAAGCAACCTGACAGCTCAAATGCAGGTGTTTTCTTAAAGCAAAGCAAAGGTATAACTTATTAAACTTTTGTAATTATTAGAGATGGCAGAGCCACCGTCAGGTCTGAGCCAGGACTAAACCAGGACTTAGACTAAACCAGTTGTAAAACCAGGAGGACTAAACCATGACTGAATGACAAACTTGAGTTTTTAGGCAAACTGAAAAGCATAACAGTTTTGGTAAAGTATTAATGACAGAGTTAGCGCTCGCACGTCTCTAAAGATCTTTGATGTGTGAAGTGCTTTTGTTTTGTTCAGAAAAGGTTAGTTGAAAACGGTGTCCTGATGTGGATCTCTCTCTGCAGCTCAGGAGGTAATAACGGTCTTTCTCTCTTTGTATCACTGCTTAAGTGGGAATTTTTCTCAAAACATGAAGTCGCTGCTGCGGCCTGTGTTCTTTCTGTGCAGTTTCATGACATCCTGAACGATACTTTTTTTATACCAATGTTATTTGCCAACAGTTACACAAAAATAAATACTAACTATAAAGTCACAGCAAGTCATTGAGAGTACAAGTACAAGTACAAGTTAAGTCTCAAGTCACAAACAGCAAGTCCTAAGTCAAGTCAAGTCTTTTTGGAGCTTTGGTCAAGTAAGTTTCAAGTCCCGAAAATTAACTTGTGTCAAGTCATTTGGATCGAGTCTCCCACCTCTGGTAAACTGATTATCATGCTCTTAACTGAGCAACAATGTTGTAACCTTTGCGAACGAGTCTATCACCGATGTTTCCGATCTGGACAACTGGAGCGCTACGACTCGGAAAAAAAAAGTTTTATAATGGTCGGATTTTCCAACAAATGTTGAACACAGCATAAGTCATTCAGTTCTTCCTGGTTACCTTCCGTCCTCTGAGTCCGGGACAGCCCTCGACTCCGTGAAGTCCGTCGGGTCCAGGATGACCACGCTCTCCCTGAACACACAGTTCACAGAAGTAACAGTTAGATCACGGTAATATCATAAAATAACAGTAATTTATAGTTGTCCAACTAAATATTCATATCGTTAAATTAATATCAATGTGATAAATGTAGAGAGTAACTCACGACGACGCCCTCCTCTCCGGGGAATCCTGGGAAGCCTTTCTGCCCACGCACGCCCTGAAACACAACACAGTCTAGTAGTCCTGTAGTATCTTAGCTGTAGTCCTGTAGTATCTTAGCTGTAGTCCTGTAGTATCTTAGCTGTAGTCCTATAGTATCTTAGCTGTAGTCGTGTAGTATCTTAGCTGTAGTCTTGTGGTATCTTAGCTGTAGTCATGTAGTATCTTAGCTGTAGTCCTGTAGTATCTTAGCTGTAGTCCTATAGTATCTTAGCTGTAGTCGTGTAGTATCTTAGCTGTAGTCTTGTGGTATCTTAGCTGTAGTCATGTAGTATCTTAGCTGTAGTCCTATAGTATCTTAGCTGTAGTCCTATAGTATCTTAGCTGTAGTCCTGTAGTATCTTAGCTGTAGTCATGTAGTATCTTAGCTGTAGTCCTGTAGTATCTTAGCTGTAGTCCTATAGTATCTTAGCTGTAGTCGTGTAGTATCTTAGCTGTAGTCATGTAGTATCTTAGCTGTAGTATCTTAGCTGTAGTCATGTAATATCTTAGCTGTAGTCCTGTAGTATCTTAGCTGTAGTCCTGTAGTATCTTAGCTGTAGTATAGTCCTATAGTATCTTAGCTGTAGTCGTGTAGTATCTTAGCTGTAGTCATGTAATATCTTAGCTGTAGTCCTGTAGTATCTTAGCTGTAGTCCTGTAGTATCTTAGCTGTAGTCCTGTAGTATCTTAGCTGTAGTCCTATAGTATCTTAGCTGTAGTCGTGTAGTATCTTAGCTGTAGTCTTGTGGTATCTTAGCTGTAGTCATGTAATATCTTAGCTGTAGTCCTGTAGTATGTTAGCTATAGTCCTGTAGTATCTTAGCTGTAGTCCTGTAGTATCTTAGCTGTAGTCATGTAGTATCTTAGCTGTAGTCCTGTAGTATGTTAGCTATAGTCCTGTAGTATCTTAGCTGTAGTCATGTAATATCTTAGCTGTAGTCTTGTGGTATCTTAGCTGTAGTCCTGTAGTATCTTAGCTGTAGTCTTGTGGTATCTTAGCTGTAGTCATGTAGTATCTTAGCTGTAGTCATGTAGTATCTTAGCTGTAGTCCTGTAGTATGTTAGCTATAGTCCTGTAGTATCTTAGCTATAGTCCTGTAGTATCTTAGCTATAGTCTGTAGTATCTTAGCTATAGTCCTGTAGTATCTTAGCTATAGTCATGTAGTATCTTAGCTGTAGTCATGTAGTATCTTAGCTGTAGTCCTGTAGTATCTTAGCTGTAGTCATGTAGTATCTTAGCTGTGAAGCACTTTGAATTGCCTTGTGTATGAATTGTGCTCTACAAATAAACTTGCCTTTCCTGTTGTCATTTAGTATCTTAATTGTACTCCTGTAGTATCTTAGCTATAGTCCTGTAGTATCTTAGCTGTAGTCATGTAGTATCTTAGCTGTAGTCATGTAGTATCTTAACTGTAGTTCTGTAGTATCTTAGCTGTAGTCATGTAGTATCTAGTGGGACCCCAGGAAGAATAGCGACAGCATGACTGCGCTAATGGGGATCCTTTTAATAAATAAACAAATCTTAGCTGTAGTCATGTAGTATCTTAGCTGTGAAGCACTTTGAATTGCCTTGTGTATGAATTGTGCTCTACAAATAAACTTGCCTTGCCTGTTGTCATTTAGTATCTTAATTGTACTCCTGTAGTATCTTAGCTATAGTCCTGTAGTATCTTAGCTGTAGTCATGTAGTTAGTATCTTAGCTGTAGTCCTGTAGTATCATAACTGTAGTCCTGTAGTATCTTAGCTGTAGTCCTGTAGTATCTTAGCTGTAGTCATGTAGTATCTTAGCTGTAGTCCTGTAGTATCTTAGCTGTAGTCCTGTAGTATCATAACTGTAGTCCTGTAGTATCTTAGCTGTAGTCCTGTAGTATATTAGCTGTAGTCATGTAGTATCTTAGCTGTAGTCCTGTAGTATCTTAGCTGTAGTCATGTAGTATCTTAGCTGTGAAGCACTTTGAATTGCCCTGAATTGTGCTCTACAAATAAACTTGGCTTGCCTTGCCTGTTGTCATGTAGTATCTTAATTGTACTCCTGTAGTATCATAGCTGTAGTCCTGTAGTATTTTAGCTGTAGTCCTGTAGTATCTTAGCTGTAGTCCTGTAGTATCTTAGCTGTAGTCGTGTAGTATCTTAGCTATAGTCCTGTACTATCTTAGCTGTACTCATGTAGTATCTTAATTGTACTCCTGTAGTATCATAGCTGTAGTCATGTAGTATCTTAGCTGTAGTCCTGTAGTATCTTAGCTGTAGTCCTGTAGTATGTTAGCTATAGTCCTGTAGTATCTTAGCTGTAGTCATGTAATATCTTAGCTGTAGTCTTGTGGTATCTTAGCTGTAGTCCTGTAGTATCTTAGCTGTAGTCTTGTGGTATCTTAGCTGTAGTCATGTAGTATCATAGCTGTAGTCCTGTAGTATGTTAGCTATAGTCCTGTAGTATCTTAGCTATAGTCCTGTAGTATCTTTGCTGTAGTCCTGTAGTATGTTAGCTATAGTCCTGTAGTATCTTAGCTATAGTCCTGTAGTATCTTTGCTGTAGTCCTGTAGTATGTTAGCTATAGTCCTGTAGTATCTTAGCTATAGTCCTGTAGTATCTTAGCTATAGTCCTGTAGTATCTTAGCTATAGTCCTGTAGTATCTTAGCTATAGTCCTGTAGTATCTTTGCTGTAGTCCTGTAGTGTCTTAGCTGTAGTCCCGTAGTATCTTAGCTATAGTCCTGTAGTATCTTAGCTATAGTCCTGTAGTATCTTAGCTATAGTCCTGTAGTATCTTTGCTGTAGTCCTGTAGTATCTTAGCTGTAGTCCTGTAGTATCTTAGCTGTAGTCATGTAGTATCTTAGCTGTAGTCCTGTAGTATCATAACTGTAGTCCTGTAGTATCTTAGCTGTAGTCCTGTAGTATCTTAGCTGTAGTCATGTAGTATCTTAGCTGTAGTCATGTAGTATCTTAGCTGTGAAGCACTTTGAATTGCCCTGAATTGTGCTCTACAAATAAACTTGGCTTGCCTTGCCTGTTGTCATGTAGTATCTTAATTGTACTCCTGTAGTATCATAGCTGTAGTCATGTAGTATCTTAGCTGTAGTCCTGTAGTATCTTAGCTGTAGTCCTGTAGTATCTTAGCTGTAGTCATGTAGTATCTTAGCTGTAGTCCTGTAGTATCTTAGGTGTAGTCCTGTAGTATCTAACTGTAGTCATGTAGTATCTTAGCTATAGTCATGTAGTATCTTAGCTGTAGTCATGTAATATCTTAGCTGTAGTCTTGTGGTATCTTAGATGTAGTCATGTAGTATCTTAGCTGTAGTCATGTAATATCTTAGCTGTAGTCTTGTGGTATCTTAGATGTAGTCATGTAGTATCTTAGCTGTAGTCATGTAATATCTTAGGTGTAGTCCTGTAGTATCTTAGCTGTAGTCTTGTGGTATCTTAGCTGTAGTCATGTAGTATCTTAGCTGTAGTCATGTAATATCTTAGCTGTAGTCTTGTAATATCTTAGCTGTAGTCTTGTGGTATCTTAGCTGTAGTCATGTAGTATCTTACTGTAGCTGTAGTCATGTAGTATCTTAGCTGTAGTCATGTAGTATCTTAGCTGTAGTCCTGTAGTATGTTAGCTATAGTCCTGTAGTATCTTAGCTATAGTCCTGTAGTATCTTAGCTATAGTCCTGTAGTATCTTAGCTATAGTCCTGTAGTATCTTTGCTGTAGTCCTGTAGTATCTTAGCTGTAGTCCTGTAGTATCTTAGCTGTAGTCATGTAGTATCTTAGCTGTAGTCCTGTAGTATCTTAGCTGTAGTCATGTAGTATCTTAGCTGTGAAGCACTTTGAATTGCCTTGTGTATGAATTGTGCTCTACAAATAAACTTGCCTTGCCTGTTGTCATGTAGTATCTTAATTGTACTCCTGTAGTATCATAGCTGTAGTCCTGTAGTATTTTAGCTGTAGTCCTGTAGTATCTTAGCTGTAGTCCTGTAGTATCTTAGCTGTAGTCGTGTAGTATCTTAGCTACAGTCCTGTACTATCTTAGCTGTACTCATGTAGTATCTTAATTGTACTCCTGTAGTATCATAGCTGTAGTCATGTAGTATCTTAGCTGTAGTCCTGTAGTATCTTAGCTGTAGTCCTGTAGTATCTTAGCTGTAGTCATGTAGTATCTTAGCTGTAGTCCTGTAGTATCTAACTGTAGTCATGTAGTATCTTAGCTGTAGTCATGTAGTATCTTAGCTGTAGTCATGTAATATCTTAGCTGTAGTCTTGTGGTATCTTAGATGTAGTCATGTAGTATCTTAGCTGTAGTCATGTAATATCTTAGGTGTAGTCCTGTAGTATCTTAGCTGTAGTCTTGTGGTATCTTAGCTGTAGTCCTGTAGTATGTTAGCTATAGTTCTGTAGTATCTTAGCTATAGTCCTGTAGTATCTTAGCTATAGTCCTGTAGTATCTTAGCTATAGTCCTGTAGTATCTTTGCTGTAGTCCTGTAGTATCTTAGCTGTAGTCCTGTAGTATCTTAGCTGTAGTCATGTAGTATCTTAGCTGTGAAGCACTTTGAATTGCCTTGTGTATGAATTGTGCTCTACAAATAAACTTGCCTTGCCTGTTGTCATGTAGTATCTTAATTGTACTCCTGTAGTATCTTAGATATAGTCCTGTAGTATCTTAGCTGTAGTCATGTAGAATCTTAGCTGTAGTCATGTAGTATCTTAACTGTAGTTCTGTAGTATCTTAGCTGTAGTCCTGTAGTATCATAACTGTAGTCCTGTAGTATCTTAGCTGTAGTCATGTAGTATCTTAGCTGTGAAGCACTTTGAATTGCCCTGAATTGTGCTCTACAAATAAACTTGGCTTGCCTTGCCTGTTGTCATGTAGTATCTTAACTGTACTCCTGTAGTATCATAGCTGTAGTCCTGTAGTATCTTAGCTGTAGTCCTGTAGTATCTTAGCTGTAGTCCTGTAGTATCTTAGCTGTAGTCATGTAGTATCTTAGCTGTAGTCATGTAGTATCTTAGCTGTAGTCCTGTAGTATCTTAGCTGTAGTCATGTAGTATCTTAGCTGTAGTCATGTAGTATCTTAGCTGTGAAGCACTTTGAATTGCCCTGAATTGTGCTGTAATAGTCCTGTACTATCTTAGCTATAGTCATGTAGTAACTTAGCTGTAGTCATGTAGTATCTTAACTGTAGTCCTGTAGTTTCTTAACTATAGTCCTGTGATATCTTACCTTTAGTCCTGTAGTATCTTAGCTATAGTCCTGTAGAATCTTTGCTGTAGTCCTGTAGTATCTTGACTGTAGTCCTGTAGTGTCTTAGCTATAGTCCTGTAGTGTCTTAGCTATAGTCCTGTGGTATCTTGACTGTAGTCCTGTAGTGTCTTAGCTATAGTCCTGTAGTGTCTTAGCTGTAGTCCTGTAGTATCTTAACTGTAGTCCTGTAGTATCTTGACTGTAGTCCTGTAGTATCTTGACTGTAGTCCTGTAGTATCTTAGCTATAGTCCTGTAGTGTCTTAGCTATAGTCCTGTAGTATCTTAGCTGTAGTCCTGTAGTGTCTTAGCTATAGTCCTGTGGTATCTTGACTGTAGTCCTGTAGTATCTTGACTGTAGTCCTGTAGTATCTTAGCTATAGTCCTGTAGTGTCTTAGCTATAGTCCTGTAGTATCTTAGCTATAGTCCTGTAGTGTCTTAGCTGTAGTCCTGTAGTATCTTAGCTATAGTCCTGTAGTATCTTAGCTATAGTCCTGTAGTGTCTTAGCTGTAGTCCTGTAGTATCTTAGCTATAGTCCTGTAGTATCTTAGCTATAGTCCTGTAGTGTCTTAGCTGTAGTCCTGTAGTATCTTGACTGTAGTCCTGTAGTATCTTAGCTATAGTCCTGTAGTGTCTTAGCTGTAGTCCTGTAGTATCTTGACTGTAGTCCTGTAGTATCTTGACTGTAGTCCTGTAGTGTCTTAGCTATAGTCCTGTGGTATCTTGACTATAGTCCTGTAGTATCTTAGCTGTAGTCGTGTAGTATCTTAGCTGTAGTCGTGTAGTATCTTAACTGTAGTCCTGTGGTATCTTGACTGTAGTCCTGTAGTATCTTAGCTTTAGTCCTGTAGTAGTGCAGTACTCACCTTGGTCCCATGGGTTCCCTGCAGGCCCCTTTCTCCCTTGTGTCCAGAGCATTTACAGGCGACGTTACAGCACACTCTGTTGGACACCGTGTCCTGCCACAGGGGTTAGACCAGGGGTGGGCAATTAATTTTCAAAAGGGGCCACATAAGAAGCCAGAATAGTCAGAGGGCCGCACCAACAGTAACTCAAACTTATTCCGCTTAAATTCATCCTATAGGCCAGCCATTCCCAAAGTCTGGGACATCGCGGCCCCGTTATCAATCCGAAAATCTCTCTGGGCCCCCAAATCATAAAAATGTACTCTATTATAAGGAATTTTCTATTATTTTACAGCTAAAATGACGGTGATGCTAAATACTGGTTCAAACTATTACGTTTCTCCAAATACATTTATTTACCTTTTAAAATGAATTTTTTTCAATGTAGTCGTTTTGTAGACAAGCTTTGGGGGCCCCCCTGTAGTATCTCTGAGGTTCACCAGGGGGCCCCGGACCCCACTTTGGGAATCACTGCTATAGGCTATATGCAAGGGATCGTCACGTGACTTCCGAGTGGATTCTCAGCCGTTGATTGCTCTTCCTGTCTCCTTTATTTCCCTATGAGGTTTTGTCTAAAAAAAAAAAAATAGCTCAAGATTCCATGGCAGGCAGTGAGTTACTGCTGGACAGTAACTAGCATCATGTTAAAAAACCTCACGTCAGGAGCGAAGAATTCACAGGAGGAAACTTCCGTGCTCTTCAAAGTAAGTGTTTTTGTCTTGAAGCTAACATTAATAAAACATTAATATGGCAAAAATATTTTGAACGAGCCTGCACAAAAAACAATCGACCTGTCTTTAGTCTTTAGTATAAATACTTTTTAGTTGATTTTTTTGGTGGTGTTTTTTGATACTAGCCTACCTCAAAAAAACAGACGTTTCCTGCAGTCAAGAATTTACATCCAACGTAATGTTTTCAACATGTAGCGAGTGACTTCGGATCAGTATCCCACTGATGTTTTCTTGAACTATTCGTTGATTTGTGCAAGACAGCGCTAATTCTTAATTGGAAAATAGCAAGAGCGGAAGGACCGCGACCGGCGTTGATTGCACTCGGAAGTCGCGTGCCATTTGTGTGCGTAGAGCCATTGCACTAATTTGTGTATTTTGAATAGCTGATACTGTTATTTAGTAAGACTATCATTCTCTGTAAATATTTAGCCATATCAAGCTAAGTACTAAACCACACAAACCAGGAATCAGAACTAAGACCAACTCAGGCTTAAACCACATGTAAACCAGGCCAAAAACCGGTCTACGACAAAATTAAACAAGACAAAAGCTACAGTGGAAGAATGAGGTCTTCACCAAGACCCCAGTGATCCTCAAAGAACTCAGATGTGCGGACAGAGGCCCCTGCCTGTGGGAATTACACCACTTTGACACTATGGGGGGCCAAACCAGGTGAACTACTGTCCTACATGTCCAGAATTTATGAAAAAGAAGAAGGAAAAAAAAAAACTCTCAGCAGTAAAAGCCAAGGTAGCGTGTGCGTGTGAATCGTTATTCAGGCTATTCAACTTCTTATCCTCGTTCTTATAATTCTAGCATCTAGCGATGCTAGAAGTTAACAGAGATCTGCATTTTTTTTTTCAAACTGAGTTTGTGGGAAAGGAAGCGATGCGCTTGATTAGAAAGAAACTTTTTCATCCGCTTAGCAAACACATTCACAACGACTGCCCCTACCTTGCTTGAAGTCACTGCTTAGCTCATTTAAACTTTAAAGACAGACACTTTGTCCACCATGGCCTGTGAGGATTCCGGCCTCAGCAATAGCGAATACTTTGCAATACTTTGCAATACTTCGTATTGCTAAAATACGAAACATCCTACCTAAAAGTGATGCAGAACTTATTCATGCATTTGTTTCATCAAGGCTGGACTACTGTAACTACCTGCTAGCAGCGTGTCCTAAAAGTTCCCTAAAAAGTTTTCAATTAGTTCAAAATGCAGCTGCAAGATTGTTAACACGTACAAAGAGAACACATTACACCTGTGCTAAAGTCTCTCCATTGGCTTCCTGTTGAGTTTAGAATCAAATTTAAAATCCTGCTCCTCACATTTAAAGCCATAAAGGGTATGGCTCCGATCGATCTCCAAGACACTATCGTTCCATATCGGCCAACCAGAGCACTCCGCTCTCAAAACTCAGGGCTACTAGTGATTCCTCGGGTCTCCAAAAATCACTGTAGGAGGTAAAGCCTTTAGCTACCAAGCTCCGGTTTTATGGAATAAACTCCCAGCTCACGTTAAAGAAGCAGACACAGTCTCTACATTTAAGACTAGGCTCAAAACGTACCTCTGAGAATGAGCTTATGATCAGGTCAGTTAGGTAAAGCTCTAACCCACAGCCTGAAGTAAAGCTCTAACCCACAGCCTGAAGTAAAGCTCTAACCCACAGCCTGAAGTAAAGCTCTAACCCACAGCCTGAAGTAAAGCTCTAACCCACAGCCTGAAGTAAAGCTCTAACCCACAGCCTGAAGTAAAGCTCTAACCCACAGCCTGAAGTAAGCTGCCTTAGAAGAAACACTGCTGTGGGAAGTACGGTACACTGAGTGCTATACTCTTCTTCTTCTTACTGCAAACTTTGTCTCATTATGATACAATATTTAGATTATCTGTAGTCTGTTCATTACTATTCACATGGTGTCTCCTGTCCCACTCCCCCTCGGGAGTGCCTGTCTAGATCGAACGGAGGAACCCGGCTGAACGGAGGAACCCTGCTTACTGGTCCAGGCCATCCTCAGTAACTCCAGGCACCCTCTGCATGGGACTCTGTCTGCTCAGAGGAGCAATAGATCAGATCGTTTCCTCTCCATATACAGCAAGACTGAGCGCTTCTGGAGATCCTTCATCCCTGCTGCAATTTGATTTTATAATGATCATTGCTGATGTAAATTGTGTGGAGGTTTAACTTCAGTACTTTTTATTATATTTATTTGTATTGTCTTTTTATCCGCTGTATTGCTACTGAATGACAACTGAATTTCCCCTTGCTGGGATTAATAAAGTGTTTATCTATCTATCTATCTACTGGGTTGACAACAAGGACTGGACGGTCTGCAATCTTGGCCCGTCTGCTGAGGGGACTCCCATCGGCCTGGGTCTCTATAGCCTGTCCGTCCATGGGAGTGGATCTCTCCTTCTGTGGTTCTCCCCAAGGTTTCTCTTTTCTCCCACTGGCTTTTTGAGTTTTTCCTTGCCGTGCTGGAGAGTCTAAGGACAGGGGACACCCGCGCCGCTCGTCACCACCTACTGCTGACGCTTATTTGGACATTATGTTTGCCTGGATACTTGATTCACCTGAACTTTACTGTACATCGTCTTATTTAGTGCTCTGTTTTATTGCCTTAATGTTCGGTGCAGCCCTATGAGGCAACTCCTGTTGTGATATTGGGCTATACAAAACCATTGATTGATTGATTGACTTCGCGCAGACTTTAAAACACGATGCACGTGGTCCTTATGCTTCAGTTTGCACATTTATGTCAAATGAGTGGCAGGCCGCATTAAATTGCTTGGCGGATCATATCCAGCCCCTGGGCCGTTTTTTTTGCCCAAGTCTAGGTTAGACTGTTACACATAAGCATTTATCTGTCACAGGGGTTAGACTGTTACACATATGCATTTATCTGTCACAGGGGTTAGACTGTTACACATATGCATTTATCTGTCACAGGGATTAGACTGTTACACATATGCATGTAGCTGTTTCACAGTAAAAAAATTAAATTAAATTAAAGCCGCAAGCGGCATCGAACGGCCTCTGTGTCAGTAAACACAGATTAAAAATTACATTTTAGCCTCTCCTTGTGAATAATAGCTCCAACCTGAAGAGGGCGCTAGCGCGCCCATAATCTTTTTTATTTCACAAGCAGCATCGGACTTCCATGACCACTGTCCACATGCTCATTACAGAGGGCGCTAACGCACTGTGATTTCATATAATGTGAGATTTATGTGTCCGTCCCATTAGAATAACATGGGACACCCGCTTGTCCCCATGGCAACACCGTACAAAATACGGTATGGGTCCCATTGGCTTTTTTGATCGGGATGCCATCAACTATTTTTGATCCGTTGCCAAGAAACTAATTTTTCGACTCATAATGCATTTTTTTCCTGCACCTAGAGGGGGCGCTATCACGCCCAATGTAACGTTTTTACATTTGTTATGTCCGGGGGTGAAAGGTCAATAAAATGTATATTTCCGATTTTCATAGGTGGAAATAAGCAGACCAAGTGAAGCTATTGATGTGAGACTGGAAAGAGAGTGTACTGTTGAAGATGACATTATGCAGAGTGAAATGGTCTGACTCACGATCTGGTTGAGGATGTTCCTGCCAACGCTGCGCATCCCGATGTTCAGAGGAACGCTGTATCCAAAGCCACGACCGAACTCCAACATCTGCAGCTGCTCCGCATCCTGAGCGCCCTCCAGCGCCACCACCAGGAGAGCACTGACACCTGCAGGATAATACAGTCACTAAAGCGCCACCACCAGGAGAGAAAGACACCTGCAGGATAATACAGTCACTACAGCGCCACCACCAGGAGAGCACTGACACCTGCAGGATAATACAGTCACTAAAGCGCCACCACCAGGAGAGCACTGACACCTGCAGGATAATACAGTCACTACAGCGCCACCACCAGGAGAGAACTGACACCTGCAGGATAATACAGTCACTACAGCGCCACCACCAGGACAGAACTGACACCTGCAGGATAATACAGTCACTACAGCGCCACCACCAGGACAGAACTGACACCTGCAGGATAATACAGTCACTACAGCGCCACCACCAGGAGAGAACTGACACCTGCAGGATAATACAGTCACTACAGCGCCACCACCAGGAGAGAAAGACACCTGCAGGATAATACAGTCACTACAGCGCCACCACCAGGACAGAACTGACACCTGCAGGATAATACAGTCACTACAGCGCCACCACCAGGAGAGAACTGACACCTGCAGGATAATACAGTCACTACAGCGCCACCACCAGGAGAGAACTGACACCTGCAGGATAATACAGTCACTACAGCGCCACCACCAGGAGAGAACTGACACCTGCAGGATAATACAGTCACTACAGCGCCACCACCAGGAGAGAACTGACACCTGCAGGATAATACAGTCACTACAGCGCCACCACCAGGAGAGAACTGACACCTGCAGGATAATACAGTCACTACAGCGCCACCACCAGGAGAGAACTGACACCTGCAGGATAATACAGTCACTACAGCGCCACCACCAGGAGAGAACTGACACCTGCAGGATAATACAGTCACTACAGCGCCACCACCAGGAGAGAACTGACACCTGCAGGATAATACAGTCACTACAGCGCCACCACCAGGAGAGAACTGACACCTGCAGGATAATACAGTCACTACAGCGCCACCACCAGGAGAGAACTGACACCTGCAGGATAATACAGTCACTACAGCGCCACCACCAGGAGAGAACTGACACCTGCAGGATAATACAGTCACTACAGCGCCACCACCAGGAGAGAACTGACACCTGCAGGATAATACAGTCACTACAGCGCCACACCAGGAGAGACTGACACCTGCAGGATAATACAGTCACTAAAGCGCCACCACCAGGAGAGAAGACACCTGCAGGATAATACAGTCACTACAGCGCCACCACCAGAGAGAACTGACACCTGCAGGATAATACAGTCACTACAGCGCCACCACCAGGAGAGAACTGACACCTGCAGGATAATACAGTCACTACAGCGCCACCACCAGGAGAGAACTGACACCTGCAGGATAATACAGTCACTACAGCGCCACCACCAGGAGAGAACTGACACCTGCAGGATAATACAGTCACTACAGCGCCACCACCAGGAGAGAACTGACACCTGCAGGATAATACAGTCACTACAGCGCCACCACCAGGAGAGAACTGACACCTGCAGGATAATACAGTCACTCAGCGCACACCAGGAGAGAACTGACACGCATAACACCACCCCCACCAGGAGAGAACTGACACCTGCAGTAGGGGAGACGTTAGGTTCAGACCAGATTTACGTCAGGTTTAGGGACAGATAGAGCCTAGGGTGTTGTAAAAAAAAAAGGACAAAAACATTTCAAAAGTGTGAGACAAATTTAAAGAAACAATTATAAATTAAAGCCGCTCGCGGCGATAAAGGCCCTCGCCCCTTGCGACCACCCCCCTTGCGACCGCGCCCCTTGCGACGGCCCCCCCCTGCGACCGCCCCCGCTCGCTCTCGCCCAAACCTGCTCTCGCCTCGGCCTTAGACCCAACCCGGCCTCACTCTTGCGCCCGCTAACTGGGCTGCAGCAGGAGCCTAGGCTGCTGTTCCAGATATACAGTAAGTAACACAAGCGTAACTGTCAGGTAAATCTATAAAAAATAATTATTTTTTTCCCCCAGTGACGCTGCAATGACCCAAACAACCACCAGGTGGCACTTGTGAGCAGGGTTAGGAACGTTGGCATTTAGCGCCATAGGCGTAAGCAAACAATTCAGAAGTGAATTAAATCCCGAGGCAAGCTGAAAATCTTCTGCTTTTAATATAGCCTACCCTGCTCCAAACATAGTTTATTGTAAAAACGTGAAACTATCACGCAGTGGTGTGCTGGGACCTCATTTTGGCCCACCAATTTAGAAAAGACCGGCCAACTTTACTGTGGGAACATAGCTCAATGATAAGGCGCTAGTCTCTGGTGCAGGAGGACCCCTGTTCAAGTATGGCATTGACACTTTTGATACAACTCCATAATCAGCACCAAGTTATGAAGATAACAATATTTATTTGTCCACTTTTGTACCTTTCACTGGCTTTTTATCTTTGCAGGGTTAGGAACATTGGCATTTAGCACCATAGGCCTAATCAAACGATTTAAAAGTGAATTAAATCCCGACGCAAGCTGAAAATCTTCTGCTTTTAACTTCTTAACTCCCACCTGAACCGAGCACATGTTCTTCAGTGTTAAACGCTTCTACAAAAAGGTACAATAATTTTTGCAACCTGTCCCTATTTAGCTCTGTTGATAGAGTCACTGACTGTGATGCGGCGGGTTCCTAGTTCAAATCCTGGTTAGGTCAACATTATTTGTAAGTTTTTATTTTTACCGTAATGCTAACTTTAATCATTAAATGATTACATGTTGTTGACATTTACATTTTTTGTACAAAAATACTTGGTAATTAGGCCAACACATTTAAAATAGTTGCTAGACTCATTTACAAGCTAACAACATATTACATCATCAATAAAGTATTTCTGCTTTTCCAAAGTTCCAAATGTATTAAAAGTCCAGAGATGCAAGTTGCTGAAGCATCTCTGGACTTGTAATAAATGTAATAATTTAATGATTAAAGTTAGTATTACGGTAAACAAAATAATAAATACTTTAAAATAATGTTGACCTAACTGGGATTTGAACTAGGAACCCTCCGCACCACAGTCAGTGACTCTACCAACAGAGCTAAGGGAGGACAAGTCTGCAGGACATTTTACTTATATGAGAGCAGATATCAGAGTTGAGTGTGCGCAGAGTCCAAACAAGTGTCTGATGTTCAGAATGAGCTGGTCACTGGGACAAAGCAAAACACTTAGCTGTGTGTTGCTATTGAATGCTTTTTCAAAGTAAGAGAATACCAGAGACAGCAAGTTGCATTTTTTCCTGCAGTTTGGTTTACTTTATATTGGAGTCAATAGGATGTGCCTCACCAGCAACAAACCTAACCGCACGTAACTGGTGTTCAGAGTATGTTCACAGGTTGGGGTGAGGGTAGGGCAGAGCTGGGAGAATGTATATACCTATAGGAAAGCCTATTATCATGTAGCCTTTTGTGCTGTGGCCGGATTTTAGTCTCTGGTTGTCCGTGTGGTGACACCAAAGATGACAAAAATGATGTTAGATATCTGAAATGTTAATTTTAGATAGGAAGAATGTAGTTTTAGATGCCTCGAAATTCATTTTGACAAGGAAAGAAGATAACAAGCTGATAATGTTACATAATTGCACACCAGGGCACTGAGGCAAAATGCCTCAGCCAGGATTCGAACCCCAGTCTCCCAACCCCACTCTCCCACATGCCAACCTATAACACTAACCATCAGGTCAGCGTACCCTCACTGGCCAGACAAAGTTTGCAGGCAGTCTTATACTTCATTGGCCTGAGCGTTTAATTCGCCGGCAGAGCAGTTCAGCCACGATTAATTGAATCATTTTATAATTAGAGTAAAATCGCCTGGGAGACAAATATTTGAGAGGCTGCTTCAGCCATGCAGCAACCTAAATGGGTAAAACAATATTTTGATCAGGCCCATCTAGTAGGAGGAACGCACAGGGAGACGGACAGGAAACAGCCAAACTGAACTTCCTGTGATCGTACCGTCCAAAAAGCTGAAATTGGAGCAAAAACTTTCAAATTAAAGCTTCTTTCTGTGACAGAGGAGTAGTAAAACTACGTATGAGTCTAAAAGTGTGGCTTTTGTGAATAAAGGGGGAATTTGGGGAAAATGGACGATTTTCAGGAGAAACTCTGACAGAGGCCAACATGCTGGCAGAAGAAGAACTCTGGCTATTTTGACGGTGGAAGGGTGGGTCACATGCCACTTTGAAGCCATCTTGAGCCACAAGGTGGGACTGTTGTGCTCAGGCATGAGCCAGCAGGTGGTGCTGTTGTGCCAGTTTGCTCAGGCATAATAAGTGGAGTGGTTGCCTTGACTCCCACATATTATACATTGTCGGAAAGCTCTGACTAAGGCGCATGTGACTGTCGGGGTCATTGGTCACTGCCGAGTATGCAGTGACCAACATGTGTAGATGAGTTAGAAGTGATCAGCAGAGTGATGCCTCTTTGATATGTTGATCCCCATGACAGGGAAGGCCTGTATGATTATTTTCACAACTCCATACCATCCCGATTTTTTTATTTGAATTTTTCAAGAAAAACCTTTGAGGGGGCACCAGTGGGTCATTTTTGGCGATAGTGGCTGCGTTTGCGCATGGTTAAGTCCAGCTTGGGAATGTGCACGCGCGCCGGATTGGGTCCGTTCCAATCCGATAAAGTCTGTGAAAGATATGAGACTTTGAATTTTGTTGAAAATGGCCTCTGAGTTGCGGGCTTGTCATGACCACGCCCAATAATATTTCCAAAATGTAAATGATGATTTTGAAAGCCACATGGGTCTGGGACATTTTGGGCCAAAATTGAGGCTCTCCATTGAAAACTCGGCGATCAGGGGTCAGAAGTTCAAGAGATACGATTTTGAAGGTTCGAGGTTCAGGCCAAGATGGCCGACTTCCTGTGGCATTTAGGGCGGGGCCATAATATCATTTTTACATGTCCTGACATGGTCTATGTCCCTGGCCAGTGTCACCTTTGTACGATGACATTTTATGTGAGCGGGGTCTCATTGACTCAATGTAAACTGCCTGTTTGAGGGGGCGCCACTGAGCCATCTTTTATTATTTTCTCTCGCGGACCCCACCCAAAATTCAAGCTCCCGGAGCACTAATTTCTGATCCCTGTTACTTGCATATCGGTTCACGTTTGCTATGTGAATTCTTGCGTTTTCTGTTTCCGTTATTGATTTTAATTAGTCCCTCGCGGGACACTGTGTGTCCGTTGCTCGGGCCTAATTATACAAAACTAAGCGAGATAGAGGCATGTTGTGATTGACTTTTTTGATCAGTGTGACATGGAAAATCAGAATATCTCCTTTGTTTTCAGTTTCGTGAAACTAAATTTTTCACGGCCATGTAATGTGCACAGGGGGCGCCGTTGGGCACTTTGTTTCGCGGACTTCAAAATAGTAAATTTTTAGCAATCCTGATCATTTGGTCAAATAAAATTGAGTTTTCGTTAATGTTCAGGGGGTCAAAATTGGGTTCAAAGCGCACGATTAGGGGTGTCACGATTTCAATTTTTTGAGTCACGATTATTGTGAGAAAATATTGCGATTTTACGATTATTCACGATTATCGACCAAATGAAAGGAAAGAACTGATATTTTTAGTTTTTGTCTTTAAAAAGCCTTTTAATACTTGTAAACATTCACTGTTTCTAAAAATGAAAAATGCGTTAAGATTGTTCTGCATTAAAGTACAGTAAATAGGCCTACATTGAATAATACAAACAATGTCAACTTTACTTCTTTATAATGACCATAATTATCATAATTATTTTACTAAATAATATTAGGCCACAAGCTAGGCTAGGTTTCCTGTTCTCTAAAGTTCTGCTGCTGCTTAATTATTTGTCAGATGTTTTGATGAACAGAGAATGAAACGTGTTTACAAAATGACTAAGGAGACTCTTTGAACAGCTGATTTCCACATGAGCGCGGTTTCACTTTCCTTTCTGTTACGCTGAAGCAGAGCGGAGAGCGTTAGCTTTTTCTTTACATCCTGAGCCAGTTGTGGCGGCTATTTCCCAACATTTGGACAACTTTTTTGGGAATTCTGCAGTTCGTTACCTTGACCTGGACATTTACAGCGAAGGATTATCTCCAAGATGTTGTTTATATTCGACGTAGCCGATATCAGCGCCTTTTGCTGCAACTTTCTGACCACAGGGTTTGCATAACGGATGTTCCATCGACAACAACAACGCCTTGGTCATGTTTTGGATCCTAAAGAGGTCCCACTCTGCTGACTTCAATCGTTTTGTGTGGATACAACACTGGAGGAGAGCGTCCTTCTGCCTCGCTCAACTACCGCTGAGTTTACGCTGTTTATGGCGTGCAGCGGCTCGTGCGGCAGCGTGAAAAATTTCCGCGGTAAACCGTGGCTTCTAAAATTCTTACGGATAACCTACCGCGTCCTTTTATAATCGTGGTAATCGTAAAACCGGTTAATCTTGACATCCCTACGCACGATAATAATAATAATAATGGAAATGGGTTTTTTGCCATGTTTTGCCATTTTATTTCTCCCAAACTACATTACTCAGAGTGATGCCTCTTTGATATGTTGATCCCCATGACAGGGAAGGCCTGTATGATTATTTTCACAACTCCATACCATCCCGATTTTTTTATTTGAATTTTTCAAGAAAAATCCTTTGAGGGGCACCAGTGGGTCATTTTTGGCGATAGTGGCTATGTTTGCACATGGTTAGGTGCAGCTCGGAATGTGCACGCGCGCCAGATTGGGTCCGTTCCAATCCGATAAAGTCTGTGAAAGATATGAGACTTTGAATTTTGTTGAAAATGGCCTCTGAGTTGCGGGCTTGTCATGACCACGCCCAATGATATTTCCAAAATGTAAATGATGATTTTGAAAGCCACATGGGTCTGGGACATTTGGGCCAAAATTGAGGCTCTCCATTGAAAACTCGGCGATCAGGGGTCAGAAGTTCAAGAGATACGATTTGAAGGTTCGAGGTTCAGGCCAAGATGGCCGACTTCCTGTGGCATTTAGGGCGGGCCATAATATCATTTTTTACATGTCCTGACATGGTCTATGTCCCTGGCCAGTGTCACCTTTGTACGATGACATTTTATGTGAGCGGGTCTCATTGACTCAATGTAAACTGCCTGTTTGAGGGGGCGCCACTGAGCCATCTTTTATTATTTTCTCTCGCGGACCCCACCCAAAATTCAAGCTCCCGGAGCACTAATTTCTGATCCCTGTTACTTGCATATCGGTTCACGTTTGCTATGTGAATTCTTGCGTTTTCTGTTTCCGTTATTGATTTTAATTAGTCCCTCGCGGGACACTGTGTGTCCGTTGCTCGGGCCTAATTATACAAAAACTAAGCGAGATAGAGGCATGTTGTGATTGACTTTTTTGATCAGTGTGACATGGAAAATCAGAATATCTCCTTTGTTTTCAGTTTCGTGAAACTAAATTTTTCACGGCCATGTAATGTGCACAGGGGGCGCCGTTGGGCACTTTGTTTCGCGGACTTCAAAATAGTAAATTTTTAGCAATCCTGATCATTTGGTCAAATAAAATTGAGTTTTCGTTAATGTTCAGGGGGTCAAAATTGGGTTCAAAGCGCACGATTAGGGGTGTCACGATTTCAATTTTTTGAGTCACGATTATTGTGAGAAAATATTGCGATTTTACGATTATTCACGATTATCGACCAAATGAAAGGAAAGAACTGATATTTTTAGTTTTTGTCTTTAAAAAGCCTTTTAATACTTGTAAACATTCACTGTTTCTAAAAATGAAAAATGCTTTAAGATTGTTCTGCATTAAAGTACAGTAAATAGGCCTACATTGAATAATACAAAACAATGTCAACTTTACTTCTTTATAATGACCATAATTATCATAATTATTTTACTAAATAATATTAGGCCACAAGCTAGGCTAGGTTTCCTGTTCTCTAAAGTTCTGCTGCTGCTTAATTATTTGTCAGATGTTTTGATGAACAGAGAATGAAACGTGTTTACAAAATGACTAAGGAGACTCTTTTGAACAGCTGATTTCCACATGAGCGCGGTTTCACTTTCCTTTCTGTTACGCTGAAGCAGAGCGGAGCGCGTTAGCTTTTTCTTTACATCCTGAGCCAGTTGTGGCTATTTCCCAACATTTGGACAACTTTTTGGGAATTACACAGTTCTTTACCTTGACCTGGACATTTACAGCGAAGGATTATCTCCAAGATGTTGTTTATATTCGACGTAGCCGATATCAGCGCCTTTTGCTGCAACTTTCTGACCACAGGGTTTGCATAACGGATGTTCCATCGACAACAACAACGCCTTGGTCATGTTTTGGATCCTAAAGAGGTCCCACTCTGCTGACTTCAATCGTTTTTGGGTGGATACAACACTGGAGGAGAGCGTCCTTCTGCCTTGCTCAACTACCGCTGAGTTTACGCTGTTTATGGCGTGCAGCGGCTCGTGCGGCAGCGTGAAAAATTTCCGCGGTAAACCGTGGCTTCTAAAATTCTTACGGATAACCTACCGCGTCCTTTTATAATCGTGGTAATCGTAAAACCGGTTAATCTTGACATCCCTACGCACGATAATAATAATAATAATGGAAATGGGTTTTTTGCCATGTTTTGCCATTTTATTTCTCCCAAACTACATTACTCAGAGTGATGCCTCTTTGATATGTTGATCCCCATGACAGGGAAGGCCTGTATGATTATTTTCACAACTCCATACCATCCCGATTTTTTTATTTGAATTTTTCAAGAAAAAACCTTTGAGGGGGCACCAGTGGGTCATTTTTGGCGATAGTGGCTATGTTTGCACATGGTTAGGTGCAGCTCGGGAATGTGCACGCGCGCCGGATTGGGTCCGTTCCAATCCGATAAAGTCTGTGAAAGATATGAGACTTTGAATTTTGTTGAAAATGGCCTCTGAGTTGCGGGCTTGTCATGACCACGCCCAATGATATTTCCAAAATGTAAAGGATGATTTGAAAGCCACATGGGTCTGGGACATTTTGGGCAAAAATTGAGGCTTTTGATTGAAAACTCGGGGATCAGGGGTCAGAAGTTCAAGAGGTACGATTTTGAAGGTTCGAGGTTTGGGCCAAGATGGCCTGTTTGAGGGGGCGCCACTGAGCCATCTTTTATTATTTTCTCTCGCGGCCCCCACCCAAAATTCGAGCTCCCGGAGCACTAATTTCTGATCCCTGTTACTTGCATATCGGTTCACGTTTACTGTGTGAATTCTTGCGTTTCTGTTTCCGTTATTGATTTTAATTAGTCCCTCGCGGGACACTGTGTGTCCGTTGCTCGGGCCTAATAAAGCCGCAAGCAAATTTAATGTGAATTGTGGTTTAGAGTAGAGAGTTTTAAAGTGTAGGGGATTGTAGGATTATTAAAGGGGGTTGTAGGATTATTCTAGGGTGTTGTAGGATTATTATAGAGTGTTGTAAGGGTTGTACCTGACTGTAGCAGCCGTTCCGACTGCGCCATCATCTTGGGCAGCTCTTCGTCCAGTCCATCGGAGAACATGAGCAGCACTTTGACACCTGCGCTGGTCTTGTCGCTGCTGAACATGTCCCTGAAGGAGTCCATGAGGGCGGAGTTAAAGAGCGTGTGTGTGTGTGCCTCGAGGGCGATGAGCTTGTTGACCGTGCCCTCGTCGTACGGCTCAAAGTTGCTGTCAAAGAGCAGGGCACCGCTCGGGGACAACACACGGAACGCCAGATTGGTCTTCACGGCGCCCTGCGTGCAGCACAGTTTGGGGACGGTAGAGACGTAGTGCGCGATCTCTGGGAGGAAGGAGCGCAGTTTGGTCTGACCGGTGAGGAGCGGGCCAACGGGAACGGAACCGCCGCCATGAGAGATGTCCAGGCCCACCGCGATGTCGATGCTGCAGTCTGCAACGGGGAGGGGGGGGGGGGGAGAAGAGAGAGAGAGAGGAGAAGAGAGGAGAGAGGACAGAGAGGGGAGAAGAGAGGAGAGAGAGGAGAGAGAAGAGGGGAGAGAAAGAGGAGAGAGGGAGAAAGAGAGAGAGAGGACAGAGAGGGGAGAAAGAGAGGAGAGAGAGGGGAGAAAGAGAGAGAGAGGAGAGAGAGAGGAGAGAGAGAGGACAGAGAGGGGAGAAAGAGAGGAGAGAGAGGAGAGAGAAAGAGGGGAGAGAAAGAGGAGAGAGGGGAGAAAGAGAGAGAGAGGACAGAGAGGGGAGAAAGAGAGGAGAGAGAGAGGACAGAGAGGGAGAAAGAGTGGAGAGAGAGGGACAGAGAGGGGAGAAAGAGAGGAGAGAGAGGGGAGAGAGAGAGGAGAGAGGGGAGAAAGAGAGAGAGAGGAGAGAGAGAGGACAGAGAGGGGAGAAAGAGAGGAGAGAGGGGAGAAAGAGAGAGAGAGGAGAGAGAGAGGAGAGAGAGAGGACAGAGAGGGAGAAAGAGAGAGAGAGGAGAAAGAGAGGACAGAGAGGGGAGAAAGAGAGGACAGAGAGGGGAGAGAAAGAGGAGAGAGGGGAAAAGAGAGAGAGAGGAGAGAGAGGACAGAGAGGGGAGAGAAAGAGGAGAGAGGGGAGAAAGAGAAAGAGAGGAGAGAGAGGAGAGAGAGGACAGAGAGAGGAGAGGTTTAGAGTAAACCACTTTCAAAAAGCCTTGTCTGTGAGAACAATGCAGAAAAAAGGCAAAATAAACCTGATTAAGACCACAAATTGTTTATATTCTTTTTTTTTTCACTTTTTGGGTAATGTTTTTGTTTTATGAGTTTTTTGACGTTTTTAGATGGATTGCAACATATTCTCCTCACCTGTCTGCTCGCTGGGAGGCTTGCTCTTGCAGATGGTGTCCACCACCTTCTGCTTGATATTCTCCAGACTCCCAAAGTCATCGACAGTGAAGAGGCGGTCGTTCTTGGCGATCTGCCGCAGCTCCAGCTTGTTGACTTGGCCGATGCCGATGACGAAGATCTCCACGCTAAGCTTCCGCAGCTGCGCCGCTGCATCTGCCACCGCATCCTGGCTCTCGCCGTCTGTGATCAGCACCAGATTCTGGGAGACCAGCTGATCGCGCCGCGAGCCCTGCTCCGGCTTGAAGTACACCTTCAGCGAGTCCAGGGCATGGCCGATCTTTGTCCCGCCTCCCAGCTGACTCATGTTCTTGATACGATCCTCCACCTGTCAATCACACAGCAGCGTCAGCGGTGAAGTCTCCTCTCATTGTCTGACGGACAGATGGCTCTGCAGTCCCACAAGTGTTATTCTCATTCAAGTGTTTCAGTGTTTCACAATTTTAATAGATTGATAATAAATGAAATTTGACGTAACGTAAGTAATATTATCTCATTTTATTTTTCTAAAGTTTGCTGATCCCCTGGCTTCAGGATAGTACATAAAGTATTGTGTAAACTTCTGACTTTGTAAAAAGTAACAAAACTATATATCTCATTCTTGTGGCATTTGGCAAATATATATATATATATATATATATATGTTTAATTGTAATTTATTTTAAAAAGTAAGAGTTAATTGTTGTTTCATGTCAGACACTGTATGTAAACATAATGGTCCCCACTGTATGTTCCAAAGGGCCTCGGCAGATTCAACTGTGTTAGTTGGTGGTGACCGGTTGGTGACCGGTTGACAGAGGGCTGCTGTCGCAATATTCAATGGGTTTGCAGATGGAGCAAAAGAGGCAGACTGCCTCGAAGGTCTTACATTTTGCTTTGAGGACTGGCATGCAATTAGAAATCTTATGGAAGTGAGTACAATAGTATTTTGTTATGATTGTAGGATGTTTACACATTTTGTGAATTGATTGATCAACACGGATGAAGAGGCACTGGTTACATTTAAAGACTACTGAGTGGTTGATAAATCAGTCATGCTCAGTGAGGTCCTAGAGCAATATGCAAAGGAACCAAAAAGAACATTTGTATGTTGACAGCAGGGATGTCTAAAAGTCTACAAGAATGAGAATGACCAAAAAAGACACTACACTACAAAACAAAACGTGACACTGGAGTTGTGAGGATCACATCAAGCAGCATTCCAAAGCAAGACTAGGCTTTGTACTTCTTCCTCTAAACATGCTCAATGCTGTCAAAGAAGGAGATGGAAGACGTCTCATGCAACTTTATCAAGTGGCTTTGCTTTTTACAAAGCATGCAGACACGCAAACTATGCTTACAGCGCTTTAATTCTGTAATTACAACTGAATGCCACCTTATCTCCATGCATGGCACACAGTGTTATGTGGAACAGATTTTGGACTGGAAGAGGAGGTATAGAAAACCATGTACCCTTGGATGTACACCTTGAGTACCTTAACAACTACCTCAAGTCCTATTTAAAAGGGTTAGGCCCAAATCTTAATGAGGACCCTGCATGTCGAATCAGGTGTTCCATCGGTACCCTGAAAGATATGATAGACAAGACAGACGCAGAGCTTGAAGTCAATGCCCCAAGTGGCTACACCGAGCAGCTAATGAGATTATGGACATCCATGCACTTGCAGAGATTTTCAAAGCGGCTGAAATGTTTAGGTTTAAAGCAGGTAGAGAATACAAATCAATCCCCGCCTTCTCAAAAAACCTGTTGAAAGAGTTATGTTACAGTCGTCTTTGCAAATGGATGAAAGTAGCTGTTGTATGTTGTATT
Organism: Neogobius melanostomus; assembly: GCA_007210695.1. Classification (NCBI taxonomy): domain Eukaryota; kingdom Metazoa; phylum Chordata; class Actinopteri; order Gobiiformes; family Gobiidae; genus Neogobius; species Neogobius melanostomus. Next base: position 1,256,909 of record VHKM01000922.1, on the reverse strand, counting down.
GACATGTATGCATTTAGTAACAGTCATAACTCCAAGAAGTACTCAGTTTGTTAACTAAAAGAACCTACAAGAGCACAAAGAATACAAAAGCAATATATGACTAAAAGATGGGGAAAATAGTAGGCATAAAAACATGGGGAAAAATATATTTATTTGAGCTGAAGCAACCAAGTCACTTGTCCCTGGACCAGCAGCATCAAAACTTGGATCTAAAGATATAAGGTGTTTTCGGTACCTAATTTCAATACGTTTTTAGATACCCATAGTACCTAAACCTTTTTTACAACACTATACTGATATTGTTTAACGGTGCCCAGCCCTACATAACACCATTAGTCAGAGGACCCTAGAGTGGTCACACCTGATACAGGACTCATATCTGATGGTGTGTCTTCACAATCCCGATCAAAGTTGTCTTTATCAACATATTCCATATATGCTGAAGGGCAGCATGTAACATCTTTAAATACTTTGTTTATGATTAGAAGAATATCTTCAGCATGTTTGCGCTGCGCTCTATAATCTCTTTTACAAGTTCGACTCCAAAGCCTGTGCATGCAGTTGTGCTTGTGTACAGGTGTGTGCTTTCCAGAAATAAAGTACATTTATATTCCTCCAAGAATTGTTGAAGCATCACCCGATCATCCTCTGTAACCTGTCTTGTGGCTTTTGGTGAAATGTCCCTTTCATACGTTTAATACACAGGAGTCTGTGTGACATGTGCCACAACAGATGTGGCAGTGAGTGCAGCACAGATTTGGTTTGCATTGCGTACACAATTGCATGGGACTGGTTTCTATCCCTCCCTGCCCTACCAATTTGTTGTACCATAGCCTCCAAATCATCAGGTAAACCCACCCAGACGGTTCTTCTTTTGAACAGAATGGAGGAGCGTTTGGCTGGCCAGGAAAATTGTAGTAGTTGTGCCTTCTCCTCATTGGCCGGTTGTTGAGGTAGAACTGGTGCAGTAGTAGTAGTAGTAGTAGTCGTACCTTCTCCTCTTGGGACAGGTCACTGAGGTATAACTGGTGCTATTGTAGTAGTAGTAGTAATAGTAGTAGTAGTAGTACCTTCTCCTCTTGGGACAGGTCACTGAGGTAGAACTGGTTCTATTGTAGTAGTAGTAGTAATAGTAGTAGTAGTAGTAGTACCTTCTCCTCTTGGGACATGTCACTGAGGTAGAACTGGTGCTATTGTAGTAGTAGTAGTAATAGTAGTAGGACGCAGGTACACGCCAAGTCTGTGAACGCGTTGCTCCCTGACCAAGGGAAAAAACTCATCAAAACGCATTAATCTGAAGGAGAAAATTGTCGTAAAACAATGCCGCCAAAGATCAGACCAGAAGAGATGGATGAAATCAAGAATTCGCTCAACTTCATGTCGGAGGAGCTTAGCAAGGTAGCAACACAGCAAACCAAACTTATGGGCTTACTGGAAGAGGTAAAACGCCTCAAATTCATAATCGATGAAAAGGACAAGAAAATTGAATCATTGGAGAACAGATTAGACGATTTGGAACAATACACACGTATGGATGATTTGATAATCACTGGATTGGAGACGCGTCACCTAACATACGTGAGAGCAGCTTCAAACATAGCCAAAGACGAGGACACACCGCTCCAAGAGCTACAAACTTTGGAACAACAAGTTGTCAACTTCTTTAAAAAGCACAACATGCGTATAGAAAGCGAACACACTGCTGCTTGTCACACCTTCCCAAAAAGGATAGCGATGGGTCAAACATTATAGTGAGATTTGCAAATCGGAAACACAAAGTGGACTTGCTCAAAGACGCAAAGAAGCTCGCTGGCACTGGTGTTTACATAAATGAGCATCTCACTAAAAGGAATGCTGAAATAGCAAGACAGGCACGCATTCTCCGTAAGCAAAACAAAATACTTGCCACTTGGACCAGGAACTGCAAAGTTATGATCCGACTTAATGATGACTCCCCGGACGCAGTCAAAGTTAAATGGGTCAAACACCAACATGATCTGGAAAGCTACAAACGACTTCCATAAAGGAGACGTAACAACAAACATCCAGACGAATTATGCACCACAAAAGAAACTAACAAATGAAAGAAGATAACTATGGAGAATTACGTCGGAGACCGGAGAACCGAACGAGCATGGATATTACCGCAGATGGAATATTAAATGGGAACGCAGCTGACTACAAACTGTACGACATGGAAAAGGACATCGATCCAGAAGCTAACTTCTACTCTAATAATACCTGTAACTGTGAGTACTACACACCGGATCATTTCCGATCCAACATTACAACAAACAATGCGCTGTCACTCATCCATTTTAATAGTCGCAGCCTTCAAATTAGAGACTGCTTAAGTCAGCTCGACAAGTTTGATGTTATTGCTATATCAGAGACATGGCTTAATGAGGAGAAGGAAAAAGACGTACAACTAGAAGGATACGAATTATTTGCATTAAACAGAAACAACAAAAGAGGAGGGGGAGTTGCAATATATGTGAAAAATAATTTTGAATGTAATATAGTGCAAGAAATGTCAACAACAGTAGAAAGTGTCATGGAATGTATTACAGTAGACCATTTAATGGTTGTAAAAAAAACACAAAAAGTTACAATAAGTTGTGTATATAGAACCCCCGGCTCATGTATTAATTTATTTAATAACAATTTGTTGGAATTGCTTGGCATAGGGAAAATAAAGAATGTTAGATTTGTATGTGGGGATTTCAACATCGATTTAATGATGGTTGATAAATGGAAGAGCAACAGGGACTTCATGGATTCCATGTACAGCTTAGGGCTGTTCCCTACAATACTACAACCATCAAGAATAACAACTGAAAGTGCAACCTTAATGATAACATCTTTACAAACATAACTGGCAGAACGATAACTAGCGGGCTTCTGATAAAAGACATTAGTGATCACCTACCTGTTTTTGTGACACTGCAAAATTTTTTACAAATACTAAGCAACAGCCAGAAAATTGTACATTTGTGAGACGTAAAACATTAGCTGCCATAAATGCATTAAAGGGGCTGTGTGGAGTTTAGCAGTTTTGTGCTCGCAATTGCCCCCTCAGGCCAAACGCGTAACTGCAGCCTCGATGATAAGCTCGTGCATGAGGCGCTCAGGCTTTATGAGCACCAGAAATAACAGTCCCGTCCTGCTCAATTTACAGATTTGCAGGTTTGACTTAAACTGAGGTAAGAAACGTTACTGTTTTGTAACATATTTAGACCAAATCAGTTTGAGTGAATGTTTTCCAAGATAAAATACTTGAGCAAATGCAGCAAAGTGAATCGAGTGAAGAAGCCAAGTAATATAAACGAATAATTGACGTTTGAAGGAGGAAAAAAAATACTCGTATACGTTGTCTGCATAAACGTTGGCCTAATTAAAATAATAAAATAATTCCACCGGTAGAAATGCTACTGGGAAAAGCTTCAATTCCCTGGGCCCAAAGTTAGCGTAGCTAAGTCGTAAACTATATTGTAAACGGCACATGTCCACTTTTTGTAGTCGTTTCACTACTTATACATCCGTGAACAGTCATGCTTATTTTGCGGCCAAGAAAAGCTAACATTAGTAACATTATTTTGCCATTGTAAATACAGCACCATTACCACTGTTACTACTCAAATGTTTTGTAGGTACAGCACAATTACTGTTATTACTGACACTACTAGTCTGCTACTAATACTACACAACTTCTCTGTAGGTATAAAACTATTAGATCAACTATTTTGGTAACTTCCAAATATGATTATTTTATGGCTTGTTTCAGTGAAGTTTGTACAACATGCACGGACAGTCGGACACCGTTGTTTTGAAGCATCAACAACACTTTTCCCCCACGTATTTAGTCATAATTTCTTACCTTTCAAGCAAAATAAGCTGCGGGTCTTTTGAGAGATTCTCTCAACATTTTCCGATGTTTACTCTGGTTCTTTGCCTACGCCGATCAGACACAACTTTCGCCTTTTTTGTCACACTCGAATAAACTCTTCGTTTCTTTTGTTATTTGGGGTCTGGGCTGGAGTTTCGATGGTGCTTGAAGCCGGTCTCCTCTTATTCTCCGCTAAATCCATCCCTCCGAAGTTACCACTCGCGCTGCAGCGTCAGTATAGAGGAGATAAAGCTAACGCTACAGCTAACGCTACACAGCTAACGCTACACAGCTAACGCTACACAGCTGAGCGTGAACACGCATTACGCATTACGCCGTTTGCTTGTTCGACCCGAGCATAAACTATTTAAGTGACTTTACAGGCATATAGAGGCAATTGCGGTGAAAAGGCCAGGGCTCATTCTACTCACCAGGGCATTGCTGGAGCATGTATGAGAAAGACATTTTAAATTTGTATACATTTATTTGTGGTTAAACTTATGTATAGTCCCTTTAAAAAATGAATTAAGTAAGCAATCCTGGGAAGAGGTGTATACAAAAAGTGATCCAAATGACTCCTATGATGCTTTTTTGTCCATTTTTACATGTATCTACGATAAACACTGTCCAGTTGGCATGCAAAAAATGCAAAAGTTTGATTCAAAACCTTGGATAACAAAAGGGCTACAGTGTGCAATTAAAAAGAAAAACCTATTATACAGACAGTTTGTCAAATGTAGAACTTTAGAAGCAGAAAGCAGGTATAAAAATATAAAAACAAGCTAATAAGAATACTGAGGATGAGCAAAGAACAATATCATAATAAATTACTACAACGAAATCAAGGTAATACCAAGGGAACGTGGAAAGTAATAAACAATATTATTAAAGGAAAAAAGGAAAACACAGAATATCCTGAATATTTTAAGAATGAAGATCATACTTCTATCTTTAAAAAGAACTTAATTGTTAATGAATTCAATAAATACTTTGCAAAGGTGGATATGATCTTGCGAAAACAATAAAAGAGCCCAAATCAAAGAAGGAGTAGGATTAGAACTCATTGACAATGATATAAATACATTATTTATAGAACAGGTGGAGGAACATGAGGTGTTAAAAATTGTTAAAATGTTTAAAAGCAAAAATTCTACCGATTATAATGACATAGATATGAAACTAATAAAAGATGCTATTGCTTATATTGTAAAACCACTAACCTACATCTATAATCTATCCCTACAATCTGGTTTGTTTCCGGACAAGATGAAAATTGCAAAGGTCATCCCCATTTGCAAATCTGGGGATAAGCACACTTTTTCTAATTTCCCTCCTACCTCAGTTTTCAAAAATACTAGAGAAGCTTTACGAGCAAAGACTGTCTAATTTTCTTGACAAACACACACTTTTGACTGACAATCAATATGGATTTTGTAAAAATAGATCAACAGAAATGGCAATAATGGAAATGGTTGAAAAAATTACAAGAGCGATAGAAAAGAAAGAACATTCAATTGGAATATTTATAGACTTAAAAAGGCGTTTGACACCATTGACCACCACACTCTATTAAAAAAACTAGAGCGTTATGGAATCAGAGAGATTGGTAATAATTGGATAAAGAACTACCTTTCTAACAGATATCAATATGTACAACTACAAAATGAAAAATCAGAGCTAGAAGGATAACATATGGACTACCACAGGGTTCAATACTAGGACCAAAATTATTCTTACTTACATCTGTAAAGTCTCAACACTTCTTCATTTCATTTTATTTGCAGACGACACCAATATTTTTTGTTCTGGAAAGGATATCACTCAACTTCTTCACACAGTGGAAACAGAATTTAAAAAAGTGGTTTGATATCAATAAACTCTCATTAAATGTAAATAAGACAACATTTATGGTATTTAGCAACCGGAAAATAAATCAACATGTCAAAATTACAATAGACAATGTTCAATTAGAGCAGGTCTATGACAATAAATTCTTGGGCGTAATTATTGATAATAAACTACATTGGCAACCACATGTGGCCCATGTTAAATCCAAAATGTACAGGTCACTTGGAATTTTACACAAAGCTAAACACATGTTATGTCCTAGGTCCTTGCATCTCATATATAATACGTTGATACTGCCTTATATGACGTACTGCGCCGAGGGGGAAAACCTATAAAACGACCATACAGCCAATTATTATACTGCAAAAGCGTGCTGTCCATCTCATTAATAAAGCCGATTACAATCAACATACTCATAATCTGTTTATCAGCTCCAAAGTCTTGAAATTTAATGACTTAGTTGACTATAAAATTAGCAATCTAATGTATAAATAAAAAACAATATGGTTCCAGATTGTGTGCAGAATTTGTTTGAAATAAAAAGTACACCGTATGAACTTAGAGGATCATTTATGTTTGCTAAACCGATAGCGCGAACAGATGCTAATTACGAAGCCTGTCGTTTCAAGGTGTGAATGTGTGGAACTGTTTGGAGGATGAGCTTAAGTCCTGTTCATCATTATTTCTATTTAAAAGAAAGCTTAAAGCTAAAATAATTAACTCTTAAATAGAGGAGAAATTGTAAATTAATATTGTGGAATTGCATTTTTTCTTGTTTTTTTGGGGAATGTGAATCCCTAATGTACATTCACTTGGTTACCTCAGTGTGGACACTATAGTTTGTGAAAAGGGAAGGCGAAAGTTAAGCTTCATCCTGAAGCTTAACAAAATGAACTAATGCTGCTGTTATCAGTTGTTGTCATTCCTATTTCTACAAAACAATACACAAGTAAACAAAGAAAGTCGAGACACAGGGCTGTTGATCAGAGGGACCCCCTCCCCTGGCCAACAGGCTCATAAAGCCTCGTCCTTTTTAACGCATCCCACAGTATAGGACACAAAGACCATCCATAAAGTTGTAAGATAGGGCAGCTGGGTGAGGGCTTTTTGAATGGGGGCTATCGCCAACTCTCAACTGGCCCATTCTACGCTCTAGCTTTTAACGCACAACACTATACAGGGGAAATAATAATAAAAACAAAACTGTAGTGGAGATGGGAATGACAACAGGGAAAATAACAGGACCAAAGAGAATTATAACACACAGAATATAATATGCCTGTCCCTACACAAGTCAAACGTGTGATAAGAAATGTCAATAATTTTTATAATAAATAGAAACACCATTGGACTGACATTGGAATATATATCAGAAAGAACTACAGTATAAACCTTGGATAAATCTCCAATTACATCTTTAAAAGTCAGATTAACAACGTAATTCTTTTTTAGATATACTTTGTCCTATCAATTGTTCTTTTTCCTTTAAATTCTGCAAACATCTGTAACAAATGTACAGCGTTTAAATGCTCTTCTTGGCAAATTTTGCTACGTCTGAAGCTGATGATTGTATCGTTATAAATCTGTATCTGTTGTACCTAAAGTCGATGTAATTTAGAACTTACAATTTATTATGTTATGTAAATGTATATTGAGTTGAACACGGGGTAGGCACTTATTGCTTCAGCCTACTCCATTTTGAGCATCCGGAATTGTATACATTTTGAAAGACAAAATGAATGTAAATTGCTCAAATAAACTAAACTAAACTAAACTAAACTAGTAGTAGTACCTTCTCCTCTTGGGACAGGTCACTGAGGTATAACTGGTGCTATTGTAGTAGTAGTAGTAATAGTAGTAGTAGTAGTACCTTCTCCTCTTGGGACAGGTCACTGAGGTAGAACTGGTGCTATTGTAGTAGTCAGGGGTTAAAGTGGGATTTGGGAGGTGGGGAACTCTAACCTTTAACAAGCAGTAGGAATCGCGCTACATTTTTTTTTTTATGTACTTAGGTACTGACATGTAGTCATGGGTTCTGAACAGATACTGCACAATACAAGGTATTTGATACTGTAATTATTTTATTTTCCAATATTTTTTAATACCTTGAATTATTTTTAGATATCCTTTAGTAGGTTTTAACAATCATAAATGATTGGAGGTCTATGTGATTTACTAAATGAACAAATTCTGCTTTTGCCAGATCCACTCTTTTGGGTTCTTCTTAGATAGGACTGCAGAGCACCATACCTGCCCAGAGAGGAGCTTAATAGATTATAGAAACAAATAAAATGTCAGGATCCACTTATTCAAAGAAGGCCCAACCAAAGAAATGAACATGTGTGCTGAAACATTACTTATTAACAATTTTGGCTTGTTATTATGTTGTTCATTTAAGAAAATCCTCTTTCACAGTCAGTGGTGCTTACAGCAGGGCTCTTGCAGGCTGGTCAGGGGTCAGCCTCCCACCACCAAACGTATTCATATTTTTGGGATAAATAAATGAAAATGTAATTATCATCACTGCTTGAACAGAATAGAATTGGGCCTAAACATAAAAGTTATATTATATTCCAGCATTTTAAGGCTTTGGAGGGAAAAAAGAAAAAAACACAGTAATAGATTAATACAGAATAAGAAAGAGCCTAATAATAAACTAGGACTACTCAGAACTAAACCAGGATTAAGCCAGGGCAAAACATGCAATATCAGGACTAAGGCAGGACTAAATCACATCTAAACCAGGCCAAAGGCCTAACACAGAATGAGACCAGTACATCTCAAACAACATGACTAACTCCTGCTCAGCCACTGCTCCTCAGCGCTGAGCAGACAGACCATGGAAAATAATAAATAAGGGCGGACCAAACGCTGTTCTGTCCAGACCTCGCGCTTTACGAAAAAACTCAGTAAATGAAGCGCTCCTTGGAGATGGTGCGCTCATCCACATATTCAGCTTCAGCCTCGTTTACCATGTTAACTTTGCAAAGAGCATCTCTGCGCTTGTACATTTCCCACAAACATGTATTGAATGAAGTCAGAGCAGAAAGGAAGAAAAATGCACCTGTCAAATGAATGATTCAGATGTTATTTAGTAAAGTTAGAGCCCAGGGAGCGAGGTTTAGCGTGTTGACCGGTTAAACACGAGTGCTGGTGGTGCAGAGCAGTTTTCCAAAACTCACGTTCCATCAGCTTTATCGTCCGCTTTACAAACATCCACAGCTGAACTGGTGTTCCTTACCTTAAAGTCGCTGGTTAAGCCCTTTGCACCGGTGAAGGCAGGAACACAAGCTGCACCTGGTGCAGCTCGTCTCATTGTGCTGCGGTTTGATAAAATCTGTCAGTCCGTCCAACGATAAGCCTCCTGTTTTCTCAGTTTAGCGTCTTACACCGTTTAACAGAGCCATGTTTTCATTTGAGCCGCGCTAGGAGATGATGGTCCAGAGCCGGAGGCACACTGCTACGCAAAGTGCCGCGAACTTGCTGTGGAGCGACGCGAATGCGGCGCGGATAATGCCGGAAAAAATATATTTTTTATGGAAAATGAGGTCAGATTTTATTTTTTGGCCCCCGGGACGCATATTGAGTAGGCCCAACCTAGTACTTTTATTGCATTGATTTATCTCACAGGCAGAATTTCGTATGTGCGTGAAAATGACAAAGTTGCAATCATGAACTTTTTTTTTCTTTTTCTTTTTTGCCATGCGAAGGTGGAGGAATGCCGTTCCCAACCGTTCCCGCCCACTTTAACCCTGGTAGTAGTAGTAGTAATAGTAGTAGTAGTAGTACCTTCTCCTCTTGGACAGGTCACTGAGGTACAACTGGTGCTATTGTAGTAGCAGTAGTAATAGTAGTAGTAGTAGTACCTTCTCTACTCCTTGTGTAGTAGTAGTATATTAGTGTAGTAGTATTCTCTCTTGGGACAGGTCACTGAGGTACAACTGGTGCTATTGTAGTAGTAGTAGTAATAGTAGTAGTAGTAGTACCTTCTCCTCTTGGGACAGGTCACTGAGGTACAACTGGTGCTATTGTAGTAGCAGTAGTAATAGTAGTAGTAGTAGTACCTTCTCTCTTGGGACAGGTCACTGAGGTACAACTGGTGCTATTGTAGTAGTAGTAGTAATAGTAGTAGTAGTAGTACCTTCTCCTCTTGGGACAGGTCACTGAGGTACAACTGGTGCTATTGTAGTAGTAGTAGTAATAGTAGTAGTAGTAGTACCTTCTCCTCTTGGGACAGGTCACTGAGGTACAACTGGTGCTATTGTAGTAGTAGTAGTAATAGTAGTAGTAGTAGTACCTTCTCCTCTTGGGACAGGTCACTGAGGTACAACTGGTGCTATGTAGTAGCAGTAGTAAAGTAGTAGTAGTACTTCTCTTGGGACAGGTCACTGAGGTACAACTGGTGCTATTGTAGTAGTAGTAGTAATAGTAGTAGTAGTAGTACCTTCTACTCTTGGGACAGGTCACTGAGGTACAACTGGTGCTATTGTAGTAGTAGTAGTAATAGTAGTAGTAGTAGTACCTTCTACTCTTGGGACAGGTCACTGAGGTACAACTGGTGCTATTGTAGTAGTAGTAGTAATAGTAGTAGTAGTAGTACCTTCTACTCTTGGACAGGTCACTGAGGTACAACTGGTGCTATTGTAGTAGTAGTAGTAATAGTAGTAGTAGTAGTACCTTCTCCTCTTGGACAGGTCACTGAGGTACAACTGGTGCTATTGTAGTAGTAGTAGTAATAGTAGTAGTAGTAGTACCTTCTACTCTTGGGACAGGTCACTGAGGTACAACTGGTGCTATTTTAGTGTAGTAATAGTAGTAGTAGTAGTACCTTCTACTCCTTGGGACAGGTCACTGAGGTAAACTGGTGCTATTTAGTAGTAAGGTAATAGTAGTAGTAGTAGTACCTTCTACTCTTGGGACAGGTCACTGAGGTACAACTGGTGCTATTTAGTAGTAGTAGTAATAGTAGTAGTAGTAGTACCTTCTACTCTTGGGACAGGTGCACTGAGGTAGAACTGGGTGCTATTGTAGTAGTAGTAGTAATAGTAGTAGTAGTAGTACCTTCTACTCTTGGGACAGGTCACTGAGGTACAACTGGTGCTATTGTGTAGTAGTAGTAGTAATAGTAGTAGTAGTAGTAGTACCTTCTCCTCTTGGGACAGGTCACTGAGGTATAACTGGTGCTATTGTAGTAGTAGTAGTAATAGTAGTAGTAGTATAGTACCTTCTACTCTTGGGACAGGTCACTGAGGTAGAACTGGTGCTATTGTAGTAGTAGTAGTAATAGTAGTAGTAGTAGTACCTTCTACTCTTGGGACAGGTCACTGAGGTACAACTGGTGCTATTGTAGTAGTAGTAGTATAGTAGTAGTAGTAGTAGTACCTTCTCCTTTTGGGACAGGTCACTGAGGTAAACTGGTGCTATTGTAGTAGTAGTAGTAATAGTAGTAGTAGTAGTACCTTCTCCTCTTGGGACAGGTCACTGAGGTACAACTGGTGCTATTGTAGTAGTAGTAGTAATAGTAGTAGTAGTAGTAGTAGTGTACCTTCTACTCTTGGGACAGGTCACTGAGGTAAACTGGTGCTATTGTAGTAGTAGTAGTAATAGTAGTAGTAGTAGTAGTACCTTCTCCTTTTGGGACAGGTCACTGAGGTACAACTGGTGCTATTGTAGTAGTAGTAGTAATAGTAGTAGTAGTAGTAGTACCTTCTCCTCTTGGGACAGGTCACTGAGGTATAACTGGTGCTATTGTAGTAGTAGTAGTAATAGTAGTAGTAGTAGTACCTTCTCTCTTGGGACAGGTCACTGAGGTAAACTGGTGCTATTGTAGTAGTAGTAGTAATATAGTAGTAGTAGTAGTACCTTCTCCTCTTGGGACAGGTCACTGAGGTAAACTGGTGCTATTGTAGTAGTAGTAGTAATAGTAGTAGTATAGTAGTACCTTCTCTCTTGGGACAGGTCACTGAGGTACAACTGGTGCTATTGTAGTAGTAGTAGTAATAGTAGTAGTAGTAGTACCTTCTCTCTTGGGACAGGTCACTGAGGTACAACTGGTGCTATTGTAGTAGTAGTAGTAATAGTAGTAGTAGTAGTACTTCTCCTCTTGGGACAGGTCACTGAGGTACAACTGGTGCTATTGTAGTAGTAGTAGTAATAGTAGTAGTAGTAGTACCTTCTCCTCTTGGACAGGTCACTGAGGTACAACTGGTGCTATTGTAGTAGTAGTAGTATAGTAGTAGTAGTAGTACCTTCTCCTCTTGGGACAGGTCACTGAGGTACAACTGGTGCTATTGTAGTAGTAGTAGTAATAGTAGTAGTAGTAGTACTTCTCTCTTGGGACAGGTCACTGAGGTACAACTGGTGCTATTGTAGTAGTAGTAGTAATAGTAGTAGTAGTAGTACCTTCTCCTCTTGGGACAGGTCACTGAGGTAATGGTCTATTATGTGTGTATGTTGTAGTATGGTTAGGTTGTTATTGTATATAGTAGTATGTAGTAGTAGTATTCTCCTCTGGGACAGGTCACTGAGGTACAACTGGTGCTATTGTAGTAGTAGTAGTAATAGTAGTAGTAGTAGTACCTTCTACTCTTGGGACAGGTCACTGAGGTACAACTGGTGCTATTGTAGTAGTAGTAGTAATAGTAGTATAGTAGTACCTTCTCCTCTTGGGACAGGTCACTGAGGTACAACTGGTGCTATTGTAGTAGTAGTAGTAATAGTAGTAGTAGTAGTACCTTCTACTCTTGGGACAGGTCACTGAGGTACAACTGGTGCTATTGTAGTAGTAGTAGTAATAGTAGTAGTAGTAGTACCTTCTCCTCTTGGACAGGTCACTGAGGTACAACTGGTGCTATTGTAGTAGTAGTAGTAATAGTAGTAGTAGTAGTACCTTCTACTCTTGGGACAGGTCACTGAGGTACAACTGGTGCTATTGTAAGTAAGTTATGTAGTTTTCTTAATAAGTAAGTATAGTAGTAGTTATAGTAGTAGTACTTCTCCTCTTGGGACAGGTCACTGAGGTACAACTGGTGCTATTGTAGTAGTAGTAGTAATAGTAGTAGTAGTAGTACCTTCTACTCTTGGGACAGGTCACTGAGGTACAACTGGTGCTATTGTAGTAGTAGTAGTAATAGTAGTAGTAGTAGTACCTTCTACTCTTGGGACAGGTCACTGAGGTACAACTGGTGCTATTGTAGTAGTAGTAGTAATAGTAGTAGTAGTAGTACCTTCTCCTCTTGGGACAGGTCACTGAGGTACAACTGGTGCTATTGTAGTAGTAGTAGTAATAGTAGTAGTAGTAGTACCTTCTACTCTTGGGACAGGTCACTGAGGTACAACTGGTGCTATTGTAGTAGTAGTAGTAATAGTAGTAGTAGTAGTAGTACCTTCTCCTCTTGGGACAGGTCACTGAGGTACAACTGGTGCTATTGTAGTAGTAGTAGTAATAATAGTAGTAGTAGTAGTACCTTCTACTCTTGGGACAGGTCACTGAGGTACAACTGGTGCTATTGTAGTAGTAGTAGTAATAGTAGTAGTAGTAGTACCTTCTCTTTGGGACAGGTCACTGAGGTACAACTGGTGCTATTGTAGTAGTAGTAATAGTAGTAGTAGTAGTACCTTCTCTCTTGGACAGGTCACTGAGGTAAACTGGTGCTATTTAGTATAGTAGTAATAGTAGTAGTAGTAGTACCTTCTCTCTTGGGACAGGTCACTGAGGTACAACTGGTGCTATTGTAGTAGTAGTAGTAATAGTAGTAGTAGTAGTAGTACCTTCTCCTCTTGGGACAGGTCACTGAGGTACAACTGGTGCTATTGTAGTAGTAGTAGTAATAGTAGTAGTAGTAGTAGTACCTTCTACTCTTGGGACAGGTCACTGAGGTACAACTGGTGCTATTGTAGTAGTAGTAGTAATAGTAGTAGTAGTAGTAGCCTTCTCCTCTTGGGACAGGTCACTGAGGTAAACTGGTGCTATTGTAGTAGTAGTAGTAATAGTAGTAGTAGTAGTATACCTTCTCCTCTTGGGACAGGTCACTGAGGTACAACTGGTGCTATTGTAGTAGTAGTAGTAAGTAATAGTAGTAGTAGTAGTAGTACCTTCTCCTCTTGGGACAGGTCACTGAGGTACAACTGGTGCTATTGTAGTAGTAGTAGTAATAGTAGTAGTAGTAGTAGTACCTTCTCCTCTTGGGACAGGTCACTGAGGTACAACTGGTGCTATTGTAGTAGTAGTAGTAATAGTAGTAGTAGTAGTAGTACCTTCTCCTCTTGGGACAGGTCACTGAGGTACAACTGGTGCTATTGTAGTAGTAGTAGTAATAGTAGTAGTAGTAGTAGTACCTTCTCCTCTTGGGACAGGTCACTGAGGTACAACTGGTGCTATTGTAGTAGTAGTAGTAATAGTAGTAGTAGTAGTACCTTCTCCTCTTGGACAGGTCACTGAGGTAAACTGGTGCTATTGTATAGTAGTAGTAAGTAATAGTAGTAGTAGTAGTAGTATCCTTCTCCTTCTTGGGACAGGTCACTGAGGTAGAACTGGTGCTATTGTAGTAGTAGTAGTAATAGTAGTGAGAGTCCGACCCTCACTGGTGTCAGAGGCTTGTATAGTGTTTTAGTAGTAGTACCTCCTGTTTTTTGGGACAGGTCACTGAGGTAAGAACTGGTGCTCGAACTTGTCACTGAACTGTGCGAGGCCGACCCCTCACGGTGTCAGAGCTGATGTTGAAGCTGTTGACCAGCGTGATGGTGAAGTTCTTCATGATACTGTAATCTTCGTTACTGATCGACCCGGACTGGTCCAAGAGGAAGACCAGGTCGGCCTGCTTCTTCTCACACTCTGGAAGTACAAATACTGCTGTTACTGTGAGTACTACAACTACTAATACAACTGCTACTACTAGTACTACTGCTGCTGCTTCTCACACTCTAAAAGTACAAGGACTGCTGTTACTGCACAAAAACAATTATCTTGTCCATATTTTATTTTTATTATATTATTATTTTTATTGCCTGTCAGCCTATAGCTCCAAAGCAAACTCTCCAACCTTTATTAACACAGGCGTCTCCTTTGAAATGTACTTCCAACATCGAGTGTTAACATGCAGTAAATTATCATCTACCAGGAACACTCTGCCCACCAGCTAATCTTTTGAAAATATAATGATTTGAGCGAGTCTGACTCTCCAGCGGAAACAAACACACACAGGAAGTCCTGGGGCTCACGACTTCAGGTCAGAGGAATGCCTTACACTTGGATTGCGCTTTACAAGCCTGTATTACCTACACTGTCACACTACATACTAGGCGCATTGAGTTGCCTTGTGTACGAAATGCGCGGTATAAATAAAGTTGCCTTGCCTACTGTCGTCATTATTCATTCACTCCAGACTCGGTGATGGTAAGCTACTGTTGTAGCCACAGCGGCCCTGGGTAGACTGGTGGAAGCGAGGCCAGCAGTCTGTGCCATCGGCTCCTCCAACCACTCACATACATTACATTCACCCCAGGCTTTCTGGTGTTACCAAACAGTTTCCCATCCAAGTACTGACCAGGCCCTTCCTGCTTAGCTTCCAAGATCTGACGGGATCAGGCAGAGCAAAGGCGGTATGGCCTTTAATACCGCCAGACTTCTCTCACTCACACACACACACACACACACACACACACACACACACACACACACACACACACACACACACAATTTAGATTTACATTGTAGATAATTTGATAATGTAAATTTGCATATCTTCCAAACAGTGATATGGATATGATCTTGTAGACAAAATATCGCCCTCCTGTACTTCTTATGTCCTCGCAGATGACCTGGCTGATGTTCTTACCTGGTTTGGTGTTCTCGCAAATACCCCGGCTGATGTTTTTGTAGAGCGTAACCAAACCCTCGAAGTTGTCCACGTAGAAGACCCGGTTCTCCTCTCCAGCCATGATCTTCAGCTCCTCCCTATTGGCCTCCTTTATGCCGATACTGAAGACGCGCACCCCATTCTGTGCCAGGGCCATGGAGGGCGCCTCCAGAAGGACACTGCAGAGAGACCACTGATAAGCTCTGGATCATTTCCATCTGCTCCACCTCCATCTGCATAATCTCCCTGCTTAAAATCCTTCAATTTGCTGCATTTTCATAATTAAAGGCCTTAAATTTGTCGTGTTTTTAAAATAAAAGCCTTAAATTGGTGCTGTTTTCAAAATAAAAGCCTTACATTTTTGGTGTTTTCAAAATAAAAGCCTTATATCTGTTGCGTTTTCACAATAAAGCCTACATTTGTGGTGTTTTCAAAAATAAAAGCCTTTAATTTGTGGTGTTTTCACAATAAAAGCCTTATATTTGTGGTGTTTTCACAATAAAAGCCTTATATATGTGGTGTTTTCACAATAAAAGCCTTTAATTTGTGGTGAGCCTGAATTTGAGCTGAAAAAACGTCCCTGTTAAGCCGCATTATGTAATAACACCGCATTATGTCCAAAATTTAATAAAATTGTCCCTTCATTTTGTAATAAAGCCGCATTATGTAATAAACTAGCGCATTTTTAATAAACCTCCCCAACGCATTATGTAATACATTTTGCCGCATTATGTAATACATTTTGCCGCATTATGTAATAAGTTATTACATTTTTAAGTTATTTACAGTTATTACAAAATGTACTTGACACATTTTTATTTTCAGGAAAATGTAATAACATGGTCCATTATGTAATAGTTGTATTGTTGCACTGTAACAATACAATCTAAGACGATTTAGAACTAAACAGCCTGCACAAATGGTAATAATATTTGATATTAATTAATCCCTCACCATTTTTGAGCATTTTAAGGTGTTTTATTCATTCAAATCTTTGTCCTTTTTTATTTTTTTTATTTTGGACCCGTCATTCCATAATATGTTGTTGCCTAGTGGCAATGTTGTACTGTGAAAGAATTTGTAAAGTTATCATATGTATTGCATTTGTTTACTGTTGCTAAATGAATTTGTGTATTGATGAATACTATGATCTGTGTTGGTTGAAATGGAAACTCTTTAAACCCTGAGGTGCTCCAAACCACTCAAGCTTGACCCAGGTGATTGGTCTGTGGGTCGTAAAGCCACTAAACCTCCATAAAGGGAATAAATTGTGCACTGAAGCATGAAAACCAAATGTCTTAAGAGTGAGCGATTACCTGTTTGCTTATCTCAGTTTGGGTCGTAAAACTGTGTGAACACACCAATCCAATGGGTTTTAGTTTTATGACCCCAATGGAAAATGTCTGTCTTGAAGGAAAGTGGGTGTGCCTATATTTCTCCATATAGCCTGTATGAAATCTTTGGTTTTGCTGAGAGTGAGAGAAGGCCAGCGTGGCGCTGGAGGCCTGTCTGCTCACATCCCGAATTCAATAATAAATTCAATGTCTGACCTTGGAGTGTTAAATCTGTTATTATTTCTGTGGCAGAAATTAACAGGGCGTTTCTAAGTCTGTTGTGCAAAAATTCCCGAACATGTACACTAACGGGTAATTAAATTGTAAAAAATTTAGGCTGAATGTTTTTTAGAATATTGATAATTGTTTAACCAAAGGCCATCTGTCTTATTATATGGACTATGGATTATGAAACCTTTTGCAAGACAAAAAACAAACAACATTGTCTTTGGGCAACAAAAACAAAATTGTTCTTTTTGTATGTACACTATGGCATACAAACTCTTATTGAAACTCTACTAAAACCTTCAGCACATGTTTTTCTTACATTTTTCCTGTTGAAACTGTGACAATTTTAGTTGTGGCTCATACTCGTTTCTAGCTCTCCCAATAGTTCTGCACATCTGAATTGTTCAAGCAAATGAATTATATGCATGTTTCATAACTGTGTACAGCTTTGAGCGGTTTATTTATTTATTGGTTTATTTGGTCGGGACAGTGCATGTTAATGAACATACATGGGTCTCATGCATGTAAACAAGCCACACCGGATTGTAGCCTTGGGCTAATTTCCATCCGTCGTCCCCCATGCACACTCTCAAACACACTCACATTCATCCTGACCTATTGTACATGTTTTTAATGGTAGGGGAAACCGGAGTACCCGGAGGAAACCTACGCAGACACGGGGAGAACATGCAAACTCCACACAGAAAGGCCCCGTCCAGGTGGGAATCGACCCTGGGACCTTTTAGCTGTGAAGCACGAGCTCTAACCGCTGTACTACCGTGCCGCCTGGTGGCAAAGTGAACCAGGGAGGATCACCTTTCCTGGAAAAATTACTGCAGTCACTGCAGCGTCAAATCCATTTCCCACAAATGTAGATACACAAGCAAACAGGAATCGGAGTACACCAATCAGCGAAGGGCAGCCGTCTGCCGTTGATGTGGTGGTATTAGCGGTTTTGCGTTAATATTCGCACAGGATTATGAATCACAAAACTCACCTACTGTTGATGTATTTTTGGTTATTTACCGTTGATTGGAGATACGCTCTTTCTCTGCGCCGTTCGTACATTGGTATTGAGGGGACTTCAGCGTCCCTTGAGTGACTCTGCTTGTGAACAATACGTGACACAAAGAAACAAATCTGATTGCACGGGCTCGTTTGAATTTTCAGATGCCTCCAACGGAGGCGAGTGTCCAGTTTGATATCACTGTGTACACAATATAAAGAGGGGCATCATTCTGGATGCCAGGCTAGGACCACCACCAAAATATAAATAAATTGCACTAATTTAGGTTCAACTCCTATCTTCCATCACGCAATGAACATTTAGGTGAAGATAATGCAGCTGTATTATTGCTGTGTTTACAACATACTCGGTGGTGGCAAAAATACATTTACTCTTTAACAACATAAAATCAGGTAACTCATCTTTAAAGCACACACAAAAATGATCAGTTTGCAGTTTCATCTGGGCGAAACCTCAAGGCATGACCAAAGCTGTTAACATGTAAAGAAAGGGCCCAGTGTGTTTTGTCCTGGTGAGTGCTGACCTTGGCAGCGTCTGTGCTCCACATGCCTACATAGCCTATACCAAACAAACTTATTTCTGTGCCCAGAGCAGGTGCTTATATTTGTGTGGCCTTAAGAACATGTTGCTTAGTGGCCCTCAAACACCCCAAGGCTAATCGACGAAGGGCGAACCCATTTACTGTCAAAAACTGAAGCAATAACTAGAGCAGGGGAGAAGTGGAACATAATGAATGCAATTCGAACCCTGTCCCACTGTTTGAGAACCACCACCAGGCTATTCCTTTGCTACCCTCAGACTAGTGTTGGGTGGACCACACAATGGACACTATATTTTCCCAATTTTTTAGGCCAATTGATATGTCTTTATGGGCCCAAATAACATGTCCACCTTCTGTGTCCTGCCCCACTATTTGAGACACGTCACACCTCACCTCATAATCTTAAATTCTGTGGCTACAGCAGAATGAACAGCCTCAAAGGCCATCCGCCCTCGGGGCCCTTCTGTAATACTTGTTTCGTTTCTCCAATATAATGTTCTTTGCATTAAGAGGCTGAGGTTTGTTTTGAGAGAAGGCTCTGTGGCTAACTGCTACCACAGCTAACAGGTGTGTGAGGAGTGCACTGTGAGAGGAGAGAGGAGGCTCTGTGGCTAACTGCTACCACTGCTAACAGGTGTGTGAGGAGTGCACTGTGAGAGGAGAGAGAAGGCTCTGTGGCTAACTGCTACCACTGCTAACAGGTGTGTGAGGAGTGCACTGTGAGAGGAGAGAGGAGGCTCTGTGGCTAACTGCCCGTGGGAGAGGAGTGCTGCTGCTGTCTGCTACATCATGACCACTCGCAGTAAAGGTGGAAATAAAGTCGTCAACACTGAGGAGCTGGAGTATGTAACAATGGAGACTGTGAAAGAGATGCTGGATAACCAAAAGGAGCAGTATGAGACCCTGCTTGGGAGGCAAGAGAAAGTATTCAGCAATTTCTGTCAAATGATCTTGGACTCTACTATTAAAAGGGTGGATTCTCTTGTGGGTGAGATACAAGAACTCAAGGTGAGTTTAAACTACTCACAGAAAGATATTGATGACTTGAAAAAGCAAGCTCTAATGCAGAAAGCTGATTTTAATGGTATTAACAAACTCATCCAAGATTTAAAACCTGAACTGTCTTTGAAGAGCTGTGATGAGCAATTAGACTACATTGAGAATCAGTCCAGGAGAAATAATATTGTAATCACTGGACTTGGTCCTGATAGAGCTGAAGAAACCTGGGAACAAACTGAAGATAAAGTGAAGGAGTTAATTACAAAAAATCTGAAAGTAGAAGCACCAGTGGAGATTGAGCGCGCTCACAGAAATGGGAAATTCAGAGCTGAAAATGACAGACCAAGATCCATAGTAGTAAAACTACTGCGTTTTAAAGACAAACAATTAATCATGGCTCGAGCTAGATCACTGCTGAAGAACTCCTCAATATATATCAATGAGGACTTCTCTGAGAGAGTGAGGAAGAGAAGAGCAGAGCTGCTACCTGCTCTTAAAGAAGCAAGAGCGAGAGGAGACTATGCTGTTATCAGCTATGATCGTTTGGTCGTTAAGCCTAAAATGAGGGACTAAGAGAAATATTGGGAGAAATGGATTATAATGTTGACATTTCTATGGCGTCACACAGACACTCAAATGGATGGGACTCAATTTACCTAATAAAGGATTGAGAATTGCTCATATAAATATTAGGAGTTTAAGAAACAAAGTTCATGAATTATCAAATGTTATGCACAATGAAAGAATAAATATCATGGCTGTATCTGAGACACATTTAAATCAAACTGTTGATGATGATTGTGTGGCTATTGCAGATTATAATATTTTTAGATGTGATCGGAATCTCTTTGGAGGTGGAGTGGCTATTTACATACAAAGCCAAATTCCTGTCAAAGTTAGGACAGACTTGATGGTTCCTTCTATTGAATGTTTATGTTTGGAAGTGCATATCCCTTATAGTCGACCTATTCTAATTGGCTGCATCTATAGACCTCCAAGCTCAAATGCACTGTATGTTGATGAATTGTGCTCCATTTTTACAAAAATGTCTGACTTAGGCAATGAAATGTATGTCTTGGGTGATGTAAATATTGACTGGCTCTCCAATTCATGTCATCTAAGGAGAAAGTTAAAAAATACAACACGTATCTGTAATTTAAAACAGCTAGTTAAACAGCCTACAAGGATTTTTTGTAATGAGCTGGGACAAACATCTTCAACATGCATTGACCATATCTTCACAAACAATAGTTCGGGCTGTTCGAAGGCAGACTCCATTCCTGTTGGCTTTACAGATCACAATATCATTGCTCTTGTAAGAAAGTCTAAGGTACCTAGAAGTAGACCAAGAGTATTACAGAAGAGAACTTACAAGAATTTTTGTGAAGAAGATTTTGTCACACATTTAAAGGAAATGGATTGGAACCAAGTGCTGAACACAAAAGATGTGAATGTGGCTGTAAAATTATTCAATGACTTATTTCTTTCAGTGGCAGATAAACATGCGCCGCTTAGAAAATTTACAGTTAGAGCAAATAAGGCCCCGTGGATTGACAAGGAGCTTAAGCAGTCTATGGCGCACAGAGACAACTTGAAAAATGAAGCGTGTGTTCTAAAGACATCTGAGAAGTGGAAAACCTATTGTATTGAGAGGAATAAAGTGACTAAACAAAACAGAAAAAAGAAACAAATATATTATAGAAATAAGATAGAGAATAACAAACATGATGGCAAACAACTTTGGAATACCTTGAACGAGTTAATGTGTAGGAGCAAAACCAATTTACCATCATTTATAGAAGTAGACGGTGGATTTCTGACAAAAGGAAAGGATATTGCAAATCATTTTAGTACATATTATGGTGATAAAATTGACAATCTGAGACAAGACACTACAAATTCAGGGTATTTTTGTACTTCATCCAAAATAATCAAAGATTTAATTATTAAAAACAAAAATTGTAATTTCACATTTAATATGTTAAGTTCAGCAGAAGTTGAAAAGTCTCTTTTCACGTTAGATGTCAACAAACCATCAGGAATTGATGAGGTGGATGGTCGATTGCTTAAACTTGCTGCAAACACAATAGCTTTTCCAGTCTGTCACATTTTCAACCTAAGCTTAGAGCAGGGAATTTTTCCTCAAATGTGGAAATCGGCCAAAATACTTCCACTCTCAAAAAGTAGAAATGTCAGTCTAACTGCTGTTAACAGTAGACCAATTAGCATTCTTCCGATACTCAGTAAATTGTTGGAAAGAGTTGTTTTTAAACAGATTTTAAATTATTTAAATATAAATGAGATACATTTTGGATCTCAGCATGCATACAGGGAAAATCACTCGACATGTACAGCACTTACAGAAATGACAGATAATTGGTTGTCTTATATTGATAAGAAGTTGATGGTGGGTGCAGTATTCCTAGATTTCAGTGCAGCTTTTGATTTGGTGGATCATAAACTGCTACTTGAAAAATTATCTGCATATAGATTTGATGCTACACCACTGAAATGGATGAATAGTTACTTAACTTGTAGATCACAATCAGTATTTTTTAATGGAAGCTTTTCTGCGCCTAAACATCTGCAGTGTGGTGTACCTCAAGGCAGTTGTTTGGGACCACTGCTTTTTTCAATTTTCATTAATGATATGCAGTACGGCCTTAAAAGGTGCAGCGCAACTCTCTATGCAGATGACGCCACTGTTTACTGTGCAGCATCAAGTATGTCTGAGCTGAGAAATACACTACAGGATGATCTGCAGTTGTTATTTGACTGGATTCACGAAAACAGACTGGTTTTGAATGTGTCTAAAACAAAGAGTATGTTGTTTAGATCTCGACACCAAGATAGTGACGATCCACTTAACATTGTATTAAAAGACATGCAAATAGAGCAGGTTCAGGAGGTAAAACTCCTTGGAGTCACTTTCGATGAACGTTTATCTTGGGATAAGCACATTGACACTGTTGTGAAAAAAATGGGTAGAAATATGGCATGTATTAGAAGGTGCTGCTCATTCATGACACCGGCTTCTAGAGTTTTGGTGGTTCAGTCATTGGCCTTGTCTCACCTGGACTACTGCTCTGTGGTGTGGTCAGGTGCAGCTAAGAAACACATGACGAAACTGCAGACAGCACAGAACAAGGCTGCCAGGCTGGCTCTGGGCTGCCCACTCGTGTGGGGACAGAGCTCGGCTGAGCATCTTGCCCGTCTCTCATGGCTCAGAGTAGAAGATAGACTCAAATGTCATTTAATGACTTTCTTCAGAAATATATGCTATAGTCAAAAACCTACTCATTTGTATAACCTTTTACATTATGCGAGAGATCTGCACAACTATCCAACTAGGCAAGCGGCTCAGGGTCATTTGACCCGCCCCAAACCCAGAACAGAAGCAGTGCGTAGGTCGGTCATATTTAGAGCTGTGACTTTATGGAACAAACTGCCACCAGCTGTTAAACAGGCTGAAACAAAGCTCTCTTTTAAAAGACTATTGAAAAGACATTTTCTGATGGAAGCCTAAGTCTGTTTGTGTGTGTATGTCTATATCTATATATACAGTATATTTAAATTCTTTATATGTACAGTATGTGTCCATATGTGTATAACTGAGGAGAGGTTTGTATGTGAAGTGTTTTTTTCAATTTACCTGCATGATGTGAATATTGTAATTGCTTGAACCGGACCCCAGGAAGAGTAGCTGTCCATTTGGAGACAGCTAATGGGGATCCAAATAAATAAATAAATAAATTGCTTCTGTCACTGGCATCTGAGCGATAGATGTCACCGATCAGAATTGTGGAGCCTTTGATCTCAGATTGAAGTTTCCATAGAGCAGATTCTAAAGTGTATAGAGGTACTCTGAATGTCGGGGAAACTCCTCCAGAAGAGGGCGCCACACAAAACCAAATATTTTTTAAAGTTGATTACAGTGTGTTGTTCTAATGTGGGGCAGTTTCAGCAAGAATACGATGTATGAGTAAAGTCTAAAAGGAACTCAACTTCCTTCACTCATCATTTTAGCAGTACATATTTAAATATATCAAATACAGCAATCGCAAATCAAATCGCAATATTTGTCCGAAAAATCGTGATTAGATTTTTTGTCAAAATCGTGCAGCCCACAGGATTGAGAAACACTGATTCATAGACAACTGAAACTTGAATGATTGTTTTACCGGTGAGGAAATAATGTTTTTAAATCATACATGTTCAGAGAACTAATATGGGCAGTTACTAAAAGTAACCACACAGGCTGCTCACACCAGAGCTGCAAGAATCAGCTCCCCTTTGAGTCAGTTAAATTACTTCAAGCTTAATGCTTAGTGAAACATTATCTATCGTACACTTTAATAGTCGAAGTTTAAAGTGTAACTTTGTAAAAATAAAAGAACTACTCTGTCAGTTAGATAAAACCTTTAAAGTGATTGCTATAACTGAAAGCTGGTTGAAGGACTCTGATATCAATGATGTCCAGATTGAAGGATACAGCATGTTTTATGTCAACATAGTAAGTAAAAAGGGGGGGGGGGTATGGCCCTCTAAATTGATTCTCATCTAAAATGTAAAATTATTGAACAAAAAACAATTGCTGTGAAAAATTTGATGGAAATGCTTACTGTAGAAATAACAAATGAAATTGGTAAAAATATGTTGATCAATTGTGTGTATAGAGCACCAGGGTCTTGTGTTGAATCATTTACAGATAAAATCCTTGAGATGTTTGAACAAATTAATAACAAATCATTAATGTTGTGTGGTGACTTCAATATACAGTAGATCTGGGAAACCCTATAGCATCAAGTGAATTTAGGAATTATATGAAGAGCACAGATCTATACCCAATTCCAATGATAACCAAACCAACAAGGGTGACTACACATAGTGCAACTATCATTGACAATATACTGTATTTACAAATGTACGTGGTAAATTACTTAGTGGTACAACTTTGACAATATAAAGGAATATCTTGATAACCTTAGCTTTACTTTTAATGTTATAGCTATCTCGGAGACATGGTTAAATAGTGATTCCAATTTTAATTTAACACTTGAGGGTTATGAAATGTTTCATAAAAACAGAGAACACAAAAATGGTGGAGGCGTTGCACTCTATGTGGATAAAAAACTTCAAATACAGGTCGTGGAGCACATGAGTGTAGCAATTGAGCAAGTAATGGAGTGCATAACTGTGGAGATTGTTTTGAGAAAAGAAAAAATATACTGTTATCTTGTGTATACAGAGCTCCTGGAACAGATTTACAAGTATTTACAGAGTGCATGGAAAATATGTATGTTGACCAAACGAAGGAGATCATTTTTTGTGGTGACACTAATATTGACCTATTGAAACATAAGAGTCATGGACCAACAGAACATTTTTTGAATGCGATGTACAGTAATACCTTTTATCCATTGATTACACTACCTACAAGAATAACAGCTACGACTGCTTCTCTAATTGATAACATATTTACCAACATGTTGGAGAGTGTTCATCAAAGTGGGATTTTAATAAATGACATAAGTGATCACTTACCGATATTTACACTAGTCAAGGTAAAACATGGCCATTTTTGGGAGACTAAACCCAACAAAGTGATAAAATATAGACCCAGGAGTGAAAGTTCAATGAATGCCTTTCAACAAAGCTTATCAAGACAAAGCTGGGATAAAGTTCTTGGTGAAAATGAGGTAGACAATTCATACAATGAATTTCTGCAAATATTTAAATTTCTCTATGATTTACACTGTCCAACAAAAACATACATTTCTTAGGAAAAGAACCTCAGAATTTGAAACAAAATATAAAAGGTATAAAAACAAACTAACCAATATAATGCGAATATCTAAGAAAGAGTACTACACAAATCAGCTTGAGAAAAATAAAAATAGTATGAGAGGCCTATGGAGTACATTAAATAGTGTTATAAGAAGGAACACCGGGAAAAACCCTGTTCCAGATTATATCACACATAATGAAAAAAAAGAAGCCAAACTGGGCAACGTTGTAAATATGTTTAATGACTATTTTGTCAACATTGGGCCCGAAATGGCAAATCAAATTAATAATTTGGACAATGTAAACGTTCTAGAAAATGTATTGGAAAGCAGAGATTCATTGTGTGTGACTCCTACAGATACAAAAGAAATTATAGATTTAGTTAATCAATGTAAGAGCAAAAAATCTAGGGCCTATAATGAAATTGATATGACTCTTATCAAAAGGGTCATACATGAAATTGTAGTGCCCATAACCCATATCTGTAATCTATCTCTCCAGACTGGGAAATTCCCAAGTCAAATGAAAATTGCAAAGGTTGTGCCCATATTTAAGAATGGTGATAGTCATGAGGTGCCAAATTACAGACCTGTATCGATTCTACCTCAGTTCTCTAAGATCCTTGAAAAACTTTTCTCTAATCGTCTTGATAGGTTTATAGAACAATACAATTTACTCAATGAAAGCCAGTGTGGTTTTAGGAAAAATAGAGGAACTGCCCTAGCATTAACAGACGTATTTGAGGATATAACCAACAGTATTGACAAAAAGCTATACTCTGTAGGAATATTTATAGACCTTAAAAAGTGTTTGACACAATGAACCATCAAATACTACTGCAAAAAATTGAAAAAAATGGCATTCGTGGAGTTGCACTGAACTGGGTCAAATCATACCTCTCAGACCGGAAACAGTATGTTCAACTGGAGGAATGCATGTCTGAAATGCAGAATATTACTTGCGGGGTGCCACAAGGGTCGATTTTGGGTCCTATGCTGTTTTTACTATATATAAATGATCTTTGTTATACCTCTTCTAAACTGAAATTCATATTATTTGCTGATGATACAACGATTCTGTGTTCAGGAAAGGATTTACAGCTTTTATGACGGAAATCTCAACAGAAATAAATAAGTTAAAACAATGGTTCGATAATAACAAATTGTCAATGAATATTATGAAAACAAAAATGATGATTTTTGGGAAACGAATCAAAGATACTGAAGTAAAACTTAAAATCAATAATATGGAAGTAGAGAGAGTTTACGAATGTAAATTTCTGGGTGTGATTTTAAGTCATAATGTAAGCTGGAAACCCCATATAACAAGCATACAATCAAAAATGGCAAAGAGTATATCGGTAATGTACAGAGCTAGACATTTGCTAAAATATAGAGCCCTAAATATTATATATAGTTCTTTAATTCTCCCATATATCAGCTACTGTGCGGAGGTTTGGGGTAACACTTATAAAACTCATTTAGATCCACTTTATAAACTTCAGAAAAAAGCCATAAGAATCGTCCATAATGTTGGTTTTAGGGACCATACAAATGAGTTGTTCTTAGCATCTCGTATAATGAAAATTGAAGACTTAATTAAATTTAAAACTCTTGTTGTAATGTACAAAGCAAGTCGTGATCTTCTCCCCAGGAACACCCAAAATTGTTCAGCTGTAGAGAAGGAAATTATAATTTAAGAGGAGAATTTGTGATGAGAAAACACTGTGTTCACACCGCCCTTAAAAGTATGTGTATCTCCCAAGCAGGAATAACATTGTGGAATGACTTAAATAAAGAGACAAAACAGAGCAAAACACTAGGACACTTTAAAAGAACATGTAAAGACATTATCTTTAAAAATTATGCTAGTGAAGTATCATAATTACTATCATTTTCACAGACAGGCGCACACTCGCGCTTTTTGCTGTTGTTGTGGGGTTTGATATGAATATCGAAGTATTATAAAGAAAGTTAAGACTCTATTGTATCATTGAACATTGACTACAGTAAATTTGAGTGTGTTTGGAATTAATTTTGTGTGACCTTAAAGTCAGGTCAGCTTGCTCAAGTTTTCATGACTATGGACAAAAATAACATGTTTCCAATGTTAATTGTCATAGATTACATATACGTATGTACATTGTATAGATGTATACATGTCATTTTTATTTTATTTTTTACTTAAATTTTTCCTTTTCCTGTCCATTTTAAGTGTATGACTATAGGCAGACAGTTTCTATGTCTACATGGTTATACTGAGCTTGTACTTATGGGTATATTTGGTATAGTAGGGTCGAGCGATATTGAAGTGTGTATATTTTTGTATGATCACAATGAAAGAGAGCTGTGCCCTGGTATAAGTCTTAAGTACCATATGGTGTATTTATTTTGTACGACCGTAAATGATAAATCCTTTATTTTTGTTTGACTGTAATTGAAAAATCCTCTGATATTGTAAATGATAAATGACACTTGTACGATCATAAACTATTTATATTTAAGAATAATGCATAAGCTAATGCATGAGCACAGACTCATGTCTTAGTTTCTTGCATGAGTGTATGTGATGTTACTTGGATGAGAAATAAGGGGTAGGTTTATTATAAGTTCTTTGAACTTCTTCCTACTCCTTTTGAGCAAAAGTCTTGTTTTTTCTGTTTTCAAATGTAAAAAATGTTTGAAATACTTTTCTGCTCAAATGAATAAAACAATGAAAATGAATGAAATGACAGACATGAGTGATCATCTCCCTATATTTATAACTTATGTGAAAACATGTTATGACATTATACAAGATGAAACTACAACATTCATTCAAGATAAATCTAGTAAGGCTTTAGAGGCCTTCAGAGAAGATCTGAAGAAACAGAGCTGGGATAGAGTATACACAGATAATGTTAATTCTGCCTATGAAGCTTTTATGACGAGATTAATTAGTTTATATGATAAAAATGGTAAAATAACCAAAACGAACGCTTATATTAAGAAAAATACCGTTAACAATCCATGAATGACAAATGGACTGAAAAATGCCTGCAAGAAAAAAAAACTATTTGTATAGATTATTTCTAAGATCAAGAACTAAAGATGCTGAAGATAGGTATAAAAAATATAAAAACAAATTAGTTGGAATCATATGGAGGGAAAAAAGGATTACTACACTAAATTGCCAGACAAAAATAAAAAAAACAGTACCAAAGACACATGGAGTGTAATAAATACTGTCGTGCAAAAAGGCAAGGTAAAAACTACATTTCCAAATTATTTTACAAAGAATAATGTTGACATTTACAATAAAACTGAAATTGTAAATGAATTCAATGATTATTTTGTAAATATTGGCCCTACCTTGTCACAACAAATCCCACATGGAAACATCAATAGTGGAACAGTACCAGATAATGTTAGCAGTATTATTCTTGAAAGTGTAGAAGCGAGTGACATATTGACAATTGTCCAATAATAAAATCAAATGATTATACTGATATGAATATGGTATTGATAAAACAAATTATAGATGTTATTATTGAGCCTTTTACCTATATCTATAATTTGTCATTTACTTCAGGGATATTTCCAGACCGCATGAAAATAGCCAAAGTAATTCCACTCTATAGACCAGTATAGTATAGACCAATATCATTACTTCCACAGTTCTCTACAATTCTGGAGAAGTTATTTGTGATTAGACTGAATACATTTCTAACTGAATTAAAAATTTTAAGTAACAGCCAATATGGGTTTCGTCCTAATCACTCAACTGCTACAGCAATTATGGAACTAACTGAAGAAATCGCCAATGCTATAGACAAAAAGCACTATTTAGTGAGCATCTTTGTAGATCTTCAAAAAGCTTTCGATACGCTGGACCACAAGATATTGTTGCATACATTATAAACATATAGTATCAGAGGTGTGGCACACCAATGGATTACCAAAAACAGAAGTCAATTTGTTGAAATTAACAGCATAAAGTCTAAAAATTGTAACATAACTTGCGGGTTGCCACAAGGATCGGTCCTAGGACCTATACTTTTTCTTCTATATGTAAATGACATTGTGTCTGTGTCTCAGTTACTTAGGTGCATTCTATTTGCGGATGACACCACTTTATTCTATTCAGGAAAAATAAAAAGATGTCTAACAAATCGTAGAGAATGAATTTCAGAAAATTATGAGGTGGTTCAATGCCAACAAATTGTCCCTAAACCACATCACTCCTATCCTTCAACAGCTCCACTGGCTCCCCATCACCCACCGCATCCAATACAAAATCATGCTTCTCACATTCAAAGCTCGCCCCTCCATACCTGACTGACCTCCACCATGTCCCCACACCTGCCCGCTCTCTCCGGCTCAATGCCCCCCCTCACAGCCTTCAGCTGCTCTGCTCTCCAGCTCTGGAGCACTCTACCTCCTGACCTCCGTAACACCGACTCACTCCCACACTTCAAATCCATCCTCAAAACTCATCTGTTTAGACAAGCCTACTCACTGTGATCACAACTGCATTTTTATTCATGCTGTTTTAACATTGTATTTTAACTGTTTTTAATTGTTGATGTTAATTTACTTGTAGATGTAAGGCGACCTTGAGTGTCTAGAAAGGCGCCTAAGAAATAAAATCCATTATTAATATTAAATATTAGCAAGACAAAGTTTATGATTTTTTGTAGTAAAAGGAAATACTGTATGTCGAAGCGTCATTGTTAATTAACGGATTGGAAATTGAAAGGGCATGAGATTAAGTTTCTAGGTATTATGATTGATGAACACTTGACATGGAAATCACATATTGATAATGTCAAAGTAAAGGTATCCCAAATAATAGCTGTGCTGCATAAAGTCAAAGATTCTCTAAACAAGAGTGCATTGTTTTTGTATAACTCATTGATTGTTCCATATCTGACCTACTGCATTGAAGTGTGGGGAAGTGCCTGCCATACATTAATCCAATTTTTCTTTTACAGAAAAGAGCGATTCGAGTCGTCAGTGGAAATGGATACAGAGACCATACCGATCCTTTATTTATACAACTAAAAACACTTAAATGTAATGAATTAGTAGAGTTTAACCTTCTAAAAGCCATGTATAAAGCTCATCTGGAAAATTGACCAAACAATTTGCAAAACAGATTCACCAAGAGAAAAAGTAGATATGAACTAAAAGGTACTGAGGTTTTTACAAAAGGTTTCAATCGGCTGTAAAGGAAAGATGTATATCAATCAATGGTGTCGCTCTGTGGAACAGTCTTGATTGTAAAATTAAAACTTCTAAGTCCATTTACGTGTTTAAGAAATATGTTAAATTATCAGTGTTACAGAAGTATGACACGTATGACAAGTACTGTATGAGTAGCAGATTAACTTTATTTAATTATTTTGTGTTTTGATGTCTTGGACAAAAAAAAGAAAACAAGACGGCTGCATGAGACAGCTTAAAAGTTAAATGAACTGGAACTGTAAATGATTTTGTGTTGATAGGGGGCAGACATTATAAGTTTTTACTTCTTTCTGCTCCTTTTCATTCATGTTAAAGGACAACTAAGCACCAAATCAACTTTTTGTAGCTTATAAACTGCATAAATATGTTTCTTATAGTGCTCTCTACATGTCCTGGTCCATTTTTTGACATTTTACTGCTAACTAGATAAAATCTCACTTTTGAGCCTAAAACCGTCGGTGTAGCGCCCTCTCTACATTTTCGGTTGCACTACATTTGAATTTCGTGTCTGTCTTTTTTTATTTATTTATTTTTTTTTCGTGTCTGTCCTCCCCATTTGCTCTGCCGTGTGTGTGACGTCACTTAGTGCTGTGTGACGTTCGTCGCTCTGCCGCTTGGGGTATAAAAGCAGCCAAGTCTCGCACACGCCCCCGTAGCGAGTTGGAGTTGGAATAGTGCGCGAGCATTTTACATCGAGTTTCAGGTTAGCAATTTATTAGCATAATATTTAGTTAGTTCTTTAGCGTAGCGTTTCTAGTGTAGTTTAGTCAGGTAGTTTAGTAGCGTGGTTAGTTTAGTTTAGTCATTGTGTGTTACTTTAGATTACCGGAGTGCTTTTACTAAGTGTTAGCATTAGTTGTTGTTCGTGTTATTGCGTGTAATATTAGCGTGTAGTGTTAGTTGTAGTCTTGTTTGTTAGGATGGGGAGAAAGTGTAGTGTTGTGGGCTGTCATAGTACTGTAGGGTTACATTACTTTCCACAGGACTTAGATTTTAGGCGCCAGTGGTTACGCGTAATTGGCCTGGGGGAAAGCTGCGAGCTCCCGCCTTATGCTGGAGTTTGCAAAAAACATTTTACGCGTGATTCCTTCGCCAACTTGATGGAGTTTGAGCTGGGTTTTGCTAAGAAGCTCCTTTTGAAGAGCGAGGCTGTCCCCACCCTTGGTCTTCCACAACTAAGGAAGGAGCTACCGGCACTGCTGCCCAGCCAACCCGGAGATTTCGGGCGCCAATCTGAGGTGAGTGAGCAAAATAATGACTAAAACAACTAATAATGATGATTTGGCGCTTATAATAGCAATCTTTGTAGCTGCAGTGTTAGAGACATTTGGTCAAGGGCTGTAGACTTGTCACCTTTTGGCGGAAATCGCCGTGTTGATCTTGAAAAAGGTTATCCACGTAAATCGTGCATATCTATAATAAAACATATTTGTAGGGGCTCTGTGTAGGAGACCCGGTGCCGCGCTCACAACAGCGCTAATAACAATGAATGTTGAATGCACCAAAGGGGCCTTTTCAGCGCCACAACAGCCCTGTTCCAGCTCCAGGGCTGTGGGCGCTGACTGCGCCGCCAGACCCGCTTCAACATCCCCCTGCACCGCGAGAGAAGTGCGCGGGTCCGCGGAACGAGTCAGCGCGGTAATGCTGAGTTTAGCGCAGTCTGCTCACGGTTTTGTTGTTCAGTCTGTTAGCTAGTGGAGTTTATAATGTCGTAAGCTAACACGATCTCCAGGACATGACTGTCACTAGCGTTTGTTTTTATCACGTCCACGTAGCTGTGTTGAACAATGTTATTCAAATAAAACCTTCAGCTCTATAGTCTCCGTGGTAACAGTAGGCTAAAGTTCCATCTCCTGAAGCTATGTAGCTAACTTTTCAACATATTAAAAGTAATAAAACTATAACGTCTGTTGTTGCATTTGTTTTTAAATGAATGAAATAAATAAAAAAATTAAAATGTTAAGACATCAGACGTTGGACCCCTCTTGGAACCGCCACCTTAACGTGGTGGAGGGGTTTGAGCCTGAATGATCCTGGAGCTCTGTTGTCGGGGGCTTGGTGCCCCTGGTAGGGTCTCCCAAGGCAAACAGGTCCTAGGTGACGGGTCAGACAAAGAGCGGTTCAGAAGCCCCTTATGAGAGACCAACAGGCCCGGTTAGAACCATGAGGCCGTCCTTCTGTGGACCCACCACCTGCAGGAGGAGCCATAGGGGCTGGTGCAGCTCCAACAGCTGCCCCCACGACCCGGCAACGGACAAGTGGAAGAAAATAGATGTATGGTTGGATGGAAGACATCAGACGTGATAACCAAACAGGATCAAACTGTACAAAGCTCCATAATAAAACAGCAACTTTTTTATATTAAAGCCCAAAACGTTTTTTTGCCTAATTATAAAAATACATGTAACTATTTCTCCAGTCGAAATGAATATATTTTCATGTTTAAAATAAGCCTTCATTTTGTATGGGAAAAATACTTTGATAATTAATGTAATAAAAGCACTGCTAAAGGAAATCCAGAGAAAAAGTGCAGTGTTTACCACATATAGACTATTCTGTGGCGCACCGCCACAGAATCTCCAGCCCCCGCCACATATTGCGTTTTGTATTTTTATTTTTTTTTCTAAACGCTATTTAAAACACGCCGCAGCGGTCAATTTGACTGCGGGGAGGGGTTTTTAAATGCGGCGGCCCTAGTGTTAAGCTCAGTGGCGCAAAAAGGGCATACGCAATATGCCATGCATAGGGGCGCCAATTAGTGATGTGTCGGTCGCGAACGATCCGGCTCTTTTGAACGAGTCTTTACAGTGAACGATATGAACAGGTTCGCGGAGTATTTTTTTTTAAATTCCTCTTTGGGGGAGGAGCGTCACTTTAGTTGTGCATGCTTATTTTGCGAAACAAAAGTCACTGCTGGAGTGGGGCGGAGAGAGGAATGTAGGATTGGCAGAGGGACAGTTTGTGAAAGCGCGGCCTGCGGGGAAACGGTTTCAGAGCGCGGCTCTGGGGAAACGGCCCGAACGCTCCCAGCGCCAGCACTGTCCTGGGCCATAGGAGAGAAAAAGGCGCGCGGGGTCCGTGAGTGACGAGGCGGCTACAGGAGCCCCGTCACTCACATCCTCCACCTGTTCACTCAGCTCCACTCCGCTCTACAGAGACATCACCGCACACTGTCTCCTCCTCAGGCCGCCCCGGTCATCTCCACCCCCCACGAGGAGCTCATAGTGAGCATAAGGCAACACGTTTGAGAAATAAAAGTCCTAATGAAATAATAAACACGGTTACAGAGGAGATCGTGTTGAAGCAAAACACCTCTTTCACTTGCGTTGTTTTCTCCCCTCTTGCGCGAGGGAGAGAGCGGGAGAGGAGGAAAAGTTACGTGAATGAAGCAACAGAAGCTGTGTCTATTTGGTGCAGAGAAGAGGGCTGGTGAAATTCACTAAAGGCCTCCCAACCGCGACAACACCCATACACCCCCCGGTCCGACCACCACACATTGCCTTCAAACCTGTGGGAAACACTGATTATATTTCTTTATGATCAGGCTCTACAGCAGGTTCTAATCAGCTAAATGCTATTATAGTGAATAGGGCTAAAGTTCCCTTTAAACCGGAAGTAGAGTGAAGACATCATCACTTAACAAGAAGATAGAATAATATGCACAAGTAGCCTACACACTGTCTTAAAGTGCTGAATACATTAACTAATAGCTATTTAAGGGTTTTGTTTTGTGTTATTACATAATGGACCATGTTTTTTACATTTTCCTGAAAAGAAAAATGTGTCAAGTTTATTTTGTCATAACTGTCTTAAAATGTAATAACTTATTACATAATGCAGTAAAATGTATTACGCGTTGGGGAGGTGTATTACAAAATGTGGCAGTTTAATAAATACATTTTATTACATTTTGTACTTTTATTACATAATGCAGTGTTATTGTCTCCCACAAAGGAAATGACCATATTTGGAATACGGCGTCATCTCGGTCACAGCCTTTTGTGCTACACGTGGATACCAAACATATCAGTATTTGTTTTTCCAAACTTTTTCAAACTGTTTCCAAACTTTTTGAAATATTTGTTTTTAATTTTCCAAAACTTTTCAAGACCAATCTGTTAGAAAATGTACAAACTGTTCCAAAATTTTTCCAAACTTTAATACTTTAATACTTTTCCAACGGTTACAAAATGTTGCAGTACCTGAAAGTGACAAAACAACAAATCTCCACATTGACCTTTCACCGTCTCTCACCTGACGGTGGCGTTTACCTGTCGATGTCTCACCTGTCAGTGGCTTCGCCGTCGGTGATGACCATCAGCAGCTGGGGGACCTTCTGAGCCGCTCTACCCCCGTGTGTTGGGCTGAAGAACTGCAGGCTGTAGGTGAGCGCCTTGGCGGTATAGGTATCACCCGTTGGCTGCTTGAGGTTGGCGATGGCACCGAGTACATCCTGTTTGGTCTTGTAGCGGTTGAGGCTGACGATGGAGTTGGGGTCGTTGGAGTAGAGGATGATCCCGAAGCGCGTGTTGTTAAAGCCCACCGTCGTCTGGTTCACAATCAAAGACATGAACTTCAGCATGGTCTGGAAGTTCTGCACCGAGATGGAGGTGGAGCCGTCCACCAGGAAGATGATGTCGGCCTTCTCCGTCCTCTGACATTCTGAGGAGGAGGAGCACAAAGACCTGACTTTAAGGAGGAGCACAAAGACCTGACTTTAAGGAGGAGCACAAAGACCTGATGCTGATTCTAATAAGTTAACCCTTAATTTAAATAAAACCAAATTTATAGTTTTTGGAAATCATGCCATTAATGTGTGTAGAAATTTAAGAATAAATGATACTGAGATAGTGAATGAAGTGAATGAAATAAAATTTCTTGGAGTACTTTTACAAAATAAGCTTAGCTGGAAGCCCCATATAAACTACATCAAGGCAAAGCTATGTAAATCTCTTGCAATAATATCTAAAGTTAAAGAACTCTTAAATGAAAAAAACCTCTATATTTGATACTGTTCCCTGGTTCTCCCGTACATGACCTATGGCCTAGAAGTTTGGGGAAACACTTACAAAACCAATCTTAATCCAATAAGTATCATCCAAAAAGAGCGATCCGCATTGTGAATAAAGTGGCTTACAGGGCACATACAAATGAGCTTTTCATCAAACTAAAAGCACTAAAATTGAAGGATTTGGTTGAGTTTAAAACAGCACAATTTATGTATAACATAAGCCTTAACAAGTTACCTGTGCATATCCAGGGATTGTTCCAAAAACGAGACTGCGTTTATAATTTCCGAAAGGAAGAAATGTTTCAAAAAACATATGTGAGAACGAGTGCAAAGCAGCATTGTCTTTCTTTTGTTGGGATTAATGTGTGGAGTGAGTTGGACCAAGAGCTAAAAGACTGTAAAACCTTAATTCAATTTAAAATTATTTTGAAGAATTCAATTATAAAAAAATACATTGAGAATGGATGCTAAGGATGCAAACTTAAGATGATAGATTTTTTTCTTTCTTCTTTGTGATGATCTAAAAACAAAAATTGTATAACTACTTGCATAAGACATTGACAGCTTTACTGTTTATGTTTTGTAAATACCCTGGGATAGGCGCAATAAGCTTTAGCTTCTGCCTATTCCATTTCAGACTTTATGTTTATTTATCATCTGTTTGTCATCTGTTGAATGTTTGAATGTCTGAATAAAATAATCTGAATCTGAATCTGAAATTTATTGGATATTTCAAACTTTTTTAACAAATAAAAAACTGAAAAATTGGGCGTGCAAAATTATTCAGCCCCTTTACTTTCAGTGCAGCAAACTCTCTCCAGACGTTCAGTGAGGATCTCTGAATGATCCAATGTTGACCTAAATGACTAATGATGATAAATAGAATCCACCTGTGTGTAAGCAAGTCTCCGTATAAATGCACCTGCTCTGTGATAGTCTCAGAGGTCAGTTTAAAGCGCAGAGAGCATCATGAAGAACAAGGAACACACCAGGCAGGTCCGAGATACTGTTGTGGAGAAGTTTAAAGCCGGATTTGGATACAAAAAGATTTCCCAAGCTTTAAACATCCCAAGGAGCACTGTGCAAGCGATAATATTGAAATGGAAGGAGTATCAGACCACTGCAAATCTACAAAGACCCGGCCGTCCCTCTAAACTTTCAGCTCATACAAGGAGAAAACTGATCAGAGATGCTGCCAAGAGACCCATGATCACTCTGGATGAACTGCAGAAATGTACAGCTGAGGTGGGAGACTCTGTCCATAGGACAACAATCAGTCGTATACTGTACAACTCTGGCCTTTATGGAAGAGTGGCAAGAAGAAAGCCATTTCTTAAAGATATCCATAAAAGTGTTGTTTAAAGTTTGCCACAAGCCACCTGGGAGACACACCAAACATGTGGAAGAAGGTGCTCTGGTCAGATGAAACCAAAATCGAACTTTTTGGCAACAATGCAAAACGTTATGTTTGGCGTAAAAGCAACACAGCTCATCACCCTGAACACACCATCCCCACTGTCAAACATGGTGGAGTCTGCAAAAGACCTGAGACTGGGACGGAGATTTGTCTTCCAACAAGACAATGATCCAAAACATAAAGCAAAATCTACAATGGAGTGGTTCACAAATAAACATATCCAGGTGTTAGAATGGCCAAGTCAAAGTCCAGACCTGAATCCAATCGAGAATCTGTGGAAAGAACTGAAAACTGCTGTTCACAAACGCTGTCCATCCAACTTCACTGAGCTCAAGCGGTTTTGCAAGGAGGAATGGGCAAATAATTCAGTCTCTCAATGTGCAAAACTGATAGAGACATACCCCAAGCAACTTACAGCAGTAATCGAAGCAAAAGGTGGTGCTACAAAATATTAATTTAAGGGGGCTGAATAATTTTGCACGCCCAATTTTTCAGTTTATTTGTTTAAAATTTTTGAAATATCCAATAAATTTCGTTTCACTTCATGATTGTGTCCCACTTGTTGATTCTTCACAAAAAATTACAGTTTTATATCTTTATGTTTGATGCCTGAAATGTGGAAAAAGGTCGAAAAGTTCAAGGGGGCCGAATACTTTCGCAAGGCACTGTATCTTCTTTAATGCTGACCTACTAGCCCCCCATTCCTCTCCAGAGAGACACCTCATCACATTTAGAATCTTATTACACTTTACCACAATATGATTGATGTGAGCATTCCATGTTAATCCAGTATCATACGATACGATATACTTTATTAATCCCGAACGAAATTCAGTTCATCAGATGCACAAACAAGTCATACATAAAAACATCAGATTAAAAAACTAGAAATAATTCAATAAATAGGAAGTATCCATCCACATTCCTAAAAACTTAAACTCCTTCACTTGTTCAATAACTTGTCCATACATTCAAAACAATGTTTCAAGGTATTTTTTAAAATATAATTGAAAGTAGGTATAGGCAACAGCCCGCCACCAAACCTACGCCCTTGAGTGAAGGAAATGGAGGTGGCTGTGTAGAACTGCTTCTCTCGGATTTTTCACGTCAAAAAGCCCCTAAAACTCGAAATACGAAGACGACAACTAATCACATGCAAATAACAAGAGGTTATGGTGAAGAACAAGTAAACGCAAAACCAAGAAACAGGTTGAAATTATGGCTGAAAGATATACCGAAAAAGTGAAACTAAAGATAACACTCTGGCAAGTGCTAAAGATAACAAAAAAATACGACATGGAGGAGGACGATAACGTTAATTTAAAGGCAATACTCATGGAAATTAGGGAATTTAGAAAGGAGAACACGCAACAGTGTGAAGAGGTGAAGGCAGAAGTGTGCAAAACCAATGCGAGACTCGAAGAAGCAGAGGGCCGTATTTTGGACACGAAGGAGCGGGTACAAACGATGGCGGACGCCGAAACAAGAAGGACGATCTCGACAAAACAACGTCAGGATTTATGGCGTAATTGAAAAGGAAGAAAGAGAAAACCTCCAGTTCCCCCCGACACTGAACCTACACTATCGGACCCCAAAGCAGAGACTGATCCAGGAAGCAATTTTAATGGTTTATTAACCAAAACTCAGAGGCAGGCACTGGTGGCAGGCAGGTGAGGCAGGGAGCTGGCCGACTGGAGCAGGACACCGGAAGGATCTGGGCAGATGGAAAACAGCAGGTAAGTATCTTGAGGTATGTAACAGAATGTCTTTCAAAAAATCCAGGTACAGAGAAGAGCTACCGGACAGGACGGAATTATCTGGCAGTGTGGTGCTGAGACATCCAGGTATTTCTACTGTGGTTGATTAGGTAATAATGTGCAGGTGTCTAGTCTCAGTCACCAGGAGGAGTCAGCCACGCCCCTGCCACACACTGCTCTGCTGCAAAAGAAAAAACAAAAAGGGGAGGGGGACAGCACACAAGCCAAATCATAACACTACACATTGAACGAGCACATCATGCCCTGGCCACAGTTCCTCCAGAGGGCGCCTCACCTCGGTCCATTGGTCCAAGTACTCAAAAAGGCTTGAGAAATGAAGGGTTTCCAATGGAAAGGGAAACAGATCAATTTGGATTATGATTGTGACGTTCTCAAACCGAGAAAGGCATACGCAGAGGCTACGAGGATTCTCAAACCAGCGAGAGATATGGCTCCAGACTCCCTTCCCAGCAAAACTTCGATTGTTCTACACGGACGGGACAATACTCTACCACACAGCTGAAGATGCATCAAAGGACATGTTTGCCCTGTCACTATTTTTTTTAACTATCTAGAGTTTCTTTTTCTGCTGAAAGTATTTGGAATAAAAGAAAACTGGCTGTGTTTTAATTATATTCCGGGAAAAACAAGTTCATACACAGTATGGGAGAATTGCGTGACAAGACTTTCAATCAGAGGGCCCACTACGAAGTGAGTGGCTGACCCTCTTAAAGACCTACTACACCAGGTCTTATAGGTTGTTGTTTTTTTTAAAGCCCCATTAATTGAAATCCTATTTTATTTTATTATTACCTGTTTGTTTGTTTTGTTAGCTGTGGTTCAAGGCAGCACTGTTCAAACAAGTGGTATTGCTGTGTTTACTTTGATGGCAATGGTCAGCCTTAAAAATGATATTAACCAGACTGTTAATATCCTCTCCTTTAATGTAAATGGAATTGTCAACCCACATAAAAGGTCTAAGATACTGTCAAAACTAAAGAAAGAAAAGGTACATGTGGCTCTTTTACAAGAGACACACTTGTCAGATCAAGAACACAAAAAACTGGAACGGGGTTTTTACAAGTATGTTTATGCATCACTGTACAATTCAGGGCATCGCAGAGAGGTTGCTATTCTGATATCAAGACAGCTTTGTTTTGAATATATATTAGACAAGAGGGATAAGGAGGGCCGGTATGTAATGGTAAAGGGGAGAGTTGGTGGCTTTCCAGTAACTCTGGAAGTGACTGGGTTTTTTATAAGCAGTTGTTTGAGTTCATGGCATCTAAAACTGAAGTAATGTTGATATGGAGGGGACATGAATGTACGATTATCTACATTAGATAGCGCCAAGATAGATATAGTGCAGCAAAAACTATTAATAAGGAAAATAAATAGTATTATTAATGAAAGAGGAATTCTCAATATATGGAGAGATTTGAATCCCTCCAGACGGGATTTCTGCTCCTCACTCTACATATTCTAGAATTGATTATTTCTTCACATTTAGTAAGGACAGACACAAAGTTAAAACCTGCGATAATGGCACAATCAACCTATCAGACCATTCTCCAATTTACCTTTCGATATTTATAAACACAATTCTTAAATCAACAACTTGGAGACTTAAAGGGACTCTGTGGAGTTTAGCAGTTTTGTACTCGCAATTGCCCCCTCAGGCCAAACGCATAACCGCAGCCTCGATGATAAGCTCGTGCATGAGGTGCTCAGGCTTTACGAGTGTAACCAAGGTGTAAAACTAAGGTTAATAACGTTCATAATTCCTGTAAGCCACAAAGTAATGCTCAGTGCCAAAACAAAAATTGCACTTTATTTAATTTTTATACTGTATGTCAACAAACTGCACTGAAATGCAGCATAATATGGAAGCCAAAGTCACGTAAAAAACTAAGCAACGTTCAGTTCATTGCTCCATGGTGCACGCGACCCCTCTCCTCCTCGCTTCTGCCTTGAGTCAAGCAGTGAGACGACACGCAAAGCCAACTGTTGAACAGTTACACATTTTGGAGAAAATCAAACGAGAAAATCTGAGGAAAATCGACATCAATCCAAGCCTAAAGAGGAGTCCTGTCGCCGACCTGGAGCTGAAGTTGACAGCTGATCGGTGAGAGTTACTTTTTAGTGGTCACCACAACCTAACGTCTGCAAAATATTAACGTCCGCTAAATGCTAATGGTAACGGACTTAACGGACTTCCCCAATGTTTCAGGCCACAGGAAAGCCCTTAAAATCACACTGGACACAGATCTCTGACACCGTTCCGTGAAGGAACAAAAGAGAATCAGTGAGGAACAATTTGATTGCTGATGTGTTGGTTGTTTATCACAACTAACTCCTAACAGCTCCATGTCAATAATACAGGCAGTCCCCTGCGCCTGCGCTGAGACCCAGAGCCTTGACGTCACTTTGTTTTGGAGTACATGTGAATCGGTGAGAAACTACTGTTTTGTTTATATGTAATGAGTGAAATTCCTAATTTAAAGGGAAAGCATTCTTGAATTTGATTATTTAACTGCTGTCAAACTGATGACTTATGAATGAGATGTTGCATTTTTGCTCTCACAAAAATGCTAAATACATATGTTTATTGTTTAGTGGGTTGAAATAATCCTACAGATGTTGTATGCTAATTTGTGTAAATGAATAACTAGAAAATTGTTGCATACAGAAATTATCTTTTTGTTTTGCTATGTACAGTAAATGAGAAATATATTGTACATTTGAAGGAAAGTGAAATAGATAAATAGTCATGACTTGAGCAAGAAATTTATAAGCTCGTCTGTTAATACAGGTCAGGTCTTTTTAATGCGGTTTGGGAACATCCTTGGAGAGGACCACTAGATGGCGAGCCACCCCAACTGAAATTTGGAACTGGATCAAGACTATCACTAACCGCATGGAGTATCGGCTGCGGTAGGACCGTATCAGCCAAAACTTGGAACATGTAGATCTTGAGTGCACTCACTAACAGACTTTAAGGGTATATTTTTGGGTTATTTTAAAGGTGCCATTTTATTTTTGTATCTTGTATATTGTATTTGTTGTTATAATTCTTGACAAATTTAACTAAATCAATTTAAATGTTCTTACATGTTGTCTGTCTTTCATTGTGGCTACTATTACAACATTTAACATTTGAGCTCTTTATGAACCTAGTATTCATGTAAATTCCAAAGTGGGTTACACGAGCACCAGAACATAATTTACAGATTTGCAGGCGTGACTTCAACTGAGGTAAGAAACGTTACTGTTTTGTAAGATATTTAGACCAAATCAATTTGAGTGAATATTGTCCAAGATGTGATACTTGAGCAAATGCAGCAAAGTGAATCGAGTGAAGAAGCCAAATAATACAGATAAACGAATAATTGACGTTTGAAGGAGAAAGAAAAAAATACTCGTATACTTTGTATGCATAAACGTAGGCCTAATTGAAATAATAAAATAATTCCACTGGTAGAAATGCTACTAGGAAAAGCCAAAATCGTCTCTTCAATTTCCTGGGCCCAAAGTTAGCATAGCTAAGTCGTAAACTATATTGTAAACGGCACATGTTCACTTTTTGTAGTCGTTTCACTACTTATAAATCCGTGAACAGTCATGCTTATTTTGCGGCCAAGAAAAGCTAACATTAGCAACATTATTTTTGCCATTGTAAATACAGCACCATTACCACTGTTACTACTCAAATGTTTTGTAGGTACAGCACAATTACTGTTATTACTGACACTACTAGTGTCAGTAATAACAATTCTTACGATTCTGGCTTGCGTGAAGCAGACGGGGCTGCGGTGAGCGGGACTGGACGCTCGATTATAAAAGAGCCTTAAGTGTGCGCACCGGCGTCAGTGCAGCTGTAGCCCGCACCTCAAAGTCGAGGGGATCCCCGGTAATTTAAGGGAAAGAATGCACATTAACTGTCCACATGTGACTGTTCAGAGATCCCACAGTGCTGCGCTGCTACTCGTGTGCTCTAAATTGTTTATTTGGTGAAGATTGGTCAAATACAAAGCTAAACTTTCTCTGCACACTGTAGCTGTTTAATGACAGTTCACGTCGGGAACAAGACTGAAGAAAGGCTCGAGCAGAGCGGTGTGGAAGAGGCGCCACAGACACACAACGAGCGCGGGACGACCAATAATACACTCAAGAGCATACGCGCCGCCACGGGTAGGCCTGTTATCATTCAGTGTTCACTGCCTCTCCCAGGACAGGGGCAGCTGCAGGACCTAGCGCGCACACCTGCTGCATCCTCCATGCACTCTGCTCCAAACTGTGTCCCCGACCTGCGCCTTATCTCACAGCGCTGTTTGTGCCCCGTACAGATCATAATCAAGTTGGTGATCATTGATCAATAGTGGGAAACTTATTTTCAACCCAAAGATGCAGATGTATCCAGAGAACACTACAGGCTGCCCACAAACGTCAGAAAAACTTTCCTGGCAGGTCCATGCAGGGCAGTGAGAGGGACGTGTGCAGTAAAGAAGGTGCAGGGGGTGGAGGGGATGGGCGGCAGCCGGTGTGTGTGTTTGTGAGGGTGGGTGGGGGGTTTGGGTATGTGTATGTGTGTGTACATTCATTTGTAAAACATTTGTACATTCCATAATGTACAAATGTTTGTACATTATGGAATATTGTCTTAATGTCTGTTTAGAAAAAAGCAGAGCTTTTCTTTCAAAAATAAGAACATTTTAAGTGACCCCAAACTTATATATATATATATATATATATATATATATATATATATACATATATACATATATATATATATATATATATATATATATATATATATATATATATATATATATATATTCAAACTTTAGTAGTAGTGCAGAACTGATGTGAATGGACAAGTTTATGTGAAAACGTTTCACATAAACTTCACAGCGAGTATAGATGTTGTTAAAGAGTGGAATGAAAAGCTCATTTGGAGAAAATGGCTCTATGTCACTTTGTGCATGGGAGGTGCAGTTGAGGAGGAAGTGGGGGAGGAGGAGTACCTCTCTGGGGTTCGCAGATCTCTAAGGCGAGCTGGTTCTCCAGGTCTTTGAGGGCGTCAAAGTCTCTCTCGGCGTAAACTCTGTCCAGATTCCCGCTGATCTCCTCAAGCTGCGTCGTGTTGGCACCCTCCACCCCGATGGCGTACACCACCACCCCGGAGTCACGGAGATGCTGCAGGAGAGAGGGGGGATTAGGACCGCACTGAGACCAACCAAAACCACCCCAAGGTCACGAAGATGCTGCAGGAGACAGAGGGTTAGGAACGCACAGAGACCACCCAAAAAGTAAAGTAAAGTAATGAGTTATAAAAACAGGCACTTGAAACAAATACAGCACGAGGAAGTAACTTAAAAGGTCTTTATTGATATGGCTAAGCCAACATGTGCAAACCATAGACCGGAAAAAAGAATAGACATCCCCTGCTCACTCCTCCCGTTTGCCACAATGACCACGTTCGAAAGGGAATCTATGGCGAATTTACAGACTCTTACCCAGCTCTGACGGAGCATGTTTCTAAAATGGGCATAAGGGCGGGATCTTCACTGTAGACTCGGCCCACGTAGTTCATCGTAGCCGCGCCTGCGCCATTAGCTCTAATGCTATCGGCCTGTCAATCAAAGTCCGTCCTTCATTAGTACACGAGATTTCTAAAATGTACCTTACGAAAACCAGCCTGGTTTCTTTAATTGTAACTAACCCTGCATTATCACAGG
This sequence comes from Neogobius melanostomus, assembly GCA_007210695.1. Classification (NCBI taxonomy): domain Eukaryota; kingdom Metazoa; phylum Chordata; class Actinopteri; order Gobiiformes; family Gobiidae; genus Neogobius; species Neogobius melanostomus. Next base: position 1,212,254 of record VHKM01000922.1, on the reverse strand, counting down.
AGCAATCTCTAGCTGTAGAAAGTTTAGAAAAAATAGAACCCAGGCTTTACAGTACCAGTAAATGTATTCAAGACTAGCACAATCAATTCGCTTCTGAGCTTTATTTTGTAGGTGGACAAATTACAGCAAAAGGCAACAATAATGAGCCTGAACTACAGGCCTATTAGTCAACGTATATAAGCTTCGCTCTCTTCACTATATGTTAACAGTTAGGCGGTCAGAAACAGCGCCAGTTTTTCGCCAAAAAGAACGTCTGTAAAGGAGCTCTTACGCATTACACAGTTCATTGAATTGGTAATAAAAACACACAACATACTCAACTTGATTTAGAGTATTTGTACAGCTTTCCTCAACCACATAACCAGCTACGAGTTTGTTGATGACACTGGAAGGTCTGGTACTGCTAAAAGCTATGTGTTGTTGTTTGGGAGGCAAGGGCTACTGTAGCTTCATCGTTCGCGCTCGATGCAAACTCTGCCATGTTGCTGACTTGATGTGCAGTGTTGGAGGACACAGTGCCAGCAGCACTGCTGAGGGAGAGATCAGGACCAAACTAACGCGTTACTGATTTGAAAAAGAAACTAGTACTTTATTACCTGCGGATGCCAAACTAACGCGCTACTTTACTCGTTACTCGGAAAACATAATCTGAGTACTCTAACGTGTTACTAAGTAGCGCGTTACCCCCAACACTGGTCATGAAGCAGAGCCACCGGCGGCCATTGGTCATGACAGAGTAAAAACCTGACAGAAAATGACCTTTTAAAGACATGTGGTCCTAAACTCTGGATAAGCCACAAACTCTTTTAGTTTATTTGTTGTTTTCAAAAAAAGCTTTACTTTATTTTTTGTTTCTCACCCGTTTCTTTTGCTGCAGATTCAAGTTCTAGTTGAACCTGAGATCTAACCATGAGAAATGTGAATTAATGCCATTTTTCCAATGGTCTTAAACTTATGATCGTCTACAAGATCATATACAAAAGATCATATAGAAATCACTGTTTGGGAGAAATGCAAATGTACAATATCAAGTTTAACTCTAGTGTTAAGAATGTGGAAAAAATAGAGAAAAAATGGCAAAATAGGGAGGGGAAAATGGGCTTAGTATTTTTTCTTTGTCTGTTTGGCTTTACCCAAATCGAAAAGCTGGGGGGGGGGGGGGGAGCGTCAAAATAGCGACAAAAGTGTGCTGGAAAAGCAACAAACAAAAGGGTAAAAAGCGACCAAAACACAACGAAAAAGTCATGAAAAAGCCACAAAAACGAGCGACACAAATGTGCCGCTACAAAATGTGCAAGAGCTACAGAAACAGGACAAAAAAGCAACAGAGAAGCAACAAAAGACAGACAAAAATGTGCCAGAAAAGCAACAATAACACAATAATATTTGTTTGTTTTAAAACGTATTGAAAATGCAACAAACAAAAAAGTGACAAAAATGATGAAGAAGTGACCAAAAAAGAAGAAAACACAACAAAAATGGTTTAAAAATGTGATAAAAAAGTTGCAATCAGTTTTGTAGCTCTTAGCTTTCAAATGAGGCTGACCTGGCCTGTAGGCTGTGAGCTGCAGTTGAGAAGCTTTTAGATTAGTTAAAACTGAACTGAAGAAAATGCTAAAGATTAAATGTTAAAGAGGGGGTATTATGCTTTTATCACATAGCACCAGTCTATAGCATACTACAATGATGATGTAACCTTCTGTTGGTCTGTATATGCAGTAAATTAAAATAACTGCCTTGAATAAAATTGCTCTCTCAAAATGGCTGTACTGAACGTCTTGAAATAGGCCTCTGTCTCTTTAAGAAGCTTTCCGACATGCCCCCTTCAGCACACTGCTGTGGCATTTAAACAACAACACTGTGTGGGGAGGGGGCTCTGCTGAGCTGAGGAGCAGTGGTTGGTGGCTTGGCTGGTGACGAAAGGTCCAGAGGCGTCTCCAGGAGGTGGGGGCGTTCCTAGGAGGACTGAGGCATAGCTACACCTAAAATGGCTGCCGTCTAAGTTTTTACTGATTACTCAAAAATATGTGAATGAGCCAAGGCAACACTCCAGGCATGTGTTTAATGAGGGAATGACATAATAACATGATATAATGCTTGAAAAAGTCCATTTTACATAATACCCCCCTTTAAAGGAACAGGCCAGCGTATTTCCATACTGAGATCTGCTCTTACCTGAGCTTAGACGAGTTGATATGTACCTGTCTGGTCTTTGTGCCCATGGAAGAGCGGGGTCGTTTCTAACTTCACTCCGTTTGGGGCCATAGGAATATGCTGGGAGAGGCCAAATGCTAACAACATCTTTGGTCTTTTGCGTGACTGAGCGCACGCACAAAGACCAGACAGGTACGCATCAACTCATCTAAGGTCCGGTAAGAACATATCTCAGTATGGAAAAAAGGGTGGCCTGTTCCTTTAAGGCGGGAGGTAAGAGGTTAAGAAACTTCTTAAAATCCGAACTTACAAAGGCAGTGTCAGGAATCTGCGCCAAATTCACCACATGTTCTTAGGTAGGAAAATCCTCTGCTCCTGTATCTCAGGTGAATGTCAAGTTGGAAGAGCGTGCGTGTGAGGACTAATTTGCATATTTCTCCGCCTCTTTCACCATATAAGAACAAAAGGTACAGGCACCAGAGGGCCATACGAACGCCAAAACACGAATCCAAATCTAATAACCAACAACTATTACCTACTACCAACTATTGCTCTCATTACAAAATGTTTGAATAGATATAACCTGTACATCACCAAAGGGTTCTTACTTCTTTTCTTACGGGTTAGTCCTTGAAATAGATGCAGCGGTGTGACGCTCCCCTCACATAAACACAAGGTCGTAAGACCGAGGCCGACGTTCGTCTTCATCAAATAACGTTAATGCAGCACATTTAGTGCAATTTGTGAACGGTGGCATTCAAATTTTTATCAGTAATATATTGGTACCTTACTTGACATTAATAAAAGTACAACTGACATTACCAACTTATAATTATGTTTACAGGTTTTCTGGAATTAATTAAGATTTATTATGTAGAAATATTTGACTCAGAATGTTGTGTTCCATCAGGAGCAGATTGTGAACAGGACTGGAGATGTTTTCGTGCGTAAGAGTCCTCTTAGTGTTCTTACAGAGGAACGTTTTCAAGTTTTGTGAATGCCAAAAACCTTCCTAAGACGGCGCTAAGAACAAATTTGTGCATAAGAATGTGAATGAGGCTCAATCATCTTTCTGTGTCCCATGTAAATGTTGATGTTTTCAGTGCATTTTTACATATTTCTGATGTTTTGTCATCGTTATTGAGAAAGTCCCACAAATATTGAGATATTATTTTTTGTCGATATCAGCCAGCTCTAATAATGGTGTAAATGAGATGTCAATGATTATGTAAATAACAAGATAATGATGTTAAATATTATGTAAATGAGATGATAATGATGTTAATGTCTGACCTTGGCGGGGTCTTTGACCTCGTCCTGCGCTTCTCCGTCAGTGATGACCACCAGTCTCTGCGTGACATTCTGGCGCCCCCCATTGGTGGCGGAGAAGAACTGCTGAGTGAACTTAATGGCCTTGCCAGTTAACGTGCCTCCGCCAAGCTGCGTCATGGCGTCCACAGCTGACAGCATGTTCTCCTTGGAGAAGAACTCATTCAGCCTAAACTCCCTCCGCACCTCTGTGCTGAACTGGACCACGCCGAAGCGGACCGCATCCAACCCCACCGCCGACTTCTCAATCACGCTCTTCATGAAGTCCTTCATCTTCTGGTAATCCTCAGCGCCAATGCTCCCCGAGCTGTCCACGAGGAACAGGAGGTCTCCAGCGACGTTCTTACACACTGAGGGGCAGGGGGGAGGAGAGGAGAGAAGGAGAAGGGAGAGAGAGGAAAGACAGGACACAGAGTTAGACAGGTGATTGCCGCTTGTCAAATAATTCTTCTGTAAAAGTTGTTCTGACAAAGTATTCCTTCAATAAAAATACTTTACTACTTACTGTAGGAAGTACTGAAGTACTTAAACACACTACAAGAACCACTCTTCTGTTTCCATTCGTGAAGGAAGAGCTTACTGTAGGTGGAGCAGAGGGCGGAGCTTACTCCTCAGTGGAGCAGAGGGCAGCACTTACCCTCGGTGGAGCAGATGTCCCTGATGACGTCGTCTTTGATGGTCTTCAGGGCGTCGAAGTTTTGGACGAAGAACATCTTATTAGAGTCTCCTGAGATCTCCTGCAGCTCCGTGGTGTTGGTCCCATTCACTCCGATGGCGTAGACCGTCACGCCTTGGGACCGCAGTGCTTCTGCCGGGTCCTTCACCTTGTCGCTTGACTTTCCATCTGTGATGACGATCAGGTACTTGGGCACCTGCCGGGAACAAACATGTCAGAGAAGCTCGGCTCTGATGGAGAACTCCCGGGTACCTGAGCATCACCTTGTGCACCCTGGAGGCCTCCGTGAACCGTGGGCCCATGAAGCCCAGAGCTTTGCCCGTATTTGTCATGCCGCGCCTCTGCTCCATGACCTCCACGGCGCGCTCCAGTGACGCGGCGTCCGAGAACGCTGTCAGGTTGAACTCCAGCTCCGGGTTGGTAGCGTATTTGACCACGCCCATCCGCACGTGGTCCGGCCCGATCAGGAACGTGCGCAGGAACTCGATGATGAAGTTCTTCATGTCTATGAAATCTGATTTACGGATGCTCCAGGACTGATCGATGAGGAAGAAGATGTCAGCCTCATCTGTCTGCACACAACCTAAAAATATATACACCAGTCAGCACGCAGCCAGGAGAAATATGAACATCTGTCAGCACGCAGCCAGGAGAAATATCAACATCTGTCAGCACGCAGCCAGGAGAAATATCAACATCTGTCAGCACGCAGCCTGGAGGTATATGAACATCTGTCAGCACACAGCCTGGAGGTATATGAACATCTGTCAGCACGCAGCCTGGAGGTATATGAACATCTGTCAGCACACAGCCTGGAGGTATATGAACATCTGTCAGCACACAGCCAGGAGAAATATGAACATCTGTCAGCACACAGCCAGGAGAAATATCAACATCTGTCAGCACGCAGCCAGGAGAAATATCAACATCTGTCAGCACGCAGCCAGGAGAAATATCAACATCTGTCAGCACGCAGCCAGGAGAAATATGAACATCTGTCAGCACGCAGCCAGGAGAAATATGAACATCTGTCAGCACACAGCCTGGAGGTATATGAACATCTGTCAGCACACAGCCTGGAGGTATATGAACATCTGTCAGCACACAGTCTGGAGGTATATGAACATCTGTCAGCACACAGTCTGGAGGTATATGAACATCTGTCAGCACACAACCTAAAAATATATACACCAGTCAGCACGCAGCCAGGAGAAATATCAACATCTGTCAGCACGCAGCCAGGAGAAATATCTGTCAGCACACAGCCTGAAGGTATATGAACATCTGTCAGCACGCAGCCAGGAGAAATATGAACATCTGTCAGCACACAGCCTGAAGGTATATGAACATCTGTCAGCACACAGCCAGGAGAAATATGAACATCTGTCAGCACGCAGCCTGGAGGTACATGAACATCTGTCAGCACACAGCCAGGAGAAATATGAACATCTGTCAGCACGCAGCCTGGAGAAATAACACTAAATCTGAGGGATAGATGTTCGTGGAGTGATCAGTGAGGAAGAAGATGTCGGCCTCGTCCGTCTGCACACAGCCTACACTGCGTTACAAATGATTATGCAAATGATATTTTCTGATTTTCTAAATTGTCAACTCAAATGACAGACAGCATAATTTTCAGGTCTTTAACTGTTAGAGGATCATTTGAATGTGCTTGAAAAACCTCCCAGCGATAACAGTATTTTTTTTCACACAAAAAATAAACACTCAAAATCTACTGTTCCAAATTATTATGCAACTCATAGTTTCAATACAGGTATTCTTTACAGCAGGACATGGTGCGTTGTCATGCATGAAGATGATTTTGTTCGGGAAAGCACGGCTCATCTTTTTGTACCATGGAAGAAAGTGGTCAGTCAGAAACCACATATTTATTAGAGGTCATTTTCACACCTTCAGGGAGCCTAAAGGGGCCCACCAGTTCTCTCCCATAGACTGTAAAAAGTAATAGACAACTCCTCCTCACTCCTCCCTGTTTGCCACAATGACCACGTTTGAGGGGGAATTTATGGCAGAGTTACAGACTCCTCCTCCCCAGCTCTGACGAAGCATGTTCCTAATAAGGGCATAAGGGCGGGATCTCACTGTAGACTCGGCCCTTGCGTGACGTGTAGCTCGCACAGCTCCAATGCTAACAGTCCGATCCTCATTAAGTAGGAGATTTCTAAAATGTTTCTTACGAAAACCAGCCTGGTCCCTTTAATTGTAACTAACCCAGCGTTATCACAGGAGGAATATCTAGCTGTAGAAAGTTCCCAAAAATTAGGCACCAGGCTTTAAAGTTGTTTTTAACATGTCTAAAGTGTAATGATTTCTAATGGGGACTAGCGGCTTTATGGAGGTACTACAGCAATGGCGGGCCAATGGCGGTCTCTAGTGTCGTGGTCATGAAGCAGAGCAGCTAGCGGGCATTGTTCTCTCCTTATGATTCCAGGCCAAACATGACTCCGCCCCCTCCTTGTTGACGTCACAGCCTTGTTGAGACATGGTGGCCATTCACCAACCATCCACTACTCCATCCATCTGACCATCCAGGGTTACACGGCACTCATCAGTGAACAAGACTGTTTGAAAATGAGTCTTCATGTATTTCTGAGCCACTGCAGTCGTTTCTGCTCGTCAGCTTCAAATAACTGTTTAGTTTTTGGAGGGTCCTACACCGTGATGTTCGGGAGACTCCAGAGGCACCTTTTTGCTGCTTTGTAGCAGCTGTTCTCTTAATCTGATGTATTTGTCTGGCAGAAACCGTCCTCATTGTGCCTTTATCTGCACAAACCCATGTGTGCTCTGAATCAGCCACAAATCTCTAAACAGTACGATGATTACGCTTCATCTTTCGTGAAATATCGAAGGTTTTCAATTCAACTATTTCACGCTTTTCATCAGCAGAGAGATTCTTTTTCTTTCCCATATTGATTGAAAATGGTGGTCTGCGTAATAATGTGGAACGTTACTGAAATAAGAGGCATTAATATAGGCAACAGAGAACACCGTCTGGCATTATTTGCCGATGACATCATGTTATTTCTAACAAAACTCGAGACCTCCTTTAAAGCGCTATACCAAATTTTAGAATTATTTAGTCAGTTTACATGCTATAAAATTAATAATAGCAAAAGCCACCTACTTTTTCTGAACAATTCTGAAAGACTAATCCCCCCAATTCAAACAAAATGTAATAATTGTCCTGAGGGGTTTACATATTTAGGTATAAAAATAACTCCGCATATTGAGAATATTACCACAGCCAATTACGATCCACTTGTGAAAGAAATTGAGGAACTGCTGGACAGATGGAACTCCTTACCTATATTTCAATGATAGGACGTATCAATCTTATTAAGATGTCAGTCGTACCCAAATTGCTATATCTGTTCCAGTCAATTCCGTTATCTCTTCCATCTTCATTCTTCTCTAGGCTAAACAAAATGTTTGTCCGATTTATATGGAATAACAAACGCCCAAGACTACGCCTTTCTCTTTTATATCTGCCATATGAGTGTGGAGGTCTCAAAATACTTCTGCTCTAATCCAACTCCGTCTTGGGTAGAGCTTGAAAATGTTGGAATTAAGCTTCCATTACATTTATATATGTACTCTTCACAGCTGAAATATTTGAAAAAAACACACAAAAACCCATTCCTTAAAAATACATTAACAATTTGGCATGAGTCACATTCCTTTATCGACGACCCAATCCATTTATCCCATTTCTCACCTATATGGGGTAATGAAAATTTTAAACCGGGTACAAACGATCTTGGTTTTAAACAATGGGGAGCTTATGGAATTAAGAAAGTTGGTGATTTGTTTAATGAGGGCTTATTTATGTCATTCCAGCAACTAATGGATAAACACAAGCTTCCAAAAAAATATCTATTTAAATATCTTCAATTAAGAAAACTTTATATACTCACAAAACCCAATTCTGAATGAACCAATATTATCAACACTTGAGAAATACGTAGTTACTCATTTAAATGGCAAAGGACAATTATCAATGTTTTACAATATGCTTATTTCAGCTGTGAAGGACAATTCTGTTTCTTATTTGTCAGCATCCACACAGATATTTCACTGGATGAATGGGAGAAGACGTGCCTTTATGCACAAACTCGAACAATTAACACCAAATGTAGACTAATACTATATAAATGGTTATTTAGGACTTATATTACTCCAGTGAAACTTCACTACTTTGACAATAGGAACACAGATAAATGTTATAAATGTAATACAGAAACTGGAACCTTAGTTCATTGTTTGTGGGAATGCCACAAGCTTCAGAAATATTGGCATGAAGTTTTTGAACATACTCGTAAACTAATAGGACATAATATCCCTTCCGAGCCTAAACTATGTCTATTGCATATATACCCCCCAAGCCTTCAGTTAAATTCAACAAGGATGCATTTACTGAATATTTGCCTCATTCAGGCAAAACGTGTACTAGCCATGAAGTGGAAAGACAAAGACAGACCTCAGTATGAACACTGGCTAAAGGAACTTTCCACTCCGCTGGCACTTGAAAAATTAACATTTACAGTTAGAAATAAAACATCAGAATTTAACAAAATGTGGAATATATTTATGGATTTTTTAAGTTAAAAGACCTTCAAGGTTGCTTCGTCATAATATAAAAATAATTATGATGATAGCTGTAACAATAATTACAATTATGATCATAACGATAGTTCAATAGTTCAATAGAGGAGGACTTAAATGATTTATTGCACCCTCTAATGTTGGACTGTGATTTTTATTCCTAAATATTGTGTAGCCCTAATTTTGACAATTGAATGGAGCTTAAAGTTTGGACTATCTATTACAATTTGACTTTATTTTTCTCTTTAGTTTTTCATTAATCGCAATGCATTAATTTTATTAAATCACATCCATATGTACGGGTATGTATATGTGTACATGTATGTATGTGTATATATGTGTATGTATGTGTATGTGTAGATGTGTATACATGGGTATATAGGTTTGTATATAATGGGACCTCATTTGCAGGGGCAGATGTCACAGTTTTGAATTTTTTTATTAGATATTTTTTGTCTTGGATAATTTATTTTTATTTTTATTTTTTATTTTTTATTTGCACTCCAAAAATGCCATTTATGAAACAAAAGTTGAGTGCATTTAATTTAAGAACAAATGACTTTATATTTTTAAGGCACTGAAACAAGTCTAGTAATGAAAAACACAGCTATGTAAACAATTATTCGAACTTGCGAGTTTTTTTTTTTTATGGCACTTGCAAGTGGGCTATCCACGTGTGTACACGTATTCATTTATTTATTTTTACTTTTTCTATTTATTTCTTTTTTGCTGAGATCCCCGGGGTAATTGTTTGTTTGTCTTTAATGCAAAAATAATAAAAAGATTTAAAAAAAAATAATAATAATAATAATAATAATGTGGAACATCCTTTTTCAGTAGTTTTTCCCTTAACTGGACTTACCTGACAACTAATCATCCCAGGCGTCTGAGATTGATGTCAGTGATTCAAAGAGCCCTGACACACAATACCATCCATGAGTTTAACTGAAAAACGTTTTTTTTTTTTTTTTTTTTTTTTTTTTTTTTTTAACCTTTATGGCACTGACATACAATTTGCATAATCATTTGGAACGCGGTTATGGTTATAAACAGAAAAATAACATCTTTGTTTTGAATAGTTTACTCCACAGAGATTTCAATGGCCACAAAACGACGTGTGTCTGCACCAAAGTCAGGGGTGAAAGTAAACCGGTACAGTCCGATACTGCGTTCCGTTAAAAGATTTGCCGGTGGTACGCCATACCAGGAAGGAGAAGAGCGCTCTCACGCACAAAACAGTAGTCTGCCAATAATATTACACCGTGAGCTCAAACGCGTTGAAGTTCAGCCACTTAAATGCAATATAGAGACTCGGCAGACTGGATCTCATCTGCTCTGTCCCTGAACTTTCTGCACATACGGTAACGGCGCAGTTTTGCCAATTTGGCTGCGGCCCCCCGTGCGTCTTTACGCATCACATGACAGAGCCGTCAGCGCCACGGCTCACATGCGCTCCTCCACCTAAAGCTGTCACATTAGAATGAGAGTCCCCTTATAGGTCCAATTACTGTTGGTAAACACAGACGGCTACATCCTGGCAACAAGGATGGAGGCTAGCGGCGGCTTGTCAAGCTACGCGGGTGCATTATCAGCGAAAGATCGCGAAGCTTACTTTAAAAAGCTAACTTTAACAAATGGCAAGCGGCTCCCAGATCCCTGTAGTGTTACCGAATGGGAGCATGACGTTAGTAAGTGGCCAGATATTCAGTGGCCCGATATATATTTGTATTTGGTTGAAAAACCTAGCGTGTACACACTAGAGAAGCTACGAGCATACAAATCTCTTGACGCGTATGACTACGTAATTTGCGGACATGTACAGGACATTAGATACCACGACATCGATGAAGATTTTTGTGTTCTAAAGTCTGAAATCCTACCCAGTCAAAGGCAAGGGTACAAGACTACGATGTATAAGGCATGGGTGAGAACTACATACTGACAGCAAACTGCACCTGTATGGCAGGGTAAGTAAGCTATTCGTTTTCGTAGCTTACAAACATTAACATATTGCTTATATAAATTGGTCAGTGTTTGAAACTATTTCACAATCTCTATACAGAGGCAAAAGCTGTCCACTGTCAAAATTTCAGTGGTTTTAATTTTCAGAACCTGATTGAACTTGGGTCAGGATACATTCAAGAATGTTTATTAATTTAGAAGCTAATTAGCATCGTAGTAATAAAAACATAGCTGAAAGCAAGTGTTAATTTCAAGCCCTGGTTGTAATGTTAAATTGTATGTATTGGAGAAGGCTATCTATATACATTTTATGTCTTTTTACATTACAGTCTTGCATCATGCTGCAGCCATGCTGCTGCGATTCTATTCAAAATAGAGCTCTGTGTTAGAACCAAAGACGCTAGCCAGAAAGTTTCCAGCAGCTTCAAAAATTGCTCAGAAGAACATCATCACACCCAGAGGCATGTATTAGTTCAGAAAGGCTAGATAGGTTTTACATTTTGTGTATGTAACTGTCTGGGGCTCCAGACTAGCTTTCCCCAAGAGCAGTTCATATGTTCAATCAGTTTTCTTGCAGTCTCAAAATTTAGGTACAAAATACCCATTTAGGGGCAGTCTGGAACTCCACCTTTAAATGTTCTCCTCACTCTTTAAAATCTGGATATTATGCAGCATAATAATTGTCTTTTTGTTGCTTTTTGTTACCATCAGTGCTGACAGAGGAGGACATACAGGAGCTGCGCGTTGTGGCACCAGAGGCTGCTGTGGTGACAAGTCTGGAGAACAGCGACACAGACACCGCATCATCCGACGATGATGAAGAGGAGTATCCAGGCTTACCTGAGCCCTTGACTGCTTTACATGACAAAACATGGAGGAAACAGCACGACAAGCGTACACAGTTTTTATGGCCAAAAGTCACGCAGATTTCAGTGTACGGTCCTGTGGCTTAATAGTGCCCCCATCTGAGCCACACCTTGGCTCATCACCAGATGGCATAGCAAGCTGCACCTGCTGTGGCAAGGGTGTGGTAGAAATAAAGTGTCCATACAAATACTGTCACAACTTCCATGGATGCACACAAGACAGTTTTGTTTGGACAAATCGTACGCTTTAAAACAATCACACCCGTACTACTACCAAACCCAGCTCCACATGTTTGTGTGTGACGTAAACTATTGTGACTTTGTGTTGTGGTCAAAGGAGGAACTAATTGTGCAACGCGTCTTTAGAAACCAAGCGTTTCTGTAGGAGACCTTGCTGAAGGCACAAGACTTTTTTATTTCAAGTGTGTTGCCTGAACTCCTGACAAGAAGACATGACCCTGCCTTGGACTCTCGGAGAGCCTGCAAGGTTTGTGAAAGGCCAGATTTTGGCAAAATGATCAGCTGTGTCAAATGCAACAACAATTTTCATTACAGCTGTGCCAAAATCAAAAGAAAGCCAGCTGCATGGTCCTGTCATGTAAAGCGCTTTGTGACCATGTCTGTGAAAGGCGCTATATAAATAAAGATCTTCTTCTTCTTCTTCTTCTGTGGGAAATGCTCGAGTTGAGGCCTGAATGACAAATGCCATTAGTTATGTTCTGGATTTACCTGGCAAACTTTGAACCTTGTTTACGATTAAATCATTTCATAAGCATTACTTTTGATGTTGTTTATTGTTTTTGACTGCTGTCTAATAATTGATGCACTTCAGCAAATCAAGACATTTCTTATAGTACATATCATCTTAAGTGAAACAGGATTATAATAAACACCCAAGTAAATACATTTTATGTGAATGTAAACAAAATACAATATATATATATATATATATATATATATATATACACACAATTTAGGCATTTAGGGAAGCAACTAACCTGTCATTTTCTTTTCACCGTTACATCTTTTCAGTAGTTACTTATTTTGGAACTACAGTTTTACACAGGTTTGTCAAGGCACCGCATACAACAACAATATCATCTAACATTGTAACTTGTGACACGGGTATTACAGTTTGCAAAATCTTAAAGCTCTTCCACCGACCAATGACTCGCTCAACATGAATCCTAACACGAGAAAGCTGTCGAGATGTGTCCACTTCATTTGCAGATAGTTGCTTCTTTCCCTTTGTGAAGTGAGGGATGCGAAGAGTTGCACCATGAGCTGCGAGTTCGTCTCTAATAAGAAACCCCCTATCTGCTAATACCTCGTCCCTGGGCTCTAAAAGTTTAACGAAACCAGATTCCATAGTTATCTGTTTGTCTGACACCCGCCCACCCCAACCAGGAGACAGAAAAGAAATTGACCCTGCTGGAGTGATGCCAATCAAATACTTGATTGTGTTGTTGTGTTTATAATTTGACCATGTCTGGGCCCTGGCTGTCAAATTACTGGGTCTGGCTATAAACATTTGGTAACGCTTTAGAATACAGCCCGCGAGTTCCAGGTGTATGTACGGGTAACAAGAAAGTAATTACACATGTAAGTCTTACAACGTGTAACAAGGGGAACAATGTGTAACAAGGAAGTAGAAAATGTAACAAGGGGGAACAATGTGTAACAAGGAAGTAGAAAATGTAACAAGCCGGAACAATGTGTAACAAGGAAGTAGAAAATGTAACAAGGGGGAACAATGTGTAACAAGGAAGTAGAAAATGTAACAAGCCGGAACAATGTGTAACAAGGAAGTACAAAGTGTATCTACGTGTCAAGGTGTAGTAAAGGTGTTCTAAGAGCAATTAATGGTGCTGAGCTATCACATAGTTGTGGCAAAAGGGAATGTGGTATTATTAATAGTGCATTAATTTTAATGTTGCAAGACAACAGTATTACTGTTGTGAAAGTGAAGACATGACTCCAGGCATTTTTCAACGGTGTCTCACTTCATTTTACAGCCCGTGCTGTCCTGTACACATTAGTTACAGTATTCATGCACATTGATAACGTGGTCATTTTCCTTGTTTTGCTGTATTTTTGCCTGGAGTCATGTCTTCACTTTCACAACAGTAATACTGTTGTGAAAGTATGTGATAGTTCAGCACCATTAATTGCTCCGTTTCATTCATACTGTATTGGCTTGGCGGTTTTGTTGTGATTGTATGATGTCCTTTTGAAAGAAAGAAATAAATTAAAAAATGAAAAAGATTACCTTTACTACACCTTGACACGTAGTTACACGTAGTTACACGTTGTACTACCTTGTTACACATTGTTCCGCCTTGTTACACATTGTTCCCCCTTGTAACACTTTGTACTACCTTGTTACACATTGTTCCCCCTTGTAACACTTTGTACTACCTTGTTACACATTGTTCCTCCTTGTAACACTTTGTACTACCTTGTTACACATTGTTCCTCCTTGTAACACTTTGTACTACCTTGTTACACATTGTTCCTCCTTGTAACACTTTGTACTACCTTGTTACACATTGTTCCGCCTTGTTACACATTGTTCCCCTTTGTAACACTTTGTACTGCCTTGTTACACATTGTTCCCCCTTGTTACACGTTGTAAGAGTACCTGTACTTACATGTGTAATTACTTTCTTGTTACCCGTACTTACACCTGGAACTCGCGGGCTGTATTCTAAAGCGTTACCAAAAATCTCTGTACAATCTATGATGCATCTACATTTTTTGAAGTTACGCTTGAAGATTTTGGGCATATTTTTAAGTATGGCCCCCTTGCTTGGCCACTTAATGAGTGGCTTGAGAATCATGGCCATGGCAGGGATCCAGCTCCGACAAATATTTGATATGGTGGTTTTGGATACATTGAATCTATATGCCAAGTCAATGTTACTTAGGCCCAACCTTAATTTCATAAGGACAATCAATAAGTGGTCCTCCAGACAAATTGTTTTGCTAATTCCTTCTACCCTGCCCGATATCTTTGAAAGCAGCCACTGAAACATAACAGATGTAAGTCCTGTGAAAAAAATGAGTTTTGCAATGTTGGACTTAACAGTTGCATAGGAAAACATAGATTTTCCCAGTTCCTCTTTTAACCTTTGATTCTCGGTCTGCAGTTTATCAAAGTCCTGCTGCAGGTTGACATATTCATCTTGAAGTTGACGGTGCCGCAGGTTGAGCTCATCATATTCATTCCTTGGGACTGGGATGTCTTCTTGTGCTGGAATATAAAAATGGCAAACACTTAGTATATGCACCAAAAATATATTAACTATAAAGTGGAGTAGGCCTATCTGCTGTTACACATAATAAGCCTACTCTTCATAAAATAGGGACATACTACTTCTTTGTACTGTTCTTGATCTGTGATTGGTCTGTTCTCTCGCAATTTATTAGTTAAATTAGTTAAATTAGTTAAACAGCCAGAAAGACATGCTGGCTTGAATATGGAAAAATGTGACCAGAATGTAGGAGGACATCCTAGTATTTACTAGATACTCTGAAATAATACCTACTGGCATATACTAAAACAATTATAAACTGTTCTATAACTAAACAGTATAGTACAGGAGATGAAGTTGGACAAGAGTAGTAGCAGAGAAAAAACAAAAACACTGACAGACTACAACTTTTGCTAAGCATTATGTCCATTCCATTTCCAGACCTGGAATTTTGTTTATAATTACTTACCTTTTCCTTGAATTTCACAACCATTATATAATATAATATAAGAAAAATATCTTACCATGGCAGTGTTCTATGCTGGATTCTCCTTGTTCTTCTGGAGTGTCACAAGGACCAGGTTGAACTGGTGGCTTCTTTGTCCTGTCATCTCTCTTCCTTTTCCGATGGTACCTACAACAACAATGCATCAAATTGTAGAGCTACTTGTGGATAAACATTTGCACATGCCTTTTTTTACGTATCCTTCTTTCAAAGCCAGCGTCTAAGCATATTAGATATTTTGGCAATTGAAGGGCGAATAACCATTACAAAAGTAAAGCGGCTAGTTACAGGGCTAGTTATCGATACCTTTCCCTATCTTTCCCTCGGGTCTCTGGCGTTGTTTGGTGTACACAAAGACTGATGGCACGAAATCAGGACTTTGCCAGTCCAGCGATACTTCTCCTGCACACACACGTTTTTTTTAGCCACTACACTGTATGTTCACATTTGACTGCATCAAATTGTGAGTACACGCTTTTCAAACAATTATTTATGAGAATAACTCTTACCTGATATAAAATGGGCACCGCATACACGTACATTCTTGATGGTATCCTCGGACCAATCCTCCCGCTTGATAGCCTGAAGCCACAGCCGCCTTCGGTTGCTCTGAAACGGCCGAGAGCCCCTTGGAATACGGTATAACTTAAGTCCCGGTTGAGTATTTCGGTTTGTACAACCGTAAACACAACAACCTGACATTGTAATGCTGATTGTTCAGCGTTAGCCTTTGTTCTGTTTCCTCGAGCGGTGTAAACAATAGCGGGTCAACAGTCGGCGGAGTACTTCCGTTTCACGAATGCGCACGCAGCTTCTTGATGACGTAGGCTATGAATGGGTCTATACGGGCTCTTTTGGATTTTCTGGTTTTCCTTCGCGGGCAGGGTTGCCAGATGTACGATAACTATCGTATTTGTACGATAATTTTAACCCCTGTACGATGTACGATCAATAATTCAAAAAAGCCCTAAATGTACGATAATTTCAGAACGCCAGATAAAGTCTGGTTAAATGCACCGTTCCCTCTCAACAGTGCTTTGCTTTCGCTCTGATCTGGAGTCAGACTTAGCCTCCGTATTCACGTAGGTGTAATATCTGCTGCCAGAAGGAGAGACTGTCCCTGGATCAGTTTTACAGTTCCACTATGGCATTATCCTCCTGCCTTGGCTGCAGCCATGGCAGTTGATTGGTCAGCAAGACGTAACCCCGTCTCACCTCTCGCGAGTTGGTCATTTGGTCATCTAATTATTTTTCCTCATTCTAACGCCTCATGTGAGTGTGTGTGTTCTCCAATCTGATAAAACCAAATCCAGCAATCGACTGATTACTGCAACCCTTAACTGAAGCTTATCCAGGCATCAGTGTCTGAAGAATGGAGGGGGATGTCCGGATTTCAAACCTACAAAAGCTATGTTGCTGTGCTCAATAACTTTAGCAAACTT
The DNA here is from genome assembly GCA_007210695.1 of Neogobius melanostomus. NCBI lineage: Eukaryota > Metazoa > Chordata > Actinopteri > Gobiiformes > Gobiidae > Neogobius > Neogobius melanostomus. The sequence goes on along the minus strand of VHKM01000922.1, from coordinate 1,195,443 downwards.
GTACAAGAACGTCTGCATCCGAAGTGCCTGCAGCAGTGAATGACTCCGACAAGGAGGTGGAGTTCATCTCTCTTCTCTCTTCCTGTGTTGTCATGTCATGCGTGTGCGTAATGTAATAAATGGGACAGTGCGTGAGTCTGTGTTGTAGTTTGTGGTGGTGATGATATGAGCCACATTTTGCGCAGGTGCTACAGCGCTATTGACATATTTATAGTGTACGATAGTTTGTGCTGAAATACGATAGTTTTGGAAGCTTGGTACGATATATTGGTTTTGAGAATCTGGCAACCCTGTTCGCGGGACACTTTCACAGCGTGTACACATTGTTTGCCTGTGAAAAAAGGAGGAGTGAACAAATCCGTGCTGGGTTCGCCGCCTCTCCCGCTCTAATCTCTCTCTGCAGTTGTGGAACGCGTCACAAATGTCCTGTTTATCCATGTCTTGGAAATGTTAAATCCTTTACCAAAACAACGGTAAATATTTCTAAAGTTCCCTGTTTGTCAAGTAGCATAAGAACTGAGCACTTCCTGTTGGCCTTACAAAATAAAAGCAAAAGCCTTTGTTGTGAAAGGCATGGCATACACGAGGATCTAAAGGTAGATGTAAATACTCCCCTATCTCCGTTTTGATTTTCTTTCAAAATCGGTATGGATATATGTTACTAGTCCACAGATGACACGTGTGAAAGTAAAGTTGTGGGAATTTAATTAAGAACAAATGCATATGTTTATGCCGTTGAAACAGATCTGGTTATGAAAACAGTGTTGGTAACTGAATACATGTATTTAGAATATTTAGAATACTCATTTTGGGTAACTGCTTCAGGTACAGTTACTGAATACAGTAATATTAAAGGAATACATCAAAGTACTCGTTCATTAAATTTCAGTTTCATAATCATAACATTAAGGGTCAAAATGGCCGGGGAAAGGTTTAGCTCTGTCCTTTTGGGCTCTGGGCATTTGCAAAGTGCTTTTTTTGCATTCCACATGAGTGGTAAATAAGTTGGTAACAGGCATGTAACAATAGCCTAAACATCTTCTTTATCATATGCCGCATTTATGCATTAACATTATTTCACATTATGAAAATCAACGTGAAAGTACTCAGAATACAGTACTCTGTTTGGACTAAGCAGTGGAATACATTACTAAAGTATTCTCCCAAAACTGGCTATATTATTTATATATATATGATATAGTACCGGCAAGAAAAAAAGCTACTTTCACCCCTGACCAAAGTTGGTTTGCCCTTTGATTTTGGGACGTTACCATTGCAACACATTCAGAGACGGGGCGTGGCCATCATTTACTTTTTTCATTGGGGTCATGTGGCACACATCTGTATGAAGGTAGATTTGTCTTAAAATATTTGAAGTTGAAAAACGAGATTTGAACACAAATAATTTAATATTTTAAAATACAAAAGTACAACTTTGTACAATTATTAAAATTAATACTTTTCATGTGCAACTCTAAAAATGACACATTCAACCCTTTTCAGACATTCCATGCGCCACATTAGTCTCAAAATAATTTGAACCTGAAAACTGCCGAGTTGAAGTTGAAAAGATCAGGGGGAGGGGCTGAACTGGGACCACTGTTGCTGCAGTAATGGATAGACCGATCAGAACACAGACAGAACCCAGGAAGATCAACTTCTGCTTCGGCACAAAACACTACTACTACTACTACTACTATTTGTACTACTACTAGGGCCGTTTCTCAATCTGTGGACTTGTGCGGACTTGTGTGCTCGTGGACTCCTGAAACGTCATCACGCGCGGCCCAAATCCTGTTCCAATTCAAAGGCCGCTTCTCAGCAAGTCCACTGTAAATCCCCGGATGAGAACTTGCTCCGCCCGTTTTACCGAGGATGCATCAAGGCTGTTTTATACTTCAGCGATAGTGCCGCATTTACATGCTGGACGCACGTGAGAGCCAATCAGGGAGTTCGTGACAGCTGCACCTGCCGCTGACGTGCACCTGCCGCACAAGGTGACTCTGCAAGTGCTGCAGAACGCAAGCACCGTGACAACAAACTCCTTCAGTGTCCCTCTTCCAAGTTATTTTTCATGAATATATTGTTCCTATGACTTAGTGCTTTTGTCTGCGTAAGCTCTCAGTCGTACAGGAGTTGTCCATCTTCAATGAAGGTACTTGAGTCATCTTCTGTACTCAGTAGTTGATGTCTCGAACGTTTCGCCTCTCATCCAAAAGGCTTCGTCAGTGGACTAAAGTCCCGCTCAGCCCGCAGCTTAGATAAAGACCACCAGGAGGAGTTGGGGTTGGCCCGGCTCCTCCCCTCTAATCACAGCTACTCTCACCTGTGGGTAAACACCTTTGAAGTGGAGCATCTCTAACGACCTGCTCCCCCCAGTATCGGTCAGTCCTGTCCTGTTCATGGCTGATCACTGCTAATCACCTGACTATTGTTTTTTTGTTGGCTGAGGCACCGTCTCCTTGGACTAAAGTGAAGAAAGATTAAATCTGAGCCCACCATTCCGGTTCATGGAGGGATTTTCTTTCTTGACAAAAATAGCTTCTTTTACTCCTCTTTCAAACCAACGTTCTTCTTTAGCTAAAATTTTGACCTCCCCGTCATCAAAGGAGTGGTTGGAGGCTTTGAGGTGGAGGTGCAAAGCCGACTGCGGGCCGCTTGTGCTTTCTCTTTGGTGTTGATAAAGTCTCTTCTGTAAAACTTTCGTTTTGTTTCTCCAATATAATGTTCTTTGCATCGAATAGAATAAACCACATTGCTTTGTTTGTGGAGTTTTGTCTTTGGGATGAACTAATTTTTGTCTCAGTGTGTTCACAGGTTTGTGGTACACTGGAATCCTGTGCTGCCTAAAGATTCTCTGAAGTTTCTCTGAGACCCCGGCTACATACGGCACTGCCACTCCCTTTCTTCTGGGTTCTGTAGTCTGTCTGTCCTGATCTTTGGGTCTTCCTGTCCTTTGTGCTTTAGTGACAGACCAGTTAGGATAGCCACAGTCTGAGAGGGCTCTCTGGACATGTTGCTCCTCTTTGGTCTTTCCTTCTGCACTGGTAGGCACCTCTTTAGCTCTATGTCTGAGCGTCCTGATGACCCCTATTTTGTGTTGGAGTGGATGGTTTGAGTCAAACATCAAATAAGCCGTCGTTCCACATAGCACAAACCGGCCGCGCACGCCACGATCTACGTGCACGTATCGACACTAGCCCACAGACCTTTCTGTTTCCACCACACACACACATGCATTTGTTGTAGGCGGGGCCCCACAGAGCCGCACACTGTACAGATCGTCATTAAAAGTTTTGTAAGCCGCGATGAGAACAAATGTGGACAAATGCTGTCATCTGGTGGGAGTTATGGAATAATTCAGAGGAGCCAAGCTGTATTAAACAGAAAATAAACGGCTAAACTACGAACTATGAAGGTAAGCTACATGCAAAAGTTGTGCTAACACCAGCTAAAGCTGCGCCAACGGTGGCTAAATGCTATTATCGGCAAAATCCCCTTTTAGCACAGCGATATGATGTTGTAAAATATTAAATCCATATGACCTGTGTGTCAATAGTGAGGGCTGTCCACTCTCTCGTGGCCAATCAGAGGCCAGAGTCTGTTCACGTCACATCAGACACGGGTAGCCCGCTTTGGCCACAGCCAGAGGTCGGTCCCAAAACCTATACCTGGTCAGACCAGTTTGGCACTGGCCTTTGTTATGGAAAAGGTCGACAAAGCGGGTGAAAGAGCCATTCGGCTGACACGCGCCTGCATGTGGAAAAGAGCCTATACTGGTCAGTATGAGTTGCCTTCCTGTAAACCTCTGTCTGAAGTTGTCCGTTGTCCCCTTTGATAACTTTACAATCTAAAAAAGCAAGATGTTTCTCCTTTGCGTCCTCCCGAGTAAATTTAATGCTGGGGTCCACAGCATTGATGTGATCTGTAAAAGGTGCCAATTCCTTCTGTCATCTACATATCTGAGCCAGTGACTGGGTTTGTTTCCTGGGTATGAGGCCAAGGCATTCCTCTCCATTTCCTCCATGTAGAGGTTAGCCACTATGGGTGAAACTGGAGAGCCCATCGCACAGCCTGTCTGTAGAAGTTACCCCTGAACTGGAAATATGTGGTGCTAAGACAGATCTCTAGTAGTGCAAATGTGGTCAGGAGTGAGCTGGATCCTTTCAGCTAGAGTGCTGTCCTCAGTCAGTCTCTTCCTCACCGCTGTGACTGCTGCTGAGGTTGGGACGGATGTAAACAGTGCTGTCACATCATAAGACACCATGGTTTCATCTGTTTCCAGCTGCAGGTGTTTGATCTTCTCCCCCTTGTGGAGGAGTCCTTTCTTCACTTTACTCAAATCTCCTTCGGGGAAAACCAACAGGGCACGGCCAGTCCAAGGAGACGATACCTCAGCTAACAAAAGAATAGGCAGGTGATTAGCAGTGATCATCTATGAATAGGACAGGACTGACCGATACTGGGGTGAGCAGGTCGTTACAGACGCTCTACTTCAAAGGTGTTTACCCACAGGTGAGAGTAGCTGGGATTAGAGGGGAGGAGCCGGGCCAACCCCAACTCCTCCTCATGGTCTTTATCTAAGCTGCGGGCTGAGCAGGACTTTAGTCCACTGAGGATGCCTTTTGGATGAGAGGCGAAACGTTCAAGACTTCAACTACTGAGTACAGAAGATGACTCAAGTACCTTCATTGAAGTTAGTGCGTTTGTGTTTTCACTTTTTATGTTCTTAAAAAATAGTTTTAAAATATACATCACAACGTGAAGGCAGAAGAGCAACGGAGAAGTGCGAACAATTCTGGCCCGCGTCAAGCGGACGGGGTTGCGGTGGGTGTGACCGGCTGCTCAACTATAAAAAGGCCTGCCGAGTGCATGGTGAGAGTCTGACGGCTGGGTGTGTGTCCCGGTGTGTCCCAGTGCACATGTGGATGTTTCCTGCTTATCCAGGTTCTCAATCTACTGACTCTGATTCAAGCTTTCAGTAAAATGGTCTCAAGCTGAACCCTTTCTCCTGTGAGGACTGTTGCGTTCTACTTATGTGACATAGCTGATTATTGATTGACCTATCAAAAACAGTAATGCATCATGTTTAATTGTTTGGACTGGATGCAAACTATACAATCTGAATGTGTAGGCCGTCTTGTTTTTAGACATAATGGTAGTTGGCAGCTAAGTTGAGCAAAGTGCCAAAATTAAACGAAACAACAAACCTGAAACATCTCGACCATCACAAACATATGGCGAACCCGTCTGCTGTTTCGTATATTTGTTCTCCGTTGATTTATCAAACATAGATAAATCAACATGGCACACACAACAGGCAGGTACAATTTCTTCAAAAACCCATACTACCCGCCTCTGGTAGCAATAGTACTAGTAGCACTAGTAGTAGTAGTAGTGTTTTGTGCAATTGTTTTGTCTCATGTTAAAAGCAGCAGAAGTTGATCTTCCCGGGATCTGTCTATGTTCTGACTGGTCTATCCGTTACCGCAGCAACAGTGGTGCCACTTCAGCCCTTCTGTAATTTTTAGAGTTGTAAACAATGGCCGCTGGCTGCTCTGCTTTATGACCGCAACACTGGAGGCCGCCATTGCTCCTCCATTGCTGTAGTACCTCCATATCATCGCTAGGCCCCCATTGAAAAGCATTGGACTTTAGACACGTTAAAAACAACTTTAACGCCTGGTTTCTATTTTTTTAACACTTTCTATGGCTACATATTCCTCCTGACATAACGCTGGGTTAGTCACAATAAAAGAAACCAGGCTGGTTTTTGAAATACATTTTTTTTAAATCTCCTACTTAACGGAGGTCGGACTGTTGGCATTGGAGCTGCGTGAGCTACACGTAACGCAAGGGCCAGGTCTACAGTGAGAAATTCTGCCCTTATTAGGAACATGCTTCGTCAGAGCTGGGGAGGAGGAGTCTGTAAATCCGCCATGATTTCCCCTCGAACGTGGTCATTGTGGTAAACGGGGAGGAGTGAGGAGGAGATGTCTATTCTTTTTAACGGTCTATGGTTGTACATGAAAAGTATTAATTTGAATAATTGTAAAAACAAAGTTGTACTTGTAAAATAGAATTTGTATGTTAAAATATGTGTGTGTTCACATCTCGTTTTTCAACAAAATATTTCAACTCAAATATTGTGAGACAAATACTTCATACTTAGGACGCAATGCACTAAAATTAACACCAGGTCGTCGCCATGGCAACATGATTACAGATGGGGCGTGGCAATCTTACTTTTTTTAATCGGGGTTGTGGCAGGCTTTTTTTTTTTTTTTCACCAATGGCGTGAGGAATTATTTTTAAAATATACATTAACTCAATATTATGATTATTTAGTTGAAATGAAAACAATTTAATCATTAAAAAATAAAACAAAGCAATTGTACAACTAGTCAGATTACAGCAAGATTATGCCAGTGATAATGGGGTTAAGATAAAATAAGGAAAATTATTAATATAATATAGGTTTGACAAAGGACTTCATTCAATATTTTTGAAATGGAAATTCTTTGCAGCTATTTTTGAATAGGATTTTATTCATACAATGAGGGTAATGTAATGATAGTGCTTTACAAATTTGATTACGATCATAATTATATATAGCAAGAAAGTGAACTGCATTTACAATCAAGAATGATGACAAATTAAACAAATTCAGAATTACTTTTATTTGTCCCAGAGAGGAACTTTTTTGCTACAGACATGCAAGGCAGTTTCACAGGACACAAAAAAGAAGGTAAAATGTCATTTGTTTTAGATATACCCACTCACAATATCAAACAAACTAAACATAAGTAACTATCTATATACATATATATAATAAAAGTGCATTATACACTGACCCTGACAATCATTACTGGCTTTTGACAAATACCTTGGTATTGGTCAATCTTGAAGTCAGAAATAATGCATTCAAAAATAATTGCCAGGTATATCATTGAACTCCCACAGGATTTAATTAAAGTTTATTGATTAATTTATTCATTTCCAAATTATTAAGATGTAACTGAAATTAAAAGCAATGTAAATTTCATTTCAGCTTGTAAACATAAACTTAAAATGAATATTTAACAACTTCAAAAGAAGTTGTAAAATATTCAAAGGTTAATGTGGAGCGTACCGAAATGAAAATAAATGTCAATGAAACAAATTGTATAATGACTAAATGCTAAGGCTTAAAAGCTAATAAACATTGTATACCTTATAGGACACCTGTCAAATATTTTGATAAGAAAAGCCATTATACAGGTATGGACAATTCTGAGGAAAGTGTTTGGCAGAGAAAGAGTTTTTTATCTTTGACAAAACTGGTTAGTGATACAGATTTGAAAGAAGGCACAGGTCCCAATCTTGAGTGGCAAGAAGCTGGAATTAGGAGAATTACATGTCCTACGGGACAATAGTAAAGTTATCATGTGAAGCTACAAGCCCAATATAACATGCCATAAGTCAAACCTGTTGCTATTGTTGTTGGATACAATTACATGAGCTTCAAAAGTAACAGTTTAATCTACCAACATGCTTACGTATTTGCACTAGTTTTGTTACTGCATTGCTTTACTTTTATTTAGCCTGATGCAAAATTATTATAATATTCTCTGTTGCATTGACTTTCTGTATGTATGTGACAGACACAGGAGATGTGAGCATGATGTGCTGTACCGAAAATAAATTCCACCAACTCTGTTGTGTGGCCATTAATAAATGATTCTGATTAAACAATAACCATTACTCTTTTACCAGAAAATCAAACAATTTCTGCAAAAGCAGAATCCAGTTAAGTGCTAGTTCAAGAGCTTGATGGAAACAGGTAAGAGAATGACTTTTTGTGTCTCTCAGTTTCCAAATCTAATATGTAAAAGTGTATAAAAGAAAGTAGTAATGACAATAAGAGATGCTGTAATGATCAGAACAGCTCGTTTCCACATTTAGGGGATCAATGTGTTGGTGAAGGAGGTCAGAGCTTCAGCTTGTTGCCTCTTTCTTCCCTGTTCGTTTCTCACTCCACAGCAGACAAGTCTTCATTGCCTCTTCCATAAACAGTCATGTAGTTTAGGCCTCCCCAAAAAGTTCTGAAATACATCAATGTTTGTGTTAATTCAGCAGTCCATATTTCGTATTGAAAATTACAATCGTAGTCAGAAAAAAATGTGTTTGATTCATTTCATGCTTAATTAAAAATGAATGCATTCAGCCCACATTCTGCAGGAATGTAATCCCTGCTTTTGAACCATCAGATTTACTGTGTTGACTTGACTTGAGAGAAATAAAAATGTCTTTATGCATCTTTTCCTGTGTTTCATTCAGAGAAAAAAGCCGAAGACATCTTGGAAGTAAAACAATAGTAACACATAACAGTAACACTTTATAAATCATAGGAGTAAATCCAAAAAACACACAACACCCATGTGCAGCAGCACAAATGATCACAATCGAAATAGTAATTTCAATGGTTAAAATTAGTCAAGCTTATTTAGCTTATTCGTTATCTAGCTTTGAAACTAGAGGCAAAAAAAAGAAGTCCTGAAAAGAGTTTTAAAAACCTTTAGTATAATTGTAACTGATTGTTTATTTTTGCATATATTACCTTATAAGTGAAACGTTTGCAAAGATATGAGAAGATATATGAGAAAGATCGCTCGAGTATTTACTAATTTGTCATGACACTACACTATTTACCTTACTTCTTATATTAGCCAAACTATAAGTTTGTAGAACTTATAGTTCTACGAAGTGCCTAGTATAGTCCGAGTTACAACTCACTCAGCTCGGCTACAACTCACAGCGCAGGCCCTGAGTTAACCAAAGATCGTACATCCACGTGGATTCAACTAATAAACAGACCATCGTGTTTCTTTACACATGGACATTTCTCACCCCCAATCGCCTTAAAAGTTATTCACTTTTCTTTGTAAGGAACAATAAAAAAAGGCAACATTAAACTTGAACTTACCGCATCCACTTTAGCCACTGAGCTCAATGGCGGCGGCGGCACTGCTGATGTTGCTGCTGCTGCCACCGCAAAGTCTTCTGGGATACGCCTGTCCCCAATAGGCCTGTACTCCTGGTCACCGTGGTGACGGCCTGTTATTAATATAAGGTTATTAAAGTCCCCTCTTTGAGGCCTGTACTCCTGGTCGCCGTGGTGACGGCCTGTTATTAATATAAGGTTATTAAAGTCCCCTCTTTGAGGCCTGTACTCCTGGTCGCCGTGGTTTTTTTTTTTTTGGTGACGGCCTGTTATTAATATAAGGTTATTAAAGTCCCCTCTTTGAGGCCTGTACTCCTGGTCGCCGTGGTGACGGCCTGTTATTAATATAAGTTATTAAAGTACCCTGTTTGAGGCCTGTACTCCTGGTCGCCGTGGTGACGGCCTGTTATTAATATAAGTTATTAAAGTCCCCTCTTTGAGGCCTGTACTCCTGGTCGCCGTGGTGACGGCCTGTTATTAATATAAAGTTATTAAAGTACCCTGTTTGAGGCCTGTACTCCTGGTCGCCGTGGTGACGGCCTGTTATTATATAAAGTTATTAAAGTACCCTGTTTGAGGCCGTACTCCTGGTCGCCGTGGTGACGGCCTGTTATAATATAAGTTATTAAAGTTTTACTGTCTTTCGCGTTCTTTTTATATAAGTTATTAAAGTACCCTGTTTGAGGCCCGTACTCCTGGTCGCCGTGGTGACGGCCTGTTATTAATATAAGTTATTAAAGTACCCTGTTTGAGGCCTGTACTCCTGGTCGCCGTGGTGACAGCCTGTTATTAATATAAGGTTATTAAAGTCCCCTCTTTGAGGCCCGTACTCCTGGTCGCCGTGGTGACGGCCTGTTATTAAAATAAAGTTATTAAAGCTACTCTAAGCTATCCCATTTTGCCAGACTGGCACAGTTGCATCCCACATTGCATCACTAGATAGGCCACTCTTGCAAACAGCGAGGCAACTTTGTACTGCAGAAGAAGACCAGCGCTACCCCTCCCTCACCTCGCAGCACACCCCCAACACTCCCCTCACCCTCTTTAAGGCCCGACCTCCCGGTCGCTAGGTGACGGCCTGTTATTAATATAAAGTTATTAAATTACCCTCTTTGAGGCCCGTCCTCCTGGTCGCTGTGGTGACAGCCTGTTATTAATATAAAGTTATTAAATTACCCTCTTTGAGGCCCGTCCTCCTGGTCGCCGTGGTGACGGCCTATTAGTAGTATAAAGTTATTAAAGTACCCTCTTTGAGGCCCGTCCTCCTTGTCTCCGTGGTGATGGCGCTCCTGAAGATGTTGCGACACAGCGTTTTCTGCAGATACTGCTCCACAGACTTGAGTTCGGTGAAACTGTTCACAAAGAATACGTGTTTGTCGGTCGGGTAAGACGCCATCTTTTCCAGCTCCTGCCTGTTAGCGTCCTTCACGCCAAGCGCGTACACAGTCACGCCCGCTCGCCGCAGCTCCATGCTGGCCGCCACCACGTCGTCCTGGAAATGCCACCATAGTTTAAACAAACAAATTATGGAACTCATTATGATTATTATTAGGATAAACGTCCCTCTGACTTGGGACTCATATGATTATTATTATGATAAAAGCATCCCTCTGACCTGGGACTTTCCGTCCGTGATGACCACTGCCACTTGCTGGAAGCCTTTGCCCGCGCGGCTGCCCCTCTTCGGCGTGAACACACTCTTGCGGGTGAAGTTGATCGCCGCGCCTGTGTTGGTGCCTCCTTCGTGGTAGGGCAGGATCTTGATGAAGTTGAGCAGCTCCGTCTTCTTGTTGAAGCTATCGAGGTAAACCGCCGCTCTCGGATGGTGGTTGTACGTGACGATGCCCACGCGAACGCGGGTCGGGCTGACCTCCAGGCCGCTCACCAATCTCTGCAGGAACGTCCGCATCAGCTGGAAGTTCTGCTCCCAATGCTTTCAGACTCATCCACGATGAACACGATGTCGGCCAGGTTCGCCACGTGGCAGTCTAAGCACACACCAGAGGAGAAGACAGAGGGAGAAGACCCGTGAAGTCACACATGAGGTCAGAGGTCCCACAGCAGAGGGAGGTCAGACACTTGAGGTGACACACGTAAGGTCATAGGGCTGCACGATATTAAAGTAACTTGCGATAACGATATTTTACCAAACCATTTCAAAACAATATGTTCCATTTTATTTAACCTCCTAACCCACACCCAAACCAAGCAAATTTTGTCCAGTTTGGCTTTACCCAATTCTAAAAACTTCTTGAAAAGAAAAATGTCTAAACCGCGACAAAAATTAGAAAACGAAGATGAAAACAACAAAAAAGCAACAAAACGAGACAAAAATGTGACCCAAACGCAATAAAAATGCAACTTTTTTTTATGAAAACGCAACAATAAAGTGACAAAAGAGCAACAAAAGAGTGTCAAAAACGTGAGAAAAAGTGATGTGAAAATGGCAACAAATGTGAGGAAATGCAAAAAAAAAGTCTATCCATCCATTTTCTTCCACTTCCTCCACTTCCACAGTCGAGAAGCTTTTAGATTGGGGTACAGCTGAACTGGAAATATGCTCGGTTAAATTGGGAGTTAAGAGATTAAACACAATTGCAAGTTTTTTCAGCAGAAGTCATGAAAAACACAAATACAACTGAACTTTTATACATTTTAAAGCTCTGTTCATTGTTTTTGGAGCTAGCTTATGAGCTAAAGACATTTGAGACCTATATATTTCTTCTGAAACACTGAAGAGGCCCCCCATACCTGCAGCACAGTGGAGGTGTCACAAGGGGAGCTATAGGAAATAAGGGACAAACGAGGAGGTATCCGGACAAGACTCACAACTACATTTATTTGCTAAAATCAACTACTTTAACCCAGTATTTAGTATTCACCCATTGCTAAATGTTGCTTTTTATATAATATAAACTGTAAAATAAAAAAACAGTTCATTTGAATGGAATAAATTATCATTATTGGAGGCCCCCAAGAGAATTTAGGATTGATAAGGAGCCGAGACTTTTGAGAATGGCAGGTCTACCAGATCAAAATCACTGTTTGGGAGATTTACAAATGTACAATATGGAGTTTATCGCCAATGTGGAGAAATGTGGAAAAATTATGAAGCGTGTTTGGAGATGGAGTCTTTTAAACCTACTTCCGGATGCACAACCCTCCGCTGCAAATGTAGGACAAAAATGTTAGTACACACGGACACGGGGCTGTGTGGATGTAAGAAAACCGGCAGCGAGAACAGTCGTATCAATGTGAAATAAGAAGCTATCGCTATGTGTCTAGAAATGATCATTGACATTGACTTTTTTTATTAAACTATATTTACCATCTTTGGTGTTAACGCAAGATTTTTTTTTTTAAATCAGTGCCCTCAAATTAGTAGAAATCAATTTGTTTCAATTGCAAAACACAAAACTCAGTAGATGACCGATTTGACCATGTTAACACAAGAATTGGGCTTGGCAACATTGATTTTTTAAATCAGCGCCCTTGAATTAGTAAAATCAGAAAGAAATGCCCATATGTGTTAGCCTGGCTAACGCCAGACTGCTGTGTGCGCTCGAATCTTTTCGAACTTCACAACAGCCTGGGGACCATGGCCGACATTTTTCCATGGATTTGGGCACCAATCACAGAACGAGGAGGGACGGTAAGACGATGACGCGCTATTTGGCATAAAGCTTGTAGTTTGTTTAGGGATAAAAAAAATAAAACAATATTTACGGATCCAACATGACAGCAGCAGACGCAATGCCATCTTTCGATCAAGCTTTAGAACGTGTTCTAAATAGTTTAGCTCAAAAGTTTACAGCAGGTACGTCATACGTCATCTGATACCATGATACGATTGGCTATGGCTACGTGCAGACGCATGAGAGACATTCGTAGCGCCCAATAAACGGCTATGAACAATCGTAAACCACACCTCTCCTACGAGAAAATGAATTGGTGGTCCCCAGACTAAATATCACTTGTGATTTTAGTCTGGCGTTAGCCAGGCTACATATGTGTCACATTTTTCAATGTTTCCCCGACTGAACTTAACTATATTTGTGTGTGATACATAAGTTTATATTCCGCCAGAAAATAGCTAAAAGAGTGAAAAAACACACTTCCTTCCCCCTTGGCGACGCCACGCCCCTTGTATGGCGAGATGCAGTCTGTATCTATGATTAAACTGCAGACAGGACGTTGCCATAGCAACACATCTCGTATGTTGTGACGGTCCCAGACTCGACTGACTCAGATGCCATTCCACCTTAGCACATGACTTTACATTAGATTTCAACAAAAGGACAATCACAAACTGGCCACCACAGTCGCCATGACAACGTCCTACAGTTTTATCATAGATACACAACGACGGCGTGTGATGACGGCGTGTGACTCTAACCTCTGCTGACAATGCTGTCTACGTCCTGCTGCTCAAACACTGCCTTCAGTGTGGGCGCCATGTTGGGCACAAACTCGTAGACGTACGGCGCCGTGGACACCTCTTTCATCTCGCTCATGGGCGCCCCCAGAGACACGCCCACCACCGTGATACCCGCAGCCTTGACCACTGCTGGTGCCTTGAACACGGAGTCATTGGACGCCTTCCCGCTCAGCACCACCAGATACTGCCTGAAGTCCTGCTCCGCTCTGCTGCCGGCCGCCGGTGTGAAGAAGGTGAGCGCCGCGTGCTCCAGTGCCGCGCCAGTTTCCGCGGCTCGTCGGGCAGCAGTTTGAACTTTTTGATGTCAGCCTGAGTCTGCTTTTTGGTCTGGTGAGCGTTCAGGAGGAACTCTGTCTTCACCGTGGCGCCGTACTGCGCCAGGCCCACCCTGTAGGTGTCGGCGCTAACGTTCAGTTGTGTCACCACTTGGGTCAGGAGCATCCGCACGTTCTTGAAGTCCGTTGGAGAGAGGCCGCTGTCCACCAGGAAGAAGATGTCAGCAAACTTCTCTGCCAGCGCTGGAGGACAGAGCAGAGAGTGAGGAGACAGACATGAGGAAACTTCAACTGACAACAGGAACAAGAACGAACCCGAGAAGTCAAAGACAGAGCAGATGGTGAGGAGACTTCAGCTGGAACAACATGAACAACACGACCTCCTAAAACTAAAGACCTCCTGAAACTAAAGACCTCCTGAAACTAAAGACCTCCTAAAAACTAAGACCTCCTGATGCTAAAGACCTCCTGACTAAAGACCTCCTGAAACTAAAGACCTCCTGAAATAAAGACTCCTAACTAAAGACCTCCTGAAACTAAAGACCTCCTGAAACTAAAGACCTCCTGAAACTAAAGACCTCCTGAAACTAAAGACCTCCTAAACTAAGACTCCTGACTAAAGACCTCCTGAAACTAAAGACCTCCTGAACTAAAGACCTCCTGAAACTAAAGACCTCCTGATGCTAAAGACCTCCTGAAACTAAAGACCTCCTGAAACTAAAGACCTCCTGAAACTAAAGACCTCCTGAAACTAAAGACCTCCTGAAACTAAAGACCTCCTGACTAAACCCCTGAAACTAAAGACCTCCTGAAACTAAAGACCTCCTGATGCTAAAGACCTCCTGAAACTAAAGACCTCCTGAAACTAAAGACCTCCTGAAACTAAAGACCTCCTGATGCTAAAGACCTCCTGAAACTAAAGACCTCCTGAAACTAAAGACCTCCTGATGCTAAAGACCTCCTGAACTAAAGACCTCCTGAAACTAAAGACCTCCTAAACTAAAGACTCCTGATGCTAAATACCTCCTGAAACTAAAAGACCTCCTGAAACTAAAGACCTCCTGAAAACTAAAGACCTCCTAGAAACCTAAAAGACCTCCTAAAACTAAAGACCTCCTGATCTAAAGACCTCCTGAAACTAAAGACCTCCTGAAACTAAAAGACCTCCTGAAACTAAAGACCTCCTGAAACTAAAGACCTCCTGATGCTAAAGACCTCCTGAAACTAAAAGACCTCCTGAAACTAAAGACCTCCTGAAACTAAAGACCTCCTGATGCTAAAGTACCCCCTGAAACTAAAGACCTCCTGAAACTAAAGACCTCCTGATGCTAAAAGACCTCCTGAAACTAAAAGACCTCCTGAAACTAAAAGACCTCCTGAAACTAAAGACCTCCTGATGCTAAATACCTCCCTGAAACTAAAAGACCTCCTGAAACTAAAGACCTCCTGAAACTAAAGACCTCCTAAAACTAAAAGACCTCCTGATTCTAAAGACCTCCTGAAACTAAAGACCTCCTGAAACTAAAGACCTCCTAAAAACAAAGACCTCCTGATGCTAAAAGACCTCCTGAAACTAAAACTGAAAGACCTCCTGAAACTAAAGACCTCCTGAAACTAAAGACCTCCTGAAACTAAAGACCTCCTGAAACTAAAGACCTCCTGAAAACCTAAAAGACCTCCTGAAACTAAAAGACCTCCTGAAACTAAAGACCTCCTGAAACTAAAAGACCTCCTGAAACTAAAGACCTCCTGAAACTAAAAGACCTCCTGAAACTAAAGACCTCCTGAAACTAAAAGACCTCCTGAACTAAAGACCTCCTGAAACTAAAGACCTCCTGAAACTAAAGACCTCCTGAAACTAAAGACCTCCTGAAACTAAAGACCTCCTGAAACTAAAGACCTCCTGAAACTAAAAGACCTCCTGAAACTAAAGACCTCCTGAAACTAAAAGACCCCTCTAAAACCTGAAACTAAAGACCTCCTGAAACTAAAGACCTCCTGAAACTGAACTAAAGACCTCCTGATGCTAAAGACCTCCTGAAACTAAAAGACCTCCTGAAACTAAAGACCTCCTGAAACTAAAGACCTCCTGATGCTAAATACCTCCTGAACTAAAAGACCTCCTGAAACTAAAGACCTCCTGAAACTAAAGACCTCCTGAAACTAAAGACCTCCTGAAACTAAAGACCTCCTGAAACTAAAGACCTCCTGAAAACTTAAAAGACCTCCTGATGCTAAATACCTCCTGAAACTAAAAGACCTCCTGAAACTAAAGACCTCCTGAAACTAAAGACCTCCTAAAACTAAAGACCTCCTGAAACTAAAGACTCCTGAAAACTAAAAAGACCTCCTGAAACTAAAGACCTCCTAAACTAAAGACCTCCTGAAACAAAAGACTCCTGACTAAAACCTCTGAAACTAAAAGACCTCCTGAAACTAAAGACCTCCTGAAACTAAGACCTCCTGATGCTAAATACCCCTGAAACTAAAGACCTCCCTGAAACTAAAGACCTCCTGAAGCTAAAGACCTCCTGAAAACTAAAAGACCTCCTGAAACTAAAGACCTCCTAAAACTAAAAGACCTCCTGATGCTAAATACCTCCTGAAACTGATGCTAAAGACCTCCTGAAACTGACCTGAAACTAAAGACCTCGCTGTCTAAACTAGAACTAAAAGACCTCCCTGACTAAAACTCCGACTAAAAGACCTCCTAAATCGAAACGATCTAAACTAAAGACCTCCTGAACTAAACTTGACAAAAAAAAAAAAAAAAAAAAAATAAAAAAAACAAAACCTCCTGAAACAAAGATTACAAAGACCTCCTGTCTATTTGAAACTAAAGACCTCCTGAAACTAAACCCCTCCCCGCTAAGACCTCCTGAACTGCCCCTACAAGATTGACTAAAAGACTCCTGAAACTAAAGATTTGAAACTAAAGACCTCCTGACTAGACCTTGAAACTGACTAAAGACCTGAAACTAAGACCTCCTGAAACTAAAGACCTCCTGAAAACTAAAAGACCTCCTGAAACTAAAGACCTCCTGAAACTAAAGACCTCCTGAAACTAAAGACCTCCTAAAACTAAAGACCTCCTGAAACTAAAAGACCTCCTGAAACTAAAGACCTCCTGAAACTAAAGACCTCCTGATTCTAAAGACCTCCTGAAACTAAAGACCTCCCTGAAACTAAAGACCTCCTGAAACTAAAGACCTCCTGATGCTAAAGACCTCCTGAAACTAAAGACCTCCTGAACTAAAGACCTCGGACTGAACTAAAGACCTCCTGAAACTAAAGACCTCCTGAAAACTAAAGACCTCCTGATGCTAAATACCTCCTGAAACTAAAAGACCTCCTGAAAACTAAAGACCTCCTGAAACTAAAAGACCTCCTGAAACTAAAGACCTCCTAAAACTAAAGACCTCCTGATGCTAAAGACCTCCTGAAACTAAAAGACCTCCTGAAACTAAAAGACCCTCCTGAAACTAAAGACCTCCTGATGAAACTAAAAGACCTCCTGAAACTAAAGACCTCCTGAAACTAAAGACCTCCGATGATCCTGACTAAAGACCTCCTAAAACTAAAGACCTCCTGATTCTAAAGACCTCCTGAAACTAAAGACCTCCTGAAACTAAAGACCTCCTAAAACTAAAGACCTCCTGTTTCCTGAGGATGCTAAAAGACCTCCTGAAACTAAAGACCTCCTAACTAAAGACTCCTGAAACTAAAAGACCTCCTGAAACTAAGACTCCTGAAACTAAAAGACCTCCTGAAACTAAAAAGACCTCCTGAAACTAAGACCTCCTGAAACTAAAGACCTCCTGTAAAACTAAAAGACCTCCTGAAACTAAAGACCTCTGAAACTAAAGACCTCCTGAAACTTGACTAAAGACCTCCTGAAACTAAAAGACCTCCTGAAACTAAAGACCTCCTGAAACTAAGACCTCCTGAAACTAAAAGACCTCCTGACCTCCTGATAACTTGAAACTAAAGACCTCCTTGAAACTAAAAGACCTCCTGAAACTAAAGACCTCCTGAAACTAAAGACCTCCCCCCCTGAAACTAAAAAGACCTCCTGAAACTAAAAGACCTCCTGAAACTAAAGACCTCCTAAAACTAAAGACCTCCTGAGCTAAAGACCTCTGAACTAAAAGACCTCCTGAAACTAAAAGACCTCCTGAAACTAAAGACCCCTGAAACTAAAGACCTCCTGAAAAAAAAACTAAAGACCTCCTAAAACTAAAGACCTCCTGATTAAACCTCCTGAAACTAAAAGACCTCCTGAAACTAAAGACCTCCTGAAACAAAGACCTCTGACTAAAGACCTCCTGAAACTAAAAGACCTCCTGAAACTAAAGACCTCCTGAAACTAAAGACCTCCTGAAAACTAAAGACCTCCTGAAACTAAAGACCTCCTGAAACTAAAAGACCTCCTGAAACTAAAGACCTCCTGAAACTAAAGACCTCCTGAAACTAAAGACCTCCTGAAACTAAAAGACCTCCTGAAACTAAAGACCTCCTGAAACTAAAGACCCTCCTGAAACTAAAGACCTCCTGAAAACTTAAAAGACCTCCTGAAACTAAAGACCTCCTGAAACTAAAGACCTCCTGAAACTAAAGACCTCCTGAACTAAAGACTCTGAACTAAAGACCTCCTGAAACTAAAAGACCTCCTGAACTAAAGACCTCCTGAAACTAAAGACCTCCTGAAACTAAAGACCTCCTGAAACTAAAGACCTCCTGAAACTAAGACCTCCTAAACTAAAGACCTCCTGATGCTAAAGACCTCCTGAAACTAAAAGACCTCCTGAAACTAAAGACCTCCTGAAACTAAAAGACCTCCTGCTGAAACTAAAGACCTCCTGAAACTAAAAGACCTCCTGAAACTAAAGACCTCCTGAAACTAAAGACCTCCTGAACTAAAGCCTCTGAAACTAAAGACCTCAGTGCTGGAGGACAGAGCAGACAGTGAGGAGCCTTCAACCGCTGCCCACGAGAAGATCTTTACGCTTACATTCAGAGAAAACATCAGCAACTTTCTAATCTAATTCTAATAATTTGAAAAATACATTTGAGTTCCTCTTTCTCTCTCTCCCCCCTCCTCCCCCTCGTCCCCCTCGTCCTCACCCTGCTGCATGTCCTCGATGGTCATACACACAGTCTGCAGGAGCTCCTCTGTGAGCTTTGTCAGGGCCTGGCAGGAGTCAGTCTTCCGGATGAAGCGCTCAAACGGTCGTGAGGCGATCTCCTGCAGCTGCGTGTCGTTGGCCTGTCCACTCCGACGGTGAACCACCTGGACTCCTATCTGCCGGAGCACCTGGGCCGGGTCCAGCACCTGCAGGGGAAGGTCCACAGTGAGGGCCGTTTGTTTGAGAGCCACGCCCAGAGGAAGATCAGTCACCGATACAACTTCTGTGAATATCTCCGGCAAATGAAAAGTGACCAGAAAACGAGGCATTGGGGAGAAAGAGGAATTATTAGGAGGATTTAAAACGAGCCCTCGTCCCTGCAGCTCCAGACCTACAGGGGGCAAAAGCAGAGCACCCCTACAGGCCCGCTGACCTACAGGGGGCAGAAGAGAGCACCCTACATGGCCCTGACCTCACAGGGCGGCAGAAGAGGAGCACCCTACAGGCCCTGACCTACAGGGGTCAGAAGAGAGCACCCTACAGGCCCTGACCTACAGGGGAATCAGAAGAGGAGGCACCCTACAGGCCAGTACCTACAGGGGCAGAAGAGAGACACCCTACAGGTCCAGTACCTACAGGGGCAGGCAGGAAGACAGCCACCCTACAGGTCAGTACCTACAGGGAGCAGAAGACAGCACCCTACAGCCAGTACCTACAGGACCTACAGGGACAGAAGAGAGCACCCTACAGGCCCGTACCTACAGGGGCAGAAGAGAGCACCTACAGGCCAGTACCTACAGGGGCAGAAGAGAGCACCTACAGGCCAGTACCTACAGGAGGCAGAAGAGAGCACCCTACAGGCCTGACCTACAGGGGACAGAAGAGAGTACCCTACAGGCCGACCTAAGGAGGCAGAGAAGCACCTAAGGCCGACCTACAGGAGCAGAAGACAGCACCCTACAGGCCCGTACCTACAGGAGGCAGAAGAGAGCACCCTACAGGCCCCCCACAGGAGCGGACGCACCCTACAGGCCCTGACCTACAGGGACAGAAGACAGCCACAGGCCTACCAGAAGAGAGCACCCTACAGGCAGTACTACAGGAGCAGAAGAGACACCAGACCTACAGGCAGAAGGCCCTACCCCCCTACAGGGGACAGAAGAGAGCACGCCTACAGGCCAGTACCTACAGGAGGCAGAAGAGAGCACCTACAGGCATACCTACAGGACAGAAGAGAGCACCCTACAGGCCAGTACCTACAGGGACAGAAGAGAGCACCCTACAGGCCCAGTACCTACAGGAGGCAGAAGAGAGCACCCTACAGGCCAGTACCTACAGGGGACAGAAGAGAGCTACCCCTAGCAGGGCCCTAAGTACCTACAGGGGACAGAAGAGAGCACCCTACAGGCCAGTACTACAGGAGGCAGAAGAGAGCACCCTACAGGCCCTGACCTACAGGGGACAGAAGAGAGCACCCTACAGGCCAGTACCTACAGGAGGCAGAAGAGAGCAGCACCTACAGGCCAGTACCTACAGGGGACAGAAGAGAGAGCAGGCCTACAGGCAAAAAAAACAGTACCTACAGGAGGCAGAAGAGAGCACCCTACAGGCCAGTACCTACAGGGGACAGAAGACAGCACCCTACAGGTCAGTACCTACAGGGGACAGAAGACAGCACCCTACAGGCCGTACCTACAGGAGGCAGAAGAGAGCAGCCTACAGGCCAGTACCTACAGGGGACAGAAGAGAGCACCCTGCAGACAATTTATCATCTACAAGATCAGATTGAAATTGCTGTTTGAAAGATATGCAAATTTACAACATTGACTTTATCTTCAATATCTAGAAAAGTGGAAAAATAATAAATAAAAATGACAAAGGAGAAAGTGGAGGAGCTTAGTAGTTGCCATAAAAATAAAGTGGATTGGATTGAAAACAGGAAAAGTATGGGGAAAACAATGGGAGTAAAGTGTTTCTCTTTGGTCATCATGGTGCTGTAATATCACGACCCAGACTGATCCTCCATGTTAAGAGATACATAGATACAGTCCTAAATTGTGCGATTTGAATCTCGCTGACTACGGCAAAACCAAGGCAAGCCAATCATAGCACGGGAGGCGGGAGTTAACAGGGCATCATCTTCCACACTAGGATTTCCCATCAAGGCCGTGAGACGGAGGGTCAATCGGTACCATTTTGAGGGATTAAACCACATGGTGATTTTTGTGTAGATATATGACCCTGTGTTTGGAAAATGTGTGATAGCATTAGATTCAAGGTAGTTTTTGGATATGGTGGATGATTTTCAAATATCACAAGAAAAAGGGTTAAGTGAACTCTGACTTGGTGGCATTTTACAATAATGTCTGTCTAATGCCCTAGATTTGCCATATATGTTGCTTTATTAAAGAAGTATTAATGAAACAGAGTTTTCTTAAAGGGTTCCAACCCGACATTATGTGCCTTTGGGAACAAGTAAGCGGTAGGGTCCATGCATACATTAAATCATAGGGTTGTCAGAAGATAAATAATTTTTAGTCTGGTCTTGAGAAGGTTTTGGAACATGAGCAAAAGCCTTTATTTACAACAAATTTAACAGGAATTAAATGAAACATTTATGGTAAATGGCAAATGGTCTCAAATTATACAGCACTTTTCTACCTGCCTCAGGCCCAAAGCGCTTTACAACAAGGAACTAGTCACCATTCACTCTCATTCATACACCAGTGTACACAGACACTGTAGGCAAGGAGAGTGAAGTGTCTTGTCCAAGGACACAGCAACAGTGTTCTTCAGGGGCTGGGATTCGAACCCCTGACCTTCCGATCATGAGACAACCCACTCTAATAGCTATGCCATTGTTTTACACATAGAATGCAATTCATGCTACTTAACCTATTACAAAAGGTACATTTTCACCCACTGTACTTATTTACTCTTTGATTGTGGTTATACATCTGTCACATCTAGTATAGGAATGACTCCCCGTGTCCACTTCATCACTTTCATCAGTTTCTAAAACATGTTTGATTCTGAATATCTGGCTCATATCCGTGCACTTGAGTCCATTTGCATTTGTAGTGGATGAAGTGTCTTGGACAGTTGTAGGCCAATAAATCTAACTGAGCTTCATGTGCTGGTTGGCTATCCATCCACTGAACTACCAGCTGGTCAACTCATCTCACAGACTCGATCTTCAATCCATGACCAACACGGCTAGGTGCTTTCCAAGCCTCTCCTTCATAATACAGCCTGGTAGTTAGCTCTTTGGGCATGCTTCACTAAGCAGTCTCGGCATGGTGGAAGCTGATGGCTTTCTATCTCACCCCTCATAGCACAAAAGTGTTTCTTTTTGTACAAAGGTGCCCAAATTGTGTCATGGAAAGCAAGGGACATGACCAAAACATTTGTGTCCTCCGAACAGGTAACAACAGCATTATACCCTTCTTCAACTGCATGGGTGGCATGGAGAAGAAGACGACCATCAGCTTCTTCTTGTTGGCACTGGAGACTTGGGAATAACTCACTGCTCTGAGCTGTGATTCTAAAGCACTCATCACCGACAGTTGCAAAAAGAGTTTTCTCTTTGAGCAGTTCCCTGCATTTGGACTTACTCCACTCCTTCACTCAGATAAAGATTAGGTTCGGCTGCTCTGTCCACACTGACTCAGTGCCATTGAAAAGACTTGGCAACATCTCTAAAGGTAACTTCAACACCTTTTATAACATGAAGACAGATATCGAGTGTAGTTCACATTGTCATAGGCGAAACACCATGGTAGGAGTAGGAGAAGATGTCAAAAGTCCAAATTCCTTCACGTGAGGATTGTTAAAAGACCAAGGACTACATCCTCCACAAATTCCAGATATGCTATCCAGCAAGCTGAGAGTTCTCCATTGCTATGGCGGAGGTCTAGAACACCTCCAGATAAAAGTGGACAGTTCAAAACTGAATGTCAAACAACTGGCCAAAGCAACCGCCTGCGCTAAAAAGGAGTTGACCTCATACATTTTTTTCAAAATTGCTAGTCTGGTCTCTAACTGAT
The DNA here is from genome assembly GCA_007210695.1 of Neogobius melanostomus. NCBI lineage: Eukaryota > Metazoa > Chordata > Actinopteri > Gobiiformes > Gobiidae > Neogobius > Neogobius melanostomus. The sequence continues at coordinate 1,172,575 of VHKM01000922.1, read as the reverse complement.
TAGTGAATTCTGACCATGCCAGTCTCATCATGGCTTCATAAATGCACTTGTGTACTCTGCATGTTAATAGTGTTTCCCATCCATCACCCCACTTATGGGTCCCTCAGCAACTATGCCAGCTTCAATGCAAACATCCCTCAGCCCACCATCCTGAAATCTCCTCCCAAGAATAGACAATGCATTGAATTGTATGAATTGTCAATCAATCAATGGTTTTGTATAGCCCAATATCACAACAGGAGTTAAAAACCCAGGGGGAGAAAAGAGAAACCACAGAAGGAGAGATCCAGACTATAGAGACCCAGAGCCGAAGGAGTCCCTCAGCAGAGGAGCCAAGATCACAGAATTGTTCTTTTTGCATCCAAGCAATTTTGGCTACATAAAGGGCTTTGTCCTAGACTCTAGGACAACTACCACTGAATCCAGATTCAACTCTTCACAAATGAGGTCTGAACGCTTAAAGATCTCATACACAGTGCTCTTTTCAGTAGCTGGCACATTTATTGTGGTAAGGTGCTACTACACCCTCTCAGATTTCTACTTTGTCATAGATTATTTTATCACGGATTTCTAAAGGATTATCTTATTTTATGTTGAAACCAGTCCAGCTTGGGACAATTTGATGTTCAGCTTGTGGCTGCCTCATAAGGATCCACACCATGTTTTGCACTGAGGAAGTCTGGCTCGACTCTTTCATCTCTTGGGCATGGTCATTCCATTCCATGAGTGGATGTGGTCCAACACGTGCTTCAGCCACATAAGCATCTGAAGTAGTATGTTCAGCCTCAATTGAAATCTACTGTAGCTTTTCAACTCATGGAAGTTCAGCACTGGGCAGGTGAGGACCCCATACACCTTTGCCTATACTGCTATCAATCAATCAATGGTTTTGTATAGCCCAATATCACAACAGGAGTTGCCTCATAGGGCTATGCCAATAACCATGTGTGATGTCTCCTTTCCAGTGATTGTCTCCTCTAGTCGATCAATATCTGCCGCCCATGCTGGATTGGTGAAGATATGTGCCTTAATGGATGCTGGAATCACTGCCTTTGGATTAAGTCCTGCTGCTAGTATTTGCAAGCACAAGGCAAAATCGTATAGAATAACATGAAAACAATCCACATTACAAAAAACATGTGATCAGATAATATCATATCATGTCACCATACACTATGATCAGTTGAACGATTTTCACGATTTTCAACATAACGTTTCTCAGCCCCCAGCGACCTAGAAAGGTGGTTGATACATGATATTAAAGCCCAGACATTGCTCTTTTCAATGCAAAACAACACAAGTCTCCATCACAACCTGTTTCGGAGATATACAACCATTCACCTAATCGTTCTGGTAGAGTTAACTTTTTTTAAGATTACACAGCAAATTATAATGATGGATAGGCTATTAACTACTCAGTTTCTCTGAAAAGCCAATGAATGTTGGTTCTGTTATTGATGGTCTGCAAGATCCTGCACTTTGCAAAAGAAGAGAACAACCACTTGGATTATACAGGCATCTTTATCTCTAGTAGTCACTGAACACCGTATATTGAGATGGGATGATAAAAGTGTTGATTTCTCATGAAAACTACCATGGATCGGATGCTATCACACATTTTCCAACACTAGAGATATGTACCTTCATGAAGATCAAAAGGAAATTTAATCCCTCAAAATGGTACCGGTAGCCCAAATTTGGGGTCCCGTCTCATGGCCTACCTGGGCTGATTCCGAAACCCTTAAATGATAGCCTCTAAGTACTAACACTAGCACCTAATCCTTAACCTTTCATGGGTCAACTGTTAGATCTCTATGCAGTTAGTGAACTAGAGCTTCAGCAGCATTTGCCCAATTCCACCGTCCTTACCCAGGGGAAGGGGAAGTGACATCACCAACAGCTGTTTTTCTTTTTCTTTAAGGATATTGGCAGGCAAACAAAAGCGCATACTGCAACCTACTGTAGTGCATATGCAACAACATAGTGTCCAAATAAAGACATTTAAGGAGAACAAAAAAAAATCCAAATGAGCCATCACATTTCCCTTTAGTGTTATTTTATCCCAACAGCTGTTTCATAAAACTACAGTATGCAAATTAGCCATGTGGCTTAATTTTCTACTAAATGCTGCTCACTGGCCTTTCTAAACGAGCTGTTAGAGCTGCAGAACATCCAGAACGCTGCTGCTCGAGTCCTGACAAGAACAAGGAAATACGACCACATTAGTCCAGTGCTCCGGTCTCTTCACTGGCTTCCTGTCACTCAGAGAATAGAATTTAAAACAGCTCTGCTTGTGTACAAGTCTTTTCATGGTTTAGCACCAAAGTCCATCTCTGACATGTTAGAGCCGTATGAACCATCTCGGGCCCTGAGCACTTCAGGGAGGGGTCTCCTGGTGGTTCCCAGAGTCAATAATAAACACGGTGAGGCTGCGTTTCAGTTTCATGCAGCTAAAATCTGGAACAGTCTTCATGAGGATGTGAGACAGGCCTCAACTCTGACAATGTTCAAATCCAGGCTGAAAACAGATATTTTTACCCGTGAATATGAAAACTGAAAGTATTTTATCTGCACTCTTGCCTTTTACTGTCATTGATTAACTTTATGTTGATGTTTTTATTGATTGATTTGATCTGTTTTCTTGTAATTTTATGCAACTGTGAAGCACTTTGAATTGCCTTGTGTATGAATTGTGCTCTACAAATAAACTTGCCTTGATGACTCTAACATGTATTTCGTCACTTTTATAAAGTTTGGCTTGTGCAGAATCTCTTATATATATATTTTTTAATGAATTGTGCACCTGTCAATCAACAGTGGCTGCGTATGAAGAATCACTCGATATATATATATATATACAACCCAGTCTCACACAAAACTGTGACAATGTGACAGTAGTCCACACACCAAAATGTGAACTATTTCACACTTTAAGCTTTTTATTTGTGGAATAGTCGCAATTATTTCCTCCATCAATTTATATTGGAGTCACGTGACTAACAACTACTTCCGTCGTTTGGAAATAAAAAATGGCGGACTTTTTGAATTTTGGGGGGACATAATGCAATATTATAGCTAATTTAGCCAGTTAATTGCACATTTAATCAAACATCTAGCGAGAAATATCTAACTTTGAATCATTATTTTCGTGTATTTGTATTGCACGTGCTTGAATTTATGAGTTACATCGATTATTTGTGTCGCGCCTGGAAAAATGTGTAATTGTCACAAATACACATTCTCTCCATGCACTGCTCCTCTTGTATTGAAACACGAATTGTTTCCCCGTTTTATTTCCTATCAAAGAAAAAAAAAACGCTGATGGTTCCTGAATTAACAAGCAAAAAAGTGTGACATTTCCAGAGATAGTTTTAAACATAATATTACAGTAGACAGCCACTTTAACAGTAAACCTGACAGAGTTTGCAGGTGCTTACACATGTCTCTCTGGTACTTCAGACCAGTCCAACGCCAATAAAAAGATTAATAAATTATAATAATTATAATAATAATAGCGGTCAAGCCAATGTGCCGGTGTTCCGGTTCTCGCCGTGACCCTGTCACGATGTGATGTTTACATTTTGCGCGAGCTCGGCACATGGATATGTCATAAAATATCGTAGCTAGCTGTGCGCCACCATGGCCAATTAGCTGTTGTGGACCTGCTGTCTCCCCCTGGAGTCGACAGGAACAGGAAAGGATTGCTACGAAAATTGTGTGTGATGTTCATGATAACTGTACTGACATTGAGATAAAAGCTTTATAAAGGTTTCCATCTTACCATATGAGTGCGTTGGTGTCTTTTACACTACACGCAATGAATAATAATTGAAAGAATAATCACTCTCTCAACCAGTCTCGAACTCACTCCACGTGTTTGAAAAAGGTGTGCTTCAGGACACCTGCGCTAACCCCTACACTACAGCACCACACCATATGTTGTCTCAATGTTTGTATTTATCAGATATTCTGTACCCATCACAGCAAGCCATGCCATTCCATCGGCCATGTCAAAATGTGACAGTCACCAATTGACGTGGGATGTACAACGAGGCTGCGTCCTTTCCTCATCCTGTTAATGCATATATGTGCGCCTGACATCGCTGGTGACACTGTTAGCAGCAGTTGGCTGTCGGTAGGGATTTTACGATCTAAAAGCCACAAAATAGCAGAAGCTCTAATTAGAGATCAACATGGTGGCCTATGCACCCATTTGACCATGGCGTGTCGCTGTTGTACTACAAACTTTTGCCAATGGAATTTAGCTTATTTGTGCAGATGACTTTTTTTTAACAAGAGGCCCCATACAAGCATCATCTCCTCATCATTAACATCAAACCTATTAAGAGGAATATTGAATAGGCGTAAAGTTCAGCTCTGCATTTATGGCGCAATCTTTTCAGCTCTGCTCCGTCGAAATTCGAACAGCGACACGCTGTGGTCAAATGGGTGCATAGGCCACCATGTTGATTAGAGTTTATGCTATTTTGTGGCATTTATTTCATAAAATCTCTATCGACAGCCATGCAAACAGTGTCACCAGCGATGTCAGGCGCACATATATGCATTAACAGGATGAGGAAAGGACGCAGCCTCGTTGTACATCCCACGTCAATTGGTGACTGTCACATTTTGACATGGCCGATGGAATGGCATGGCTTACGGTGATGGGTACAGAATATCTGATAAATACAAACATTGAGACAACATATGGTGTGGTGCTGTAGTGTAGGGGTTAGCGCAGGTGTCCTGAAGCGCACCTTTTTCAAACACATGGAGTGAGTTCGAGACTGGTTGAGAGAGTGATTATTCTTTTAATTATTATTCATTGCGTGTAGTGTAAAAGACGCCAACGCACTCATATGGTAAGACGGAAACCTTTATTACCTTTTATCTCAATGTCAGTACAATTATCATGAACATCACACACTATTTTCGTAGCGATCCTTTCCTGTTCCTGTCGACTCCAGGGGGAGACAGCAGGTCCACAACAGCTAATTGGCCATGGTGGCGCACAGCTAGCTACGATATTTTATGAAATATCCATGTGCCGAGCTCGCGCAAAATGTAAACTTCATATCGTGACAGGGTCACGGCGAGAACCGGAACACCTGCGTGCCACGAGTTTGGCTCATGAGTTTGGCTCATGAGTTTGGCTCAGCTGTGCGTAACGTAGCGCGCGCAAGTAACCTATACGGACACTTCAACAGTTTCTGAACCACAGACCCCGTATTATGTCATTATTAAACCACCAAATTTACGTTTAAACTGACATGAGGGAACTCACCCTATAGATGTCAAGCCGAATGAGTCACTCAAGCAGAGTCCTGCAGAAAAAGCCGATGTTTCCAGGGCCATCCTCACGTCCACTTCTAGTTGTTTCATATCCAAAACAGTGCTTTTCCAATGCACAGCAGAGAGGCCTTACACCGCCACACATCCAGCGTGCTCTAAGTCATCAATCCACAAATTATGAAACTGAATCCAACAACGTGATAGAGCCATTTAAGCAGAGTGGATATTAACAAAACAACACAGTTTCGCGCATGCATAGCAGCTGTTCGAAACTCGTGCTTCATGTTGGGTCACGTGATCGATGTGCGTCACCATGGATACGCGCAACTTTAATTCCATATTTCTGTTCATACCTGTCCATTTATACAGTGTTTATCAAAATCCAAACTTGGACGAGCGTTTAGACATCAAAATATGTAAAAATGATAATAATAAAATAATATTTTTGGTCCCTCTGGCCACACAGTGCCACCATGTGGAATGCCAAGGCATTTTTTTTTATATAGTGGGGAAAATAGCTTGTGCATTTAACATTATATTATTTAATGCAGCTGCCCAGGTGCCCACTTTAGATGAGAGTATAGTGAGGGTAGTGAGCAGCTCACTAATTTGCTGTTTTTGTTTTTTTTAGCACACAAATACAGAGTGGACTCATTCACAGAAACACATTTGTTTCTGTGACATAGCTTGGTTATGGTAGCGCCTATTTAACGGACAGCTACCTGGTGTACATTTTATCCAGCAAAAATAGTGCATTCCTTTTACTGAACGGAGGCAAATCTAAAGAACTGAAATATACACCCAATGTATGAATTTGTGCCATTATAAAGATTTTATTTGGTTAGTAAAATGGCATAAAAGGCATTAGATTTGATTTTGTACAGTGTGTATAAAACCTGCAGTTGTTTTTGGGAGGTAAAATGTTACTTTTAATGTAAGTGCAATACAGCATCTGTAGAAAGTATTATCCAGTTACAGTTACTTTGTTACAATGTATCTTTTTGTCACAACACAACACTGTTCACATGCAAGTGTTTTTACATTGTGTTAATACTTCCACTTGTTGCAATTTGTTCATTTTATAAATTGTTTGTGTGAAACAGGCACAGTACTCATTATCAAAGCAATACAATTATGATCAACCAAGTTTGTATGTGCATTTATTCTACAGGAACAATATGTTTCATAAACAAGTACACAGACATAAAGGTTCTAAAGCAGGGGACACCAACCAGGTGGGGCATGGCCAGTAGCCCTTGAGACTTTTTCTAAAGTGTAAAACACTTCACTTTCTTGAATCTGATTCTTAAAAATACAATTATTTCTGTTCTTGTGACTCAGTATGAGTTTAAAATGAAGCTATTGATATAATATGGGGTCAATATCCTATAAGTAAAGAGTGTACATTTAAATCTTTAGGATTTGTTTTTAACTGGTAGCTCTCGAACAACTCGATGCCCTTGAAGTCGCCCTTGGCTGAAAAAAGGTTGGTGACCCCTGTTCTAGAGTAATCATCTGTACTCAGCTGCGGACTACTTTTGGATGAGAGGCGACAATATTTAATTTTTTATCAATTAGCTAATAGGCCCTGGCCACTTTTTCAGTAAGATAATAACATTTTTGGCTAAAATACAGTACTAATTTGATGAAATACAATTAATTTTGCACAGCTGACATATCGTCAATCACTATTAAACAAAATCTGATGGTTTAATTATAAACTTTGATAACTTTCTGTTTTGTCCATGTTGAACAGCTAGGGTGTGTAAAAGTATCTCTGGAAGGAGGCATCTGGGCTGAAGTGAAAAAAAATACGTTTTATAGTAGAGGCAAATCAAAGGCATTTTCTGAAAGCTTATGGTAAATGGAGTAAGATGATGTAATCATAATGCCTGTACCCCATACCTGTTTTTAAATATTTAGGCTTAAGTACTGCATTTGGGCAGTTTTTAAATTTACATTTGTCAGGAACCGTGATAGCTATCATCACAAACTAAACTTTGCTGGATCAGTTTTGACCTGATTGTTAATATAAGAGCACTTAAAACTAGGGGGCGCTGTAAATTATTTACATGACAAAAAAAATATTTAGTAAACATGTTAAATGGTATGATATTAGCATGACAATTACATATGTATTATATAATGTATTGACAATCAACATGAGTACAAATATTTGTTTTTAATAAATGTTATTTTGAAAAAAAATAGCAAAATTAGAAATTACTACATTTCCCATGAACCCCCTCCCTGCATCTTTACGTCCATCGCCGCCATATTTGAAGTTCTGTTGTTGCCACATTAGTCTTAGACTTTAGGGCTGTAAACAGTGGCGGACTGGCACCAAAAAGAGGCCCTGGCAATTTTAGCAGAGAGGCCACATTTGTCTTCAAAAGGCGGCCGCATCTCCGCTTTATTTATTTATTTAGCCTTTTTATATGGTTGTGCGCCACAAGTTGTGATGAGCGGCGAGCGAGCCGCTGGTGGTGCTGCCGCTTGCAGCCATTGCGCCAATAGGCGGCCGCTTCCTCGCTTTATTTAGCCTATTTATTTGTTTGTGATGCGGCCACAACAAGTGATGAGACCAGGCGGCCGCAGTGGCATTTGCCCACATTGCCCAATGGCCAGTCCGTCACTGGCTGTAAACATGAATAAAATCTAAATAAACCACCCATAAACTGTAGCGGAATTATTAAGAACATTTAGGAACTATGGAAACTATGCTTACTTCACATATACGTTTTGTAATTTTAATGTATCACATTAGTTACTGTTAGCCGAGTGGGTGCACTATTGTGTTGATGCTAACTAGGGTTGACATCCTTAAACCCTGTGTGTTTAGACATCAAATAAACGAGCGGAACTACTTAATATCGATAAATTACTGAGGTAGACCTTAAAAATTAGGCAAATTATTTCGGATGGCTATTTATTTTAACTTTTTCCACCACTACGTGGTTTCCTTGGTAACCACAAACAAAGGTCATGAGCTTCAAATAAACGTAATTCGTTGTAATGTTTTTTATGTTTTGATTTTGAGAACGCTATACCGTATATTTAATAACTCATCCCAAGTGTTGTTTTTTCGGAATTATTTATGTTTCGTGTGAGACTGGGTTGATATATATATACAGTATATATATATATATATATATATATATATATATATATATATAGTGCCATACCTCTTCTTGCAAGACCATGGCTAAAATAATGCATGTTTTCCCTTGATGCCTGTTTGCCCACATCCATGCCGTACCTAGGAACCTTTTGCAAGCACTAGTTTCTCGGTTTCTCGTAGGACCGGTTAGAGAAGGAACCACATCCGGGTCATGGTAGCTACTTAGCGGAAATATAATTTAAGTGGCTGAACTTCAACGCGTTTGAGCTCATGGTGTAATATATATTATTGGCAGACTACTGTTTAGTGCGTAAGGTGAGAGAGCGCACCTCTTCTCTTTCCTGGTACGGCGTTCCACCAGCAAATCTTTTAATGGAACGCAGTACCGGACCGTACCGGCTTACTTTCCCCCTGGTTACAGATACAGTAGCATCCCTCACAGCAAAGTTGCGGCACCATGAGTACACGCATACTCTGCCCCCTCTGGATTTACCGGAAGAGTTTTGGTCTCTATCAACCCAGATGTGTGAAAATCCGTCTATTTGGACTAAGCTGTAAGGGACATCATCCGAAAACCAAGTTTCTATAAACGCCATCAACCTTGCCTCACGATACTTTAATAAAAGTGCGCATTACAAAGTGTCAATGGAGGCAGCGGGAGTTTATCTGCGGTTCTTACTTGGTGCATAATGTCACCTCTTCTTCCTCGTTTCCTTGCTTTCCCTGGTTGATAACTGTCTCCATGTAGTCGCAACAGTTCATTTGGGACATTACACAGGAGATCGGATCGTGCCAGACCGCCGTGGTCCCGCAAAGAAAGATGTTCAGTCCTGCTGTAAATAATCCTCTCTGTAGTTCGGAGATCTGAGGTTAAGCACTCCACAATGCTCCTCGAAAGTATAAACCACATCACCATCCAAAACACCCATCTTCTCCGCCATGTCTCCCTAACCAGTGTGTTTCACACTTCTGACGCCCATTGTGACAAACAAACTTTGAGCAGCAGGAGCCCTGCTCCATGTCGCCAGCAGAGCAGCGCTCTGTTCTGCAACAGTTTCATGTTTAAGATAAGATAAGATAATCCTTTATTGATCTCACAATGGAGAAATTCACATGTTACATTCTGCACTTACTGTAATAAGATCACTCAGGGTGTGCAAAATAGACAGGAAATGTGCAAACGGTTAAGCAGTAAAAAAAGAGGTATCTTATGTACAATGAGTAAAAGCAAAAAACGTAAGGGGCCAAAATATAAACAATAAGGAAATAAAGAATACAATAAAAATATAATAAAATTAGAACAAACTATAAAGAGTAGAATATCAAGGTCGGCATCGGCAGTGCAAAGTTTACAGTCCTAGTGCAGGTTGTCAATAAGTGAATAAGTGACGCTGGTAAAGGGAATAAAGTGGCGCTGCAATAAGAATATTGCCCGTAATTGTGCAAAGGGGGTTATTGCACATGTTACTTTACAGTCTTGTTGTACAGTCTGAAGTGAGGCCTTCATCCCCACTGGCCTCACTTTGGTGTCTGCAAGTTGTAACGAGGCGCATTTTGATGAATGTTTAGCCCAAAAAGCCTCAACTCAACCTGTAAAACATACAGTAGCCGATATTCAAATTTTCCTTATTTTTGTCACAATTTCTCCAAATGATTCCCCAGTATCATTAAAGTACTGGTATCAGAAAGACCTCTAAACCTTGTTGACGGGTCGTACCTGGTCCATGGAGTTTCCGCCAGTGATGACCACAGCGATCTGGGGTACCCTCTGGGCCGCCCGGCTGCCAGCCTTGGGGATGAAGTATTTCGTTCGGATGAAGTCCAGGGCCTTCCCCGTATTCGTGCCCCCGGTGCGGTACGGGACCTTCTCCAGCGCCTGCAACAGGGCATCCTTCTCCAGGTGCTCTTTGAGGAGGAACTCCTCATACGGCTTATTGCTGTACTGCGCCAGAGCCACGCGCACCTGGACGAGCGAGAGCAACAATTTTAACATCATCTCACTTTAGTCGCTCCTACAGACTCCACACTTTAGAGGCTGACACAGCAACATTTGGAAGATTTTTACACACAAGGATTTTAACAGATCAAATTCCTGACAGATTTATGAAACTTTGAACAAAAAAAACCAAGGAGAATATTTTCATTAATAACTAGTTTATTCAAAAACTAAACCAGATCCATAAGGCCTCTGTGCAAATCTTTGGAACTAATATGTAATAAAACCACATTTAAACCTGACTCTAAGCATTATTTAGATTTTGACATTTTGGTTTACAAAAGTTTGGAGGAGTTTGGAAGTGTTTGATTTGGAAGAATATAGAAATGTTTGTAAAGGTTTGGAAGCGGCCAAACACCCCTCCCCCCTCCCATCCCCCTCCTCCCCATGTCCTGACCTTGTCGTCGGCGATGTCCAGTTCGGTGATGATGCTGCGCAGGAATCCTCTCATCACCTCCAAGCTGCTCGAGTCGATGCACAACGATCCGTCTACCAGGAAAACCACATCCGCCACCGTCGCTTTGGCACATTCTGAAACGATCCAACAGGAAATCAGCTACAGAATGAGAGAGTGAATGGGTGACTGGTTCCTTACTGTAAAACGCTTTGGGCCTAATAAAGGTAGAAAACCGCTTTATAAGTTGAGTCCATTTACCATTTACAGCAGAGTCAGACGGTTCTAATGCTGCATCCAAACAACTGTAACTGATAAATGTATTTACACTATGTGTATGTATGTATGTATGTATGTATGTATGTAGTATGTACACTGCATTCACAGTCAATATGCAAATGAAATGAGATTTTCTAAATTGTCAACACAAATGACAAATAATAAACAACTTAAAATGCACTGTTCCAAATGATTATGCACAGCAGTGTTTCAATACATTTTAGAGGTTGTAAAGAACTGAAAATTATAATTTGTTGAAATTGCAGCATACATACATAAAACAGGAGGTCATATTTACTGAAATCAAAAGCTATTTCAATCAAAAACATCTTAACAGGTCAAGTTACATTTTAACATAGGACCCTTATTTGATAGCGGCTTCAACATTTTAAAATCCATTAAACTTGTGAGTTTTTGGAGAGTTTCTGCTTGGATTTCTTTGCAGGATGTCAGAATAGCCTCTCAGAGCTGCTGTTTGGATGAAAACTGCCTCCCACCCTCATAGATGTTTTGCTTGAGGCTCCAAAGGTTCTCAATAGGGTTGAGGTCAGGGGATGATGGGGTCCACATCATGAGTTTCTCTCCTTTTATGCCCATCATGGCCAATGTCTTTATTGAAGGATATGCTGAAGCTGTTCCACAGGAGGAAAGAGAAGGGACCAAAGGGAGAACATGGTACATACCACATCATGGGGTGTACCACCCAAGGAGGAAAACCCTTTGAGTGGTATTTGACTGTGGGGCGGAGTACCAGGGTGTGTCACTCAACTCAGAGCTGCTCCACAATGTTCATTTTCTGATACATGTGCACGGAACGTGCACGACGAGAGGAGTGCATTAGTGTATGTTTGAGAGGAGGTGTGTTTTGTGTGCTCCACGCACTCTATACGATTACAAGAGCCCCTTTGCCAGCCCTGATGGCGCTCGGAATAACGCCGTTTAAAAGAACGGCGTTAGGTAACAACGTTATTTTTCAGTAACAGAGTAATCTAATTCATTACTCTCCCCGTCGTTACAACGGCGTTATCGTTACTGGGTAAACAAAGTGCTTGGCACGTTACAATTGGACTGAATGAGCGCCGCGGTGTCGGCTCACGCAGCAGGAGCAGTGAGAGGGTGGGCGGAGTCTCACGGAGTACTCACGCTGCCTGTGCAGAGTGTTCGTGCTCTCTGCTCCAAAACTACGCGTGTCCCCGACACCCAAAGACGCGTCTTTCCCCCCTCTCCCTCTCTCTCTCTCTCTCTCTCCCTCTCTCTCTTTCTCAGCGCCTTCGTCCTCTCTCCCCGCTCTCCACTCCAGAGCTAACTTTCTGTTAGGGCATCTAAACTTATATTTGCTGATGATTGTTTTCCGTTTTGCCTGATGAATGAACGGAGAGACTTGCACAATGCCTGTGTGTAAAGTCTGCCCTGATCGTTGGCTGCATTGGCACATGTTTCTTTTATTCCTGTTCCTCCTCATTCTCTTTGAATACAGCCCCCCCCCCACTCTACCCCCATTCAGGTCATTCAGTTACTATGGACATCTTTGACACGATAGTACATAAATACAAACACCTCTGTCTGTTCTACTCATTTCAACTGACTTTTGAAAGCTGCTAAATTAAAAAAATTAAAAAAAATCTTTGATTACAGTAACGCAAATAGTTACTTTCCTGGTAACGAGTTACTTTCATTATAGAGTAATTCAGTTACTAACTCAGTTACTTTTTGGAACAAGTAGTGAGTAACTATAACTAATTACTTTTTTAAAGTAACGTTCCCAACACTGATAATAATGCATTAGTCTTATATAGCGCTTTTCCAGACACTCAAAGTTGCTTTTACAATTTGGTGCATTATTCATTAACTCCATACTCGGTGATGATAAGCGAGGCAACCAGCCTGCACACATCAGCCACCACCACCAACCACTCACACACTCACTACATTTGCCAGGCTTCCTGGTGTTAAAGGTCCTATATCATGCAAAATCAACTTTTTGGAGTTTTTAACCATGTTGTTGTGCTATTTCCTTCTCAAAAACACCCCCAGAGCGGTTTTTGGCTTCATTCACGCAGTTCTAAGTAATCCTCCTGAATCCTGCTCTCTGAGCAGCTGCTCTGCCCTCTCCTGGTAAACCACTGAGCTGTTCAGTTGTGTCGTCACAAAGGAACGGAAGTGCTCTACGTCTGTAATGTAATGCCTTAAGGCCTGGTTTTAATTTATAAAACAGCTTTTTTCTTTATTTTTGTTGTAAGAGAGAAATAAAGAAGGAAAAAAAAAAAAAGAACTCTCTGGAGGATCCATGGATCTGAGCAGAAATGTTGTTTTTGCAGACTGAGCTCTTTCTAACCTACTCTGGACACGCCTGTTCTTTTTTCTTACTGAACGATAATGTCACGGATGCGCGTTTGGCTACGAGAGGAACAGGACTATTCAACCTTCCTAAAGAAGAGTGCACTCGCCAGAAGTTGGAATTTCTTTCTGGGATTCAGCGACTTTATCAACCAACCTGATGGATGCTTGGTGAACCTTGGCCAGAATCAAAGTGGATTAACTTTATAACCAACGCGATCTCATGGGGAGGCCAGACTGAGCGGTGAGTCAATCAAAACACATGTTAGCGATTTATGAAACTGTTTATTTGGTCAGAACAGTGCATGTTAATGAACATACATGGGTCTCATGCATGTAAACAAGCCACACCGGATTGTAGCCTTGGGCTAATTTGCATCCGTCGTCCCCCATGCACACTCTCAAACACACTCTCATTCATCCTGGCCTATTGTACATGTTTTTGGTGGTAGGGGAAACCGGAGTACCCGGAGGAAACCTACGCAGACACGGGGAGAACATGCAAACTCCACACAGAAAGGCCCCGTCCAGGTGGGAATCGAACCCGGGACCTTCGAGCTGTGAAGCACGAGCTCTAACCGCTGTGCTACCATGCACAAGTCTTATAACTGCATTATATGAAGTAACTTCACTTTTTGCAGTGATATTTATATTTATAATACTGCAAATGTGGAATGAGCAGAGAGAGGGGCGGAGTTAACTGAATCGAAGCGTCTTGTCTTCCGGGTAGGGAAAATACCCCCCAAAAATACTTATATTTCTCTCAAAAATGAGTACTCCATAGTGATAGAGGTACAATATATCATATATATGCCTATACTTTACTTTGGAATGGCTAAAATAGCATGATACAGGTCCTTTAACAAACAGTCTCCCATCCAAGTCCTGCCAGGCCCTTCCCTGCTTAGCTTCCGAGGTCTGACGGAATCGAGCATAGCAAAAGCGGTATGGCCCTGCGGAAAACTGCACAAAGCAATCCAGACTTCAGCCTGCAGGTAATCAATACTGTCCTGAAACATTACTATGTTAATGATTGTTTGACATCTGCACCCACAGAACAGAAAGCTGTGCAGCTGATTTTGGATCTTATATAACTCTGAAGTAAGGGGAGCTTCCACCTGACAAAGTGGGTGAGCAACAGTAGAGTGGTGCTGGCATCTGTGAAAGACGACGCAAGAGCAAAAGAGATTCAATCTCTGGATCTCGCAAAAGACCAACTCCGTGCATTAGGTCTACAGGGGAGAGTGGAGGACGACACATTCAGGTTTGACATAAAAGTCACAGAAAAGCCACTGACCAGGAGGGGGATCCTCTCTATGGTAAGCTCAGTGCATGATCCACTTGGCATGTGTGCAGCAGTCACCCTACCAGCCAAACAGCTTTTGCAGCAGCTCTGTAAATCAGGCTATGGGTGGGATGAGGTCTTACCTACAGATGTAACAAAGAAATGGATGAAGCGGGTGCAAGACATACCCAAGTTGTCTCAGTTCAGTGTTTCACGCTGCATGAAGCCCAGTAACTTTGGTAAACCGGTCTCATGTCAGTTACACCACTTTTCTGATGCCTCAGAGTCTGGCTATGGAGCTGTAAGTTACCTTTGTATGGTAAACAAAGATGGAAAAAGACATGCTGCTTTTGTGCAAGGCCAGAGTTGCCCTTTAAAGCAAATAACATTACCACGACTCGAGCTATCTGCCGATGGTGGGGCGACGGTGGCACATATGGTAGAGCGGGTCGTCTCATGAGCGGGACACACTGTTGTTGTGTCCTTGGGCAAGACACTTCACCCAGCTTGCCTCCAGTGTCTGCGTACATTGGTGTGTGAATGGGTGAGTGGTTCCTTGATGTAAAGCACTTTGAGTGCCTAATGAAGGTGGAAAAGTGCTATATAAGTTGAGACCATCTGCAGCTGTACTTAGTGTTAAAGTTGACAAAATGTTACGGTCAGAGCTGTTGGTACCACTGGAGATGTCAGTATTTTGGACAGATAGTCAGGCTGTTCTAAAGTACCTTCTTTGTATTTGGTCTGTTACCGGGCCAAATACAAAGAAGGTTTCAAGAACGTACTGGTCGTTATGAATTACGTGATGAATTGAACTTTAGGATTCAGAAACATAGCACAACCTTGAAAAGTTTTAGCCCGACAGTTAATGGTGTACAATTGTGGAATAATTTGTAGATGGAGATGAAACAATGTACAAACATCAACCTGTTCAAATATAAATACAAACAAAAGACTTTTGAAAAGTACAGAGAAGAAGAAACGCGTTGTCACTAGGGGGAGCAGTAGGATTAAATTGTATTCAATTAATTAAGGAAGAGTGAACAGTTGTCATTCTATTGCTTAAAATCGCAAATAGAGAATTAGAGTAGGTGAGCTCCAAATCTGTTGAGAGGGACCCTCCCAACGGGCTCGTATACTTAAGGGATAATGCACTCCGAGGTGTCCATTATCAGAAATAACTGGACTCCGCGGAGGCGTGAACCGTCCGACGCGCGTCGGAGTCCAGTTATTTCTGATAATGGACACCTCGGAGTGCATTATCCCGCTTATACCATGGTCCGGCAAACTGAAACTGTTCATTGGGACCTGTTTACTTATTTTTTTAAGTCTTGGGCAGGAGTTATTTCCCTTTTTAATCAGTTTTACCTGAAACTAGTTCCATCTCAATTGTTTACCGTTACTATGGAAACAGCTGCAGTGGAGTGATATAGAACGTGATTTAACTGTTTTTTTAATTGGTGTACATTATCACTTTTTAATGGACACCTTCCAGCCAATCAGAATCGAGTATTCACCCAGACCATGGTATAACTTGTTTTGAACACACTACACAGCATAGGAACATCATCTACCAAATCAGCTAGTTGGGGCAGCTCGGTGGGGGTTTGTTGACATTACCCCCAACATCATTATTGCAATGATGTCTGGGTGGACGCTTATAAGCTTTTGCTTCGGCCCACTCCCTTTGAGCAGAATTTTAACTGCTCAAATATACTAATAAACAATAAACAAAAAAAGTACATTGCTAATGAAACGACAAGATTTCCAACATTTGTTTTAACAGGATTTCCATGATCAGACACAATAATAATATGGATCAAAGGCATGGTATTGATGGAAAACAAAATCCTGCTGATGAGGCCTCAAGGGGACAAAGTGTGTCCAAATTCAGTGAAAATGAGAGGTGGCTTCAGGGACCAACATTTTTATGGGAGCCAAATCATAGGTGGCCAAGTCAAACAGTAAATCAGTGTCTGACACAGGATGATCCAGAGATCAAAGTGTGCACTTTTGTGTGCACTGTCAATGTGCGGGAAATTGTAGACTCTCCAACTCAAAACATTTTTTCTCAGATTGGACCAAGTTGTTAAAGGCTGTTGCTTGGTATCATAGGTTTGGAGACTACCTGCTGGCACTGGGCAAAACAAGGAAGCAAACTACTGGACGTGTCACCACCTGAGCAACCCTGGGTACGCTATCCTCTCAACTACAAGCAACCAAGAGTCAATGCTTATCGACACACCAGGTACTGGTGGAAACAAGTTCAGTATTTGGCTGATGTATTCTAGAAATGGTTGACCCATGAGTACCTAACAACCATGCAGAAGAGGCAAAAGTGGTTCAAAGTAAGGAGGAACTTTAAGGTTGGCGAGATAGTGGTAATTGTTGACCCTACTTCACCACGAAGATCATGGCCTTTGGCCAGAATCCTGGAGACAAGGCCTGACTCAAAAGGACTGGTGAGGTCAGTTAAGTTAACCATGACTGGGATCCTGGAGCAGCCAGTAACCAAGACATGCTATTCTATTGGAAGAGGAATAACGCTTTATATTATGAATTATAGTTGTGTTATTGGCTGCTTTCCTAAGATAAAAATGTTTACATGTTTATTTTGAAGACATCAACATTTAGGGGCCGGATATGTAGGAGCCAGTAAATTAATTATTGGTAAATTTAAGAAGATGTTTGAGTTGGGGAATACTTGCCTCCATCTAGTGGGCACTTTGAAAGGTCAAAGAATGTCTGCAGGAGGTGTGGCTGCATCAGAAGGCACAGTCTTCAACCTCCACTATTGCCTTAGTTAATCTTTGTTATACCATGGTCTGGGTGAATACTCGATTCTGATTGGCTGGTGGGTGCTGACAAGCGTGCATTATTTTGGTATAACCGCACACGAGTCCGGTAGTTAAATCACTGGGATATCACTCCGCTGCGGGCATCGACATAGCAACGCTTAACACAGCTGAATCAGACAAACGCTTAATTAGTGACTGACATGAACGAATGAGATGGATTTTGTGGTTTTTGGCCAAAACAAAACTTTTGATGAATGGGGAATAGAGGAGAGCAAGCAGCTAGGTTAGCCTACTGTTAATAAAATGAGCTTTCCATTTCTACTGAAAACGGTTAAGGCACTATTCATTATTTTCAGACGTACATAAAATGATCCCTGCACTTAAGCATATTTGGCTGGACCTTCAGGGCGAAACAAGACCCCTCCGCTGCGCGTCGTGGTCCAGTTCGCCCTGTCGGTATTTATTTTCCCGATAATGACCGGCGTTCTATACATTATCCCTTACTTAATCAACCCAATCCCAATTATTGCTTAAGTGCTTAAATTTGTATTATGCACATCTTTAATTTCTGTAATACATTCTGTGAGTGTCAGACTATTTTTCCCAGTCAACATCGACCAAGGATAACAAGGTTGAAAAACTGACACTACACTCACCTTATACATGCCTTTCAGTCATGTGACTTTTGTTGTTATGGCGGCCATTTTGAATACCAAAGTAGAATTATGCAGTACTACAACATGTAACAATATCTCTACTCTACTATAAATGAAAGACAACTGATTGACAGTGGCATTTTTATGCACTCGTAATCATTGCTCAAGAAGATAACAGTAAAAACACGCATGTTTATGTGAAGAAACCAGTGAGTCAGTGTTTAAGATGTTAGCATGCTACCGGTTAGCATTTAGCTTCAAAAGCTCAGCTCTGACCTCTCCAAGACAAAGCCCTGAACCGCACTCCAAACATCTAGCCTTGGATACAACATGTGACAGAGGTCAGAGCTGAGCTGTTACTGTAGTATTTCCTCAGTGTTCGTAGATGTGAGACACACATGTGTTTATCGTGTTGTAGCCATTGACAGTTGGTTGACAGTTGCTAACCATTAGCATGCTAACATCTTGAGCAGCTTAAACACTGACTCAGACTGAAACTCTGTTGACATGATAAACTGTAAAAATCACAGAGAAAGGTTTTCTGTTTCCTCTTTGATTGGCTAATTTAGTCTGAGGAGTGAAGCAGATCTTTAGTAAATCCTGTTGTAGCTCGACAGACAGAGCTGCTACGTCTGTGCCACATTTGTTGGTTATATCACATATGTGCGTCTCTGGGGTTGTGTTTTAACTGTTATCTTCTTGAGCAATGATTACGATGATTAATCGTATGAATGAATGATGATTGATGAGTACATAAAAATACCACTGTCAATTAGTTGTCTTTCATTTTCATCCTCAGTAGAGATATTGTTACATGTTGTAGTGCTGCATAATTCTACTTCGGTATTCAAAATGGCTGCCGGAACTATGCATGATGTCATTGGAAAAGCATGTATTATTTGAAACTATTTCTTCGTTTCTCTGATCGTCTGTGCATCATCACGGCCCAAACCCTTTCCCAGCGCAGACACTAACATTAGCTTTAATCCAGCAGAGGAATCCGTAGGGGTCGGGTGCAGAGAGGACTAGGTGGCAGTCAAAGGCGGGTGCCTCGACGACCTGGTTCGCGTGCGCAGCTTCTGGCGTTCGGACATGGAACGTCACCTCGCTGGGGGGAAGGAGCCTGAGCTTGTGGGGAGGTTGAGAGATTCCGGGTAGACATAGTCGGGCTCACCTCCACGCACAGCCTGGGTTCCGGATCCCAATTCCTGGAGAGAGGCTGGACGCTCCATTTTTCTGGAGTTGCCCACGGGGAGAGACGGTGGCCAGAGGCGTAGCTTGCCATAAGGCAAGGCAGGCAGCTGCCTGGGGCCCCCAACTGTGAAGGGCCCCCATGCACCAACCCGTTTTTCAGATACCTGCAGTAAACGCTTGATTATACAGCCTTCCTAGTGATTTTGATGATGCAGTTACATCATCTCTCCACCAACACTCTGTGGCGCTGTTTATCCCCATCCTGCTGCGTGCTTTAGTGAGTCATGGATCCCTAATGTTAACTTTTAATGAGCAGTGGACAGACTTTTTTACTCATGGCTCCACCAGATTATATGTCTAATAGTGAAACCAGTTTATTGTAACTCTCTTCATGACCTAAAGAACCTCAGCCTTCTGTTCTGAGGAAAACTTCTGCAGAGAACTGCATTATGGGAGTTTTCAGGTGACCCGCTCCTGCCCAAATGACATCCTCTCTCCCAGTGCGCAGTACACCGATCGGCCACCAGAGGGCCTCCAACCGACATTCTTGCTTGGGGCCCCTTGGTACCCTTGCTACGCCACTGACGGTGGCCCGGGGTGGGTTTGCTCATAGCCCCCCAGCTCAGCCGCCATGTGTTGGAGTTCACCCCGGTGAATGAGAGGGTCGTGTCCCTACGCCTTCGGGTTGGGGACAGGTCTCTCACCGTTGTCTCGGCCTACGGGCCCAACATTGGTGCAGAGTGCCCTGCCTTCTTGGAGTCCCAGGGAGGGGTACTAGATGGTGCTCTGACTGGGGACTCCATTGTTCTACTGGGGGACTTCAACGCCCACGTGGGCTATCGGTTGGCCTCGAAGAGATTCTGGCAAACCATCCGGCGCCTCAGGAGGGGGAAGCAGAGGGGAGCTACTTACCTCGACTGGAGATGTGGTCGGGCGGTGGAAGGAGTACTTCGAGGATCTCCTCAATCCAACCGTTATGTCTTCCGATGAGGAAGCATAGGCTGGGGACTCGGAGGGGGGTTCGTCCATCACCCAGGCTGAAGTCACCGAGGTGGTTAGAAAGCTCCTCGGTGGCAAGGCTCCGGGGGTGGATGAGATTCGTCCTGAGTACCTTAAGTCTCTGGATGTTGTACGACTGTCTTGGCTGACACGTCTCTGCAACATCGCATGGCGGTCGGGACAGTGCCTCTGGATTGGCAGACCGGGGTGGTGGTCCCTCTCTTTAAGAAGGGGGATTGGAGGGTGTGCTACAATTACAGAGGGATCACACTCCTCAGCCTCCCCGGTAAGGTCTACTCCAGGGTGCTGGGAGTAGGATCTGGCCGATAGTCGAACCTCGGATCCAGGAGGAACAATGCGGTTTTCGTCCTGGTCGTGGCACACTGGACCAGCTCTATACCCTTCATCGGGTGCTCGAGGGTTTGTGGGAGTTCGCCCAACCAGCCCACATGTGCTTTGTGGATCTGGAAAGCGTTCGACCGTGTTCCTCGTGGTGCCCTGTGGGGGTGCTCCTGGAGTATGGGGTCGGGCCCTCTGCTAAGGCTGTCCGTTCCCTGTATGACCGCAGCAGGAGCTTGGTTCGCATTGCCGGCAGTAAGTCAGACCTGTTCCGGTGCGTGTTAGTCTCCGCCAGGGCTGCCCTTTGTCACCGGTTCTGTTCATTACCTTTATGGACAGAATTCTAGGCCAGCCAGGGCCGGAGGTGTCCGGTTTGGGAACCTCAGGATTCATCTCTGCTGTTTGCAGACGATTGTTCTGTTGCTTCATCAAATCAGGACCTCCAGCGCGCTCTGGGCGGTTTGCAGCGAGTGTGAAGCGGCCGGATGAGGATCAGCACCTCCAATCTGAGCCATGGTTCTCCACCGGAAAAAGGTGCTTCCCCACTTCAGGTCGGTGGGGAGTCCTTGCCTCAAGTGGAGGAGTTCAAGTATCTCGGGGTCGTGTTCACGAGTGAGGGACGGATGGAGCGTGAGATCGATAGACGGATCGGTGCAGCGTCAGCAGTGATGCGGTCGCTGTATCGGACTGTTGTGGTGAAGAGGGAGCTGAGTCGGGGGCAAAGCTCTCGATTTACCGATCGATCTACGTTCCCACCCTCACCTATGGTCATGAGATCTGGGTAATGACCGAAAGGACAAGATCGCGGATACAAGCGGGAGCTTTCTTCGCAGGGTGGCTGGGCGCACCCTTCGAGATCGGGTGAGGAGCTCAGTTACCCGGGAGGAGCTCGGAGTAGAGTTGCTGCTCCTTCACGTCGAAAGGAGCCAGCTGAGGTGGCTAGGGCATCTGTTTATGTTTATTTATTTGTTTGAGCAGTCAACCCGCCCAAAGGGAGTGGGCTGAAGCCAAAGGCTTATAAGCGCCCACCCCAAAATAAAAATAACATTACATTTAATATTTACAAAGTAGCAAATCATAAACAAAGGAACATAGGGCAAAGTAACAATAAATGATGAACCAGAACAAAATAAAAACAACAGCAAAATAAAGAACAAAAGAATGTGCTACTTTTATGTTATAAAGGTTCATTAATACATATTATACTCTGAGATCTTGCTACTTCCCAGTTGTCATTACCATCCTCAATATGATTTAATTTGGGTTATCATTAATTATCATTATTAAAGGTGCATTAATACATATTATACTCTGAGATCTTGCTACTTCCCAGTTGTCATTACCATTCTTAATATAATTTAATTTGGGTTTAATTATCATTATTATTATATTTGTTTAATTGAGTTATATGTGAAGTATGATGTAAGCCCTGCATAGTGTGGTGCATTAAAAAGCCAGGGTGTAGAGCGGGCTAGTTGAAGAGGGCAGTAACTCCCCCTCAACAAACCCCCACCCAGCTGCCCTAACAGCTGATTTGTAGATGATGTTCCTATGCTGAGTGGTGCATTAAAAGACAAGGTTTTGAGCCCGTTGGGAGGGTCCCTCTCAACAGATTCATAACTTGCCTACCCTAATTCTCAATTTGTAAATTTGAGCAATAGAATGACAACCGTTCCAAGCAGCAACACTCTTCCTTGATAGGAAATACACATACTTGATCCTACTGCGCCTCCTAGTGGCAACACATTTCTTGTTCTCTGTATGTTTCAAAAGTCTTTTGTTTGTATTTATATTTGAACAGGTTGATGTTTGGACATCGTTTCAACTCCATTTCCAGTTTATTCCACAATTGTACACCATTAACTGTTGGGCTAAAACTTTTCAAAGTTGAGCTATGTTTCTGAGTCCTAAAGTTTAATTCATCACGTAATTCATAACAACCAGTACGTTCTTGGAACCTTCTTTGTATTTGGCCTGGTAACAGTTTGTACCTTGCTTTGTATAACATCTGTACAGTTTGGAACTCAACAATGTCACAAAACTTCATGATCTTTGATTTTAAAAATAATGAGTTTGTGTGGTCCAAAAACCCAACTTTATGAATTACTCGGATAGCTCTTTTTTGCAACAATACTATTGGTTTTAATGTGTTTTTATAAGTACTACCCCAAACCACAGTACAATAATATAAGTATGGCAAAATCAGAGAACAGTATAAGATATGTAGAGCTTTGATGTTTAAAATGTGCTTTGCTTTTGCTATTACTGAAATGCTTCTAGAAATTTTCGTAGATATATATTTAATATGAGCTTTCCAAGTAATTCTGTCATCTATAATAACACCAAGGAATTTGATTTCATGCACTCGCTCTATGACAACACCCTCTATCTGAATTGCTTCCTGAGCATTGGAATTACGGTTGCCAAATATCATCATTTTGCTTTTACTCAGATTTAGAGATAATTTATTTTGTTTGAACCACTTATTGACACTTTTGAGTTCCAAGTTAACAATCCGACACAGTTGCTGTAAGTCATCACCTGATGCAAAAATATTTGTATCATCAGCAAACAAGATAAATTTAAGTACTTGAGACGTTTTACAAATGTCGTTAATGTACATGTTAAACAATTTTGGGCCCAGAATGGAACCTTGAGGTAAACCACACACAATTTGTCGACAACTCGACTGATAATCACCTATTTTCACACATTGTTTTCTATTTTTTAAATAACTGGTAACCCACTGTAGAGCTACCCCCCTAATCCCATAATGTTCTAGTTTATTAATTAGTATATCATAGTTTATTGTATCAAACGCTTTACTCAGGTCAATAAATAACCCTATTGCATATTTCTTGTTATCTACAGCATTAGTTATTTCTTCAATTATATCAAAGAGCGCGTGTGAGGTTGAGTGATTATTCCTAAAACCAAACTGATTGTCCGAGAGTAAATTACACCTTTCAATAAAGCTGTCAAGTCTAGAGTTATAAACCTTCTCTAAGATTTTGAGAATTGCGGTAAAAGGGAAACAGGCCTGTAGTTTGTGAAGAGATGTTTATCTCCTGCCTTGAACAGAGGAATTACTTTTGCTACTTTCATACTTTCAGGAAATTGTCCAGTTTGCAGCGATAGGTTACAGATGTATGTTAACGGCTTAGAGATACTTTCAATAACACTTTTTAAAGTTTTCATATCCATGTCATAATAATCTGTCGAGGTTTTATTTTTACACCCTTTAACAATGTCCAGTATCTCCTTTTCCTCCACAGGTTTGAGGAACATGGACAGAGGATTTGTGTCTATCAGTTCACAATTATAGTTTTCAACATTTGCAATTTTTGCAGCAAGATTCGGTCCAACATCTACAAAGAATTTATTAAATGTATCGACTACTTCATTCATATTATTTAAAGTATTATCCTCATCTTTGAAATATTTTGGATAATTAATTGTTCTCGGTTTATTTCTAATTATACTATTGAAGATATTCCATAAACCTTTAATATTATTCTTATTGCTATCTAACAATTTATTATAATAATCCTGTTTACATTTTCTAATGATACCTGTCAGTTTATTTTTATATTTCTTATATTTATCCTCAGCTTCTTTTGTTCTATCATTTATAAATTTTTTGTAGAGTGAATTTTTTTTCTTGCATGCATTTAGTAATCCCTTAGACATCCATGGGGTTTCTTTACCCTTTCTGTTTTTACAATATTTTTTCATTGGGCAATTTTTGTCATATACTTTATGAAATATTCGCGTAAACTCATCATATGCCTTATTATTATCATTCTCTCTGTATACAATACTCCAGTCTTGAGCTAATAGTTCCTTTTTAAATGCATCAATAGTTTTTTCTGTTTTTACCCTTCTAAACCAATAAATGTTTTCATCATTAATATTTAAATATCCATTTTTGTACAATACAAAAACTGGCAGGTGATCACTAATATCATTTATCATTAAACCACTGACTGTATCACTATCTATTTCATTTGAGAAAATGTTATCAATCAAAGTCGCACTGTGGTTGTGATTCTACTTGGTTTAGTTATTAGAGGAAACAGACCTATACTAAATAAAGTATTTATAAATTCATCCGTCTTTTTATGTTTATATGGATTTAACAGATCGATGTTAAGGTCTCCCCCCACAAACATGACTTTATGATTTAAACCTGAAAAGTGCTCCTCCATCCAATTAGAAAAAACATCTATATCAGAGCCAGGTGTTCTATAAATACAACTTACAATAATATTTTTCTTTTTTTGCCTTGTAATTTCTACAGTAAGGCATTCAAGTGCATCATCCACTGCCATAGTCTTATTTTCCATTACTTTATAACTATAGTTGGAGTCTACAAACATAGCTACTCCCCCACCATGCTTGTTTCTTCTGTTCATACTTATAAATTCATAACCATCAATAGAAAACTCAATTTCTCTGTCATTATTAATCCATGTTTCTGTGATTAAAATTACACTAAATGGTTTAGAAAACTGTTTTAAGAAGCTTTTGATGTGGTTAAAGTTTGCATAGAGGCTTCGACTATTGAAATGGATTACAGTGAATGCCTTAATGTTCTTAAGTTTACTATTGTAAAGATCCTCTGTATAATATTGACAGTCATTAGTAGCTCTGGTAAAGAAGTTATTTTCAGGGTCGATGTCGATCTCAGTGTTCTGTAAGTCATATTGTGATAATGTAAAATCCTGGTTATTTGCTTCAGCAATTCTCCTTAATGAAAGGTCCAAGTCGATGCTTCCTATAGAACTATATCTATTACAGGACATGTGAAATTATGTGCTTTTACATACCAAAATCCATACGCTTTTCCCGGTGTTTATACTTGATTTGGTGTACTGGTGCGCGGACGTACAATGAGTTTATCATATCGCAAAAAGGCAATCTCCCCCCTTTCCCTGGCAGCTCTCAGCTCCGCATCAGCTCTATTCGCTTCCTTTTGATGGATTCCGTGTAGTCCTCGTTTATGAAGATTTTGGTCCCTTTGAGGTGTTTAGCACGCTGCAGGATTGCTTCACGATCCTTCCAACGCAGCAGTCTGGCGATGATGGGTCTCGGCCAGTCTCTCCCGCCGTCGGGTTTCCCTACGCGGTGAGCTCTCTCCACCTCCACCGGGTGTTGTAGTTGTAGCTTCTCCCTCAGTAGTGTTTTAACTTTCTCCTCTGCGTCGGCCCAGGTCTCCCCAGGCGTCTCCAACACTCCCTCGAAGACCAGGTTGTTTCTACGGCTCTGTCCCTCCAGATACTCCAGTTTGTCCGTGATAATATGCAGATTGTCACATACTTTATAAAAATCGTTTTGTATTGTGTTTGTGCGCTCAGTGAGTTTCAATGTTCCTTCTTTCAGAGTGTCCACCTCACCTTGTGTGAACTGTAGGCTTGTTTTTAGCTCTTGAATGTCCTTTATCTGTGAATCCATTCGGGTGTTTGTTGCTTCCATGATGATTTTAATGAATCCCTTGAAGTTCTCCTGTTGTTGTTGTATTATTTCCCTGAACATGTCCCTTTGCTGCTCCATGAGTTCCGTGACTCGACTGAGGCTCACGTAATCCTCATCCGCCGCCGAATCTGGCAGTTGCTTCGTCTCTGTTTTTGTCGGTTTAGGCATTTTGCTCTCCCTCAACAGGACTCCGCAAAAATGTTAGCTGCCTCACTGCTCACACTGCTCACAGCCTCCTCCCAGGGCCACGCCCGTAGATCCCCCTTCATCTGTTCCGGATGCGTCCTGGCCGCCTCCCTCAGGAGGTGCTCCAGGCATGTCCTATTGGGAGGAGGCCTTGTGGAAGGCCCAGGACTCGCTGGTGGGACTATGTCTCCGAGCTGGCCTGGTGTCGCCTTGGGGTCCCCCAGAACAGCTGGAGTAGGTGTGCGTGGATCGGGAAGTCTGGCCATCTCTGCTGAGACTGCTGCCTCCGCGACCCGGCCCCAGATAAAGTGGAAGAAAATGGATGGATGGATGGGTTTAGAAAAGAAACCCTGATGTTTGTCTTTGCTGCAGCTGCGGTAACGACACAACGAAGCTGATCCAGGATGGTTTACATCTGCTCCACTTCTATAGCACAAAAGCTCCTGTTTGGCCGACTCCAGGGTCTGCCACTTTTAAACACTTGGTCGGATACTTGAACAAACGCCACTGACACGCCATGGGATGCAGACGCTCCTGACGCTTTTAACGGGTTTGTTCTGAACACACCATCTGGCAAAAGCACAGACAAACAGCTCCTACAGTGTGCAACCAGTGTGGCTGGCGTGTGACCAGTGTGGCCGAACACTCTGACCCCACTGACCCCCCTGACTCACCTGACCGTTGCACCTGGTTGGACCGGCTCAGGACCAGGATGTGGAGCAGCAGCAACAGCAGCACGGACCCTCGATGTGCCATCTCCAACGTCCTGAGGAGAATCAGACGTCAGTGATCTGTCACCATTTCTACCAAATACGGTCCACAAATCCATCTAAATCAGCTCTTCTACTTTGTCCATGGTGCTCCCGTCAGGCACCACGTCTGTGAGGGGCACTGCCCTGACGCCACTGTTCTCTGTGCACTCACAGCAGCCAGAAAGAAAGGAAAGAGGGGAAGGTGCTGAGAGGGAAGACACGTCTGAGCTGAAGACTGCGGCAGAAACACTCAAGATCTGAGGGGAGGGGGCACCAACTTTTACACTGTTATACCTAAATTAAATTATTTTAATTTAGGTATACGCATTGTGTGTGCTGCAGAGAAGGTGATTGGATGTAAGCTCCCAACTCTCAAGGACCTGTATACCTTCAGGACCCGGAGGCATATAGGTTGGATCACAGCTGACCCTTCTCACTCTGGACACGGACTATTCACCCCTCTCCCCTGTAGGAGGCTACGGTCCACTCAGACCCATACCTCCTGCCACTTGAACAGTTTTTTTCCCCTCTGCCATCAGACTTATGAACAAAAACAAGTCCCAATAACTCTGTATCAGACTCATGAATGTAATCTGCCCTATCAATCAATCAATCAATCAATCAATCAATCAATCAATCAATCAATCAATCAAATATAAATATAAAGCGCTTTTCATGCCGAAAGGTATCACAAAGTGCTTTACAGACATAAGGTAAAACACATGCAGTGAAAACAGTGAAGGAGCTGGTCTACATGTCTGAATACTGTTTCTAATTACAGGACACATCTTCGCCGCAAATGCCACAAGCACTAACGTTTCAAAACATTTTTTTTGTTTTCATTTCCTGACCATTTTGTGTGTGTTGCAGCTTGAGACGTAGATTTTGGCAGGAAATGTTCTTTCGAGTCAAATTTTGAGAATCCAGTGTGGATTGGAGATCTGCATTTTCTATACGTTCGTTATCCTAGTGTACAAAAATGTACACGCTTTTCAAACTGCTATAAAAACCACATACTTTCATCTTTTTGCAAAACAATTTCACAAATCTGAAGAATCACTTCTCACCTTCTCAAAACTACCAAACATGTTGTTTATTTTGGGTTTTGAACCCTTTATATGCCAGTTTCAAAACAAAAACTTTGAAGTTTGTGTTACAACATAAAAACCTCATTATCTTTAGAATAATGAACAGTAGAGAGCTGAGGCTTTGGTGGATTTTAGGGCCTTGGATGTGTCAAAGAGTGATTTGAAGCATTTGTAGTTTTTCTGTAGTGAGAGATTTACAACTTTCCATACGTTCGTTATCCTAGTGTACACAAATGTACACGCCTAAAAACAGCCATAAAATCTGCATTTTTCAATATTTTTTTCCACTTCTTTTTGCATTAATCACATGAACTACTGGGAACTTTTCCAAAACTACCAAACATGTCATAATTTTCTGACAGTTTCAAAACTTAAATCTGAAAAAAATGTTACACAAAAACACAAAAGTGGGATAATATATTTAGAATAAAATGTAGAGAGCTCTGTTTCCAGAGCCGTGTTTGTGTCACAGATGAAAAGTGAAATGAATTTGATGCACTGATAGTTTTTCTGTAGTGGACGATTCTTTATTTGAAAATGACAGCAAACTGAAACAGCCCCATTGACTTCCATTATAAACACATGTTTTTCTTTGCTCTTCCAGAGCCGTTTAAAACTTCACTTTTTACAATGTCAGCATTTCATTTGGAAGAAAAAGAATGAATTTGAACATTTTTACTGAATTTCATCAGATTGGACCTCATTCCCATTGTTGACACATGAATCAAATCACTGTATTTTTTCCTATTGAATATAATGGAAATAAGGCATTTCCAATGGACTTTACCCTGAAAACTTCCATTTTTAAATCTCACTGAAATACGGCATAAAATCACTCAATCTGTGATATCAGGGTTTCATTTGGAAGAAAATTAGTGAAATTTGACATTTTTACTGTATTTTATAAATTTCAACTCATTTTTGACAGTTTGTAATATCAACTCTTTTTTTTATCACAATCTCTTCACAACCTGTTCAAGACACTGATGTGCATCAGAATTTATGAACTGTAATGAAATCATAGCATGTTCAGAATGTGTTCACAGGTTGGGGTGGGGTAGGGCAGGGCTGTGATAATTTCCATAAGTATAGGAGTAACCATTGACATAACAAAAGCAGCTGAGGACAGGTATTAGCTAAAATCCTTTGGGTCAGTTGACCCCTCCCTGGGTTTTCTAGTGTTAACTGTTAGAGGATATTATGAATGTGATTGAAAAAACCTCCCAGTTATAACAGTATTTTCTTCAAACATTTTAAAGGTTGTAATTAACTGAAAATGCCCCTTCTGTGGACCCACCACCTGCAGGAGGAGCCCTAGGGGCTGGTGCAGTGTGATTTGGGCAACTCCAACCGCTGCCCCAACGACCCGGCAACAGACAGGTGGAAGAAAATGGATGGATGGATAATTAACTGATAATTGACATTTGTTGAATTTGCAGCATTAGGAGGTTATATTTACTGAAATCAAAAGCTATTTCATTCAAAAACATCTTAACAGGTCAAGTTACATTTAACATAGGACCCTTATTTGATAGCAGCTTCAGAATTCCAGAGCGTTTCTGCTTGGATTTCTTTGCAGGATGTCAGAATAGCCTCGCAGAGCTGCTGTTTGGATGTGAACTGCCTCCCACCCTCATAGATGTTTTGCTTGAGGCTCCAAAGGTTCTCAATAGGGTTGAGGTCAGGGGAGGAGGGGGTCCACATCATGAGTTTCTCTGCTTTTATGCCCATAGCAGCCAATGATGCAGAGGTATTCTTTACAGCAGGACATGGTGCGTTGTCATGCATGAAGATGATTTTGTTAGGGAAAGCACGGTTCTTCAGAAACTCCACATATTGTTCAGAGGTCATTTTCACACATTCAGGGAGCCTAAAGGGGCCCACCAGCTCTCTCCCCATGATTCCAGGCCAAAACATGACTCCGTCCCCTCCTTGCTGATGTCACAGCCTTGTTGGGACATGGTGGTCATTCACCAACCATCCACTACTCTATCCATCTGACCATCCAGGGTTACACGGCACTCATCAGTGAACAAGACTGACTGAAAATGAGTCTTCATGTATTTCTGAGCCACTGCAGCCGTTTCTGCTCGTCAGCTTCAATGAACAGTTTAGGAGAGGCCGGATAGACAGTTTATGCACAACTGCAGCCTCTGGAGGGTCCTACACCTTGATGTTCGCGAGACTCCAGAGGCAGAAACCGTCCTCATTGTGCCTTTATCTGCACAAACCCGTGTGTGTTCTGAATCAGCCACAAATCTATTAACAGTACAATGATTACGCTTAATCTTTCATGAAATATTGAATGTTTTCATACCTAGTCCAAGGTATTCAACTATTTCACGCTTTTCATCAGCAGAGAGATCCTTTTTCTTTCCTATATTGATTGAAAATGGTGGTCTGCTTAATAATGTGGAACGTCCTTTTTCAGTAGTTTTTCCCTTAACTGGACTTACCCGACAACTAATCATCCCAGGCGTCTGAGATTGATGTCAGTGATTCAAAGAGCCCTGAGACACAATACCATCCATGAGTTTCACTGAAAAACTGCCTTTATGGCACTGAAGTACAATTTGCATAATCATTTGGAACGCAGTATAGTCTTATAGTTTATTATTTATCTAAATTATGTGTTATATGTTTTATGTTTCATGTTGCACGAGCAACTGAAAAAAAATCTGTTCACAATCATGGCAATAAAAAGAATTATGATTGTAAACCTGGACTAAACCTTAACCCTTGTGTCCTGTTAAGAAACACTACCCTTATCTCATGTTAGTGGCTTTTTGTGCCAATTTGTTGATGGCTGTAAAAATGTTGTTGATTAATATTAGTCTACTTGTTTCACATAATTATGGTAATCCACTTCAGTTCTGCACAAAACTACTAAAAATATTGTACTATTTTATAGCCATTTTTTTTAAAGGTCCTATATCATGCAAAATCGACTTTTTGGAGTTTTTAACCATGTTGTTATGCTATTTCCTTATCAAAAACACCCCCAGAGTGGTTTTTGGCTTCATTCACACAGTTCTAAGTAATCCTCCTGAATCCTGCTCTCTGAGCAGCTGCTCTGCCCTCTCCTGGTAAACCACTGAGCTGTTCAGTTGTGTCGTCACAAAGGAACGGAAGTGCTCTACGTCTGTAATGTAATGCCTTACGGCCTGGTTTTAATTTATAAAACAGCTTTTTCATTATTTTTGTTGTAAGAGAGAAATAAATGAAAAAAAAAAAAAAGGAACTCTCCGAAGCGTCTGTGCTGTCCCGGGAGAGTAAACAAACGCACCCCCGGCCGGAGGATCCAAACAGAAGTCATGTTTTTGCAGACTGAGCTCTTTCTAAACTACTCTGGACACGCCTGTTCTTTTTCTTACTGAACGATAATGTCACGGGTTCGCGTTTGGCTACGAGAGGAACAGGACTATTCAACCTTCCTAAAGAAGAGTGCACTCGCCAGAAGTTGGAATTTCTTTCCGGGATTCAGCGACTTTATCAACCAACCTGATGGATGCTTGGTGAACCTTGGCCAGAATCAAAGTGGATTAACTTTTATAACCAACAGGATCCCATAACCCGATGGAGAGGCCAGACTGAGCGGTGAGTCAATCAAAACACGTGTTAGCGTGTGTGTTAGCGTGTGTGTTAGCGTGTGTTAGCGGTGTTAGCCATTTATGAAACTGTTGCACATGTCAACTCCTTATAACTGCATTATGTGAAGTAACTTCACTTTTTGCAGCGATAATTATATTTATAATACTGTAAATGTGGAATGAGCAGAGAGAGGGGCGGAGTTAACTGAATCGAAGCGTCTTGTCTTCCGGGTAGGGAAAATACCCCCCAAAAATACTTATATTTCTCTCAAAAATGTGTATTCCATAGTGATAGAGGTACAATATATCATATAAATGCCTATACTTTACTTTGGAATGGCTAAAATAGCATGATACAGATCCTTTAATACAAAAAATTAACACACACAATTGTTCATTTTTCATATAAAAGACAGAAATTGGATTTACATTTGAAAACACCCTTGGGTATGTCAAAGATCAGTAACAACTTTGATACTCTGTATTTTTTTTTTCATGTAAAGTTGAGTTTTCACATTTTCTCCCTAATCTCATGTTACTGGCATTTTATGCCATTTTTTGACGGCTGTATTTATATATATATTTATATTGTTGTTTTTTTAAATGTAAACTTTTTTCACATAATTATGTTAATCCATTTCAGTTCTGCACAAAACTACCAAAGTTTGAAAAAGTATCAAAATATTTTACTATTTTATAGCGAATTTAAAAAATGACCAAAACATTAACACTAACATGAGATTAGGGAGAAAATATGAAAACTCAACTTTACATAAAAACTAAAAAACTAGTCAAAATCAAAGTTGTTACTGATCTTTAACATACCTAAAGGTGTTTTAAAAGGTAAATCCAAATTCTACCCAAACTCACTTTTTATATGGAACATAATTAGCCATTTTGTGTGTTAATTTTTTGGTCATTTTTTCAATTGGCTATAAAATAGTAAGATATTTTTGATATTTTTTCAAACTTTGGTAGTTTTGTGCAGAACTGAAATGGATTAACATAATTATGTGAAAAAAGTTTAAACAATTTTTTTTAATCTACAATATTTTTTACAGCCGTCAAAAAAGTGGCACATAAAGCCACTATGAGATTAGGGTAGTACATTTGTACAGGCTGCATCAATGACCAATATAATTTTCAAAATTATATTTTGAAAATGTTAGTCATAATACGTTTTGTAACAAAAAATTATTCAAATACCTCAAATATGGAAAAAGTTATGGCCAAATGAAGAGCAAAAAGTGGCACGAAATGCCCCAACAGGACACAAGGGTTAAAAATGTAAAAATGTAGACTTACTGAGAGTCGTCCAGATCAACACAATCCCAGGTCCATGTACGGACTGATCACCAGAGAGGAGCCTCCGGGTGTCCAGGAGCCAGTCCCTCTCCCCAAGACCTCCCCATAGGACCTCCCCCTCACACCCCCACAGAACCAGCCCCCGGCCCAGCAGACTTCTTTATCGAGCTGCTCATATGTGGAAGCAGCAATCTCCCACATCTGCTCACACACCTCTGAGCCCCTGACACCCATCATCACACCATCATCAATCAATCAATCAATCAATCAATCAATCAATCAATCGATCTTTATTTATAGAGCGCTTTTCATACACAAATGCATCACAAAGTGCTTGACATTTAAAAAGACATTAAAACATTCTCGCCCGACAAACCCTCCCACCCTCCCAATATATACAGTTACAATACACACGTACACCTACACCCCTACCCTTTACTCTACACTCACACACACAATCAAGTACATAAGGCTGGGTACTTGATTACAACCTGTGCGGTCACAGCGCCCCCTGGTGCTGAGAGTAGCTGATTGTAATGAAAGAGGTGTTGAGAAGTGGCTCATACAGAATACTGAAATGTTACACAAATGGATTTTTCTGCAACAATGTAAAGCATATCCATGACAGACCTGAGTGAAGCTGAGTCTGAATCACTTATACAGAAGAACGTGCAAACTCCACAGAAAGACCTTGTCATTAACATCTTAACCCCCGCCTGAACCAAGCACAAAAGCATAATAAACATGGTAGAAAAGCAACAGTAACAAAATAAAAAGTGACAAAAGAGTGACAAAAACATGACGAAAACAAAAAGCATCATAAAAGAGCAACAAAAAAGTGACAAAAACTTCAAAAATGTGACAAAACTGCGCCAACAACGTGAGAAAAAGTTACATTTAGTTTTCTTTCAAATGAGGCGTTACACTGTTTCTCTCCAGTCAAGAAGCTTTTAGATTTGGGTAAAGCCAAACTGGAGAAAATGTGCTCGGCTCATGTGGGTAAGAGGTTAAGACTCATGATTATAATAAAACTGATCAGAAAGCTGTTTTAGTGTTATTGGTTCTGTCCAGATAATCTGCTCTGTCCCAGTTTCTTCTCTCCACTCTCTCCTGCTTTTTTCCATGTTGTTGTGCTCTCTATAATGTACCACAAATGAAAAGATCCCAAAGAGTCAGAGCACCCCCTGGTGGAGAGCTGCTGTCTGTGCAGAGAGGTTTTCAGCTCCAGGTCTGAAGAGGTATAGCAAAGTCTATTATTCTCTAATATTATTTTTATAATATTGGGGTCTCCTGGTGGTTTACAGAGTTCACCTCTTGTCCAATCTATCTTTAACAACATGTACAACACCACTGTCATGGAAACGTACTAGAGTGACTCCTTTGTATAAGAGCGGTGTTATGAAACCCGGGTTGAACTCAAGAGCAGAACCAAGCCAAAGGTTTAAGAATATTTATTTTAAACAAGAAAGGTGAGCAGGTAAGTATCAGGCTGGAGAAGCAGGTAGGTACCAAGCCGGAGGTCCAGGGAGAAGCAGGTAGGTACCAAGCCGGAGGTCCAGGGAGAAGCAGGTAGGTATCAGGCCGGAGGTCCAGGGAGAAGCTGGTAGGTATCAGGCCGGAGGTCCAGGGAGAAGCTGGTAGGTATCAGGCCGGAGGTCCAGGGAGAAGCTGGTAGGTAAGGGTTGGGGCCGGTGGAGCAGAGATGTCTGACTGGGCTGGAGTCCTTGTCTAAAACCTCTGAAAAACAAAGGAAACTATCAAAAACTGGACAATGGAAGAGATACCAAAACTGACTGCAAAAGTTTCAGGAGCCGTAATCTAGTTACCACTATAGTAGTATGACGAACTGGCGAGGTGGACAGCCAGGATATGACAAGCGGTGATATTCATGATATAAAAAACTACAGACCAATTTCCATCATCAATAGTGTAGTAAAAATATTTGAAAAAGTAGGTTTTAACCAAATGTCTGATTACATAATCAATGCTAATATTTTGTCTGTTTTTCGACCAAACCTTTCCACAACAAGCACTTCTCAAATGACAGTTTAGTTTAGTTTAGTTTCTTATTTGGTGTCTTGCACCTAAAGGTGCCCAGCCTGCATGGGCTTAAGACACAAAAATGTAGGCAGACATCAGAAAAACATTTAACCAAGAGTGTCCTCTTACGTTGCAGCCAAATGCTTAACCTAAACTTAGAAAAATAAAATGGCTTATGAACAAATACTTAAGCCTTTCCTCATCGACCTATTTACCTAATAATAGCCTTCTCAGATCATGATACAAAGGACAATCAAACACAAAATGCAATTGGTTTTCAATATCATTTAACTGACACAAACAACATGTCCGCTCCTCCTCTGGGACCAAGTGGAATCGACCCGTCCCAGACCTCAGCTGAGCACAGACTGACCTCTGACCTCTGGGCAGGTTCAGGGTCACATACGGCTCAGGACCAAAATTTTCTTTTATCAAAATATCAGTTTTCAGCTTTGGCTTCCCCAAAACATCATTTAACCATTTATGTTTATACTTTTTAAAGTAGACTTTTTTTTTTATTTCTCCAACATTACACCTCAACTTGTTTCTAAAGTAAACTGGAGATCAGCATCAACAAAAATGTTCTCCATCGGCACACTCCAGACATATCTATTAGACATTTAACCCATTTAAAGATGTGTTTGGACAGACTTGTGTCAGACATATTGATGAACCTATTCCATAACCATGTCACAAACATGCCTCACTTCACATGGTTCCCAACCCATGTCCCCGTACAGAGCAAGCTTAGGGGTGTGTTTGTGTACACCTAGAGATACCTTAGAGCTCTGCATTGAACTTTTTCATGGTGGGTTTGTTTACAATATCCCCAAACCCCTGCACCATAATCCAACACCGGGCAAACACAAGCTCTGTACAGCCCAGTGTGCGAAGCGCACTGTACCAAGGTGCAGCGCGGGTAACCGGTGAGGTTACCCAGTCAAACGTAACCTCACAGTGTAAAACAGTGACTGCCCACACCTCTGGTGTGGGCCCTTTATACTTAATATTGCAGCAAAATGAATGGGGGTATATGGCCAACTGTCATACGGCTGCGTGGGGGTGGTTGAGAGCTTTCCAAAAATGTATAATATGTTGTTTTGTTTTTGCAAGAAATCTTCTTCTTCTTCTTCTTCTTCTTCTTCTTCTTCTTCTTCTTCTTCTTCTTCTTCTTCTTTTTCTTCTTTTTCTTCTTCTTTTTCTTCTTTTTCTTCTTCTTCTCTTTGAGCAGGAATTTGACCCCCTGAACATAGTCAAAAACTCACCAAACTTTGCCCAAAATTCAGGTCCGGTGAAAAATTAATTTAAATGTGTGTTTCATATTGGGGAAATAAAAAATGGCGCGACAGTGGCAAGGCAAGGCAAGGCAAGTTTATTTGTAGAGCACAATTCATACACGAGGCAATTCAAAGTGCTTCACAGTTGCAGAAAAAATTACAAGAAAACAGTTAAAATCAATCAATAAAACAACAACACAAAGTTAATCAATGACAGTAAAAGGCAAGAGTGCAGATAAAATACTTTCAGTTTTCATATGCACGGGTAAAAAGAGCTGTTTTCAGCCTGGATTTGAACATTGTCAGAGTTGAGGCCTGTCTCACATCCTCATGAAGACTGTTCCAGATTTTAGCTGCATGAAACTGAAACGCAGCCTCACCGTGTTTATTATTGACTCTGGGAACCACCAGGAGACCCCTCCTGAAGTTCTCAGGGCCCGAGATGGTTCATACGACTCTAACATGTCAGAGATGGACTTTGGTGCTAAACCATGAAAAGACTTGTACACAAGCAGAGCTGTTTTAAATTCTATTCTCTGAGTGACAGGAAGCCAGTGCAGAGACCGGAGCACTGGACTAATGTGGTCGTATTTCCTGGTTCTTGTCAGGACTCGAGCAGCAGCGTTCTGGATGTACTGCAGCTGTCTAACAGCTCGTTTAGAAAGGCCAGTGAGCAGGCCGTTACAGTAGTCTAACCTGCTAGAGACAAATGCATGGATGAGTCTCTCTAAGTCTGGTTTTGACACTATTCCTCTGATCTTAGCAATGTTCTTCAGATGGTAAAAAGCTGATGATGTTATTGCTTTGATGTGGCTGTTTAAGTTCAGGTCTGAGTCCATGATTACTCCTAGATTTCTAACCTGATTTTTTGGTTTTAGAGCGAGAGACTCAAGGTGACTGATAACACTTTGTCTTTGTGTCTGTGGGCCAAAGACAATGATCTCAGTTTTGTCTGAATTTAGTTGGAGAAAGTTGTTTTGCATCCACAAACTGATCTGTTCGATGCAGTGACAGAGAGTATCTACAGGCCCATGTTCACCTGCCGTCAGTGACACGTAGATCTGAGTGTCATCTGCGTAGTTGTGGTACGACACATTGTTGCTGTTTATTAGCTGACCCAATGGAAGCATGTACAGGTTGAATAAGAGGGGTCCCAAGATTGATCCCTGGGGACTCCACAGGTCATGGAGATTTTGTCTGAGACACAGTTGCCAATTTCGACAAAGTACGTCCTATCCTCGAGATAGGACTTGAACCAGTTTAGAGCAGTACCAGAGATTCCCACCCAGTTTTCTAACCTGTGAAGTAAGATCCCGTGGTCCACTGTGTCAAAGGCAGCGCTCAGGTCCAGCAGAACTAAAACTGAGACCTTACCTGCATTGGTGTTCATACGGATATCATTTGTCACCTTGATCAGAGCTGTCTCAGTGCTGTGGTGGGGCCTAAATCCTGACTGGAA
The DNA here is from genome assembly GCA_007210695.1 of Neogobius melanostomus. Lineage (NCBI taxonomy): Eukaryota > Metazoa > Chordata > Actinopteri > Gobiiformes > Gobiidae > Neogobius > Neogobius melanostomus. Next base: position 1,134,713 of record VHKM01000922.1, on the reverse strand, counting down.
AGTATCAAACACATTGTTAGATAGGAGAAAGTAAGTGAGCTGTTGATATATTACTTTCTCTAGGACTTTTCCTAAAAACGGTAGGTTTGATATGGGCCGGTAGTTGTTCAGTACCTTGGGATCAAGGCTGCTCTTCTTTAGAAGAGGCTTAATGACCGCGGTTTTCAAGGCCTTTGGAAATGCTCCAGTCTCAAATGAGATGTTAACTAACTGAACAAGTTGTGGTAACAAGCTGGTCAGCACAGACTTCAGAAATCTAGTGGGTAATTCATCAAGGCAGCATGTACATGAACTCAGACCGGAGATGACCTCTTCGATTGTTTTGTCAGTAACAGGAGTGAAATGTGTCAGCTCAAGGTGTCTAGCTGGTGGCAGGGTTGGTATTTGTGTTGTGGAAATTATGGCATTTTTATGCCTTGGACTTTATCATAAAAAAATATTGCAAACTCATTGCACTTAGATGTAGAGATTAGTTCTAAGGGCAGTGAAACTGGAGGGTTAGTTAATCTGTTTACTGTGGAAAACAGAACACGAGAATTGTTTCTACAGTTTGCGATGATTTTAGAGAAGTATTTCTCCCTTTCTCCACGCAAAATCTGGTTGAACTCACAAAGCACTTCTTTGTATATCTCACAATGAACCTGGAGCTTTGACTTGCGCCATTTCCTTTCGGCTTTTCGGCACTCCCTTTTCTGTGCCCTGACCGAATCTTCACTTCTCCAAGGTGCCTTTTGTCTATTGTTAACCATTTTTACCTTGACAGGAGCAATAGTATCCAAAACATTTAAGACGCTTGATGTATAAGAGTTCAACAGATTATCAACATTTGAACATGGAGGATTTTCAAATCTGATCATTTCCATAAACTGTGTCCTTGTTGTATCATTTATGTGTCTTCTTTGAATAACTCCAGGCCCAACCACTGGTTTTGGTGTAACAGACAAGTCAAAAAGACACAAAAATGATCAGATAAAGCAACATCAACAACATTCACATTTGATATATTAACACCTTTTGTAATAACTAGATCTAGAGTGTGACCTTTGTTGTGGGTCGCCTCACTCACGTGCTGAGTTAAACCAAACATTTCAAGAACAGCATTAAGTTCTTTTGCATGCCTGTCATTGGTCACATCCACATGCACATTAAAATCACCTGAAATGACCAAACAATCAAAATCAGTGCATATAAATGAAAGTAATTCAGTGAAGTCTTCGATAAAACAATTCTGTGGTGGTTTGTAAATAGTCATATAAAGAATGGAAGATTGTTTTATCTCCATTTTGAAAGACACATACTCAAATGATAGAAAAACCCCAAATGACAATTTGTGGATGACTATATTGTCCCTGAATATTGCACAGACACCCCCGCCCTCTGATTTTGGCGCGTTTCAGACACAAAATTGAAATTTAATGGACTACACTCAATCAAAACTGCGTTACCAGTGTTTTTGTCAAGCCATGTTTCAGTTAAAAACATAAAATCTAGATTATAAGAAGAAATAAAACTATTTATTAAAAAGGACTTGTTTTTAACGATCTAGCATTGAGTACAGCATGTTTGAGATTTATCTGTGTTTGAGTGGATGGAATCTTTTTGCAAGGGATATGGATTAGAGTTCTTTGATTGGACGGTCTGACTGTTGCCCTCTTATCTAATCTATGTTGTTTGACTGTACTAATTGTTTCAGAAGAACACACTCCCTCTATGGACCTCTGGTTGGTTTTGAGTTTGCTATGCATGGTAGCAACGCAGAGGCCCTTAATGTCCTAGACAGCAGCAGTGAAGCTGCTGGAAATCGGAGGTGGGGGAGGGGCATGATACTTCTTCGGGGATAAAAGCCTTGGTCTTGACATGACTGGAGTGCGGGGAGTCATTTGAATCCCTTGTTTTATCAAGGCTTCAAAATGGCTGGGAAATCCCATAGGTGACTTTGGTGATGGGAATGATTCAGAAAAATCTCTGGAGGGTGTAGATGTACCAGTCGGGCTCAAGGCCTGTGGTGGAGTTGAAGAAAGTGCTCCTTCGGCTGAATCATTTACTATAGATGCAGGTGGTGCTGAAGCGGAGCTTTTCCCCGGAGATGCAGATGCAGGTGGCGCCGCTGCTATGGTTGAGATGTTTTCCGGCGCAGCTGATTCCTTAACTGTGGCTGAGTCCTCTACTGTAGGTGCTGCTGGTGCTGCTGTGGCTGGATCCTTAGCTGTGGCTGAGTCCTTTACTGTAGGTGCAGATGATGCAGCTGCGACTGAATCTTTTATTGGGGATGCAGGCGAAACCTTTGCTGGTGAGCCAGGAGCTCTTCTCATGCTCCTCTCTGCTCTCTCTTGTTGCTCAGGCCTCCACGGATTCTGCAGAGCGTGGAGGAGATTTTCCGTCAGTCGTCTCACTCCACCTCTGCTCAAATGTGGGCCATTTCCTTTAAACAGATCGTCGCGTTTCCAGAAAAGATTAAAGTTCTCTATGAAATACAGTCCTCTTGACTTACAGACTTTTGACAGCCATGTATTCAACTGAAACAGCCGGGAGAATTTGTTTATTCTCCCGTCGATGTTTGGGATAGGTCCACTGATGAAAATTTGTATCGCGTCTTTGTCCAGGCAATCAAGTCTCTCAAAAAGTTTATTAAACTTTTCTTTCAGGACTTCAGACTCTCCGTTTCTTGTGTCAACAGCACCAACATGTAAAACAAGTTTATTTATCCCAGGGTTGTTTGTAATTTCCTTGTTTAGAACATCTATGATGTGTGCCACCTACAAAAGTGAAAATACATTGCGCCTATGGAGGAGGGGCCAACGTCAACTTTGTCGTAGAGCGACGGGATTCGGTACAGACATTCATCATGTGACGACAAACAAAAAATATTATTGTGGCCACGCCCCCTGACAAACCGGAAGTCCGCCATTTTGACAGGAAGGTGGGAAAATGCTGAGTCAGCGTTTTCGCTGACGTCGCATTTTAACAAACTCCTCCTAGGGCGTTTCACCAAATGAGCTCCAAATCGCTCCAGCTCATCTAGAGATGTGGGGCATCAAAAGTTATCCAAATTTTTTGGCTAAGTTTTACGGATACAACAAATGTCAAAACGTGACATTGGGCGCCATAGCGCCCCCTCTAGGTTGAGAAGAAAAAATGCATTATGGGAAAAAAATTAGTTTCTCGGAAACGGATAAAATTCGGCACAAAAATAGTTGATGGCATCCCGGTCAAAAAAGTCAATGGGACCCATATCGTATTTTGTACGGTCTTGCCATGGTGACGCCCGGGGCCCCCCATGTATTCTAATGGGACTGACACATAAATCTCATATTATACACAATCACAGCGCGTTAGCGCCCTCTGTAAGGAGCTTGTGGACAATAGTCATGGAAGTACGGCCCGTCAGGGCCGTCCGATGCTGCTTGTGAAATAAAAAATATTTGGGCGCGTTAGCGCCCTCTGCAGGTTGAAGCCATTATGCACATGAAGAGGTAAAAGTGTAGTTTTGATGTTTACTTACACAGATTAACGGCATATCAGGGCAATAAAATGTAGCGGGCTCGTTAGCGCCCTTGGTATGGTTACACAGGTGTGGTAATGGAGGCACGACCCCTGACAAACTGGAAGTCCGCCATTTTGATAAATGCTCTGTCACTCTATTTACCATAACCTGTAAATTGCTCACATTGACACATACAAACTCCGATTAAAAATCGGAAATGGAGACGGATAAAATTTGGCACAAAAATAGTTGATGGCATCCCGATCAAAAAAGCCAATGGGACCCATACCGTATTTTGTACGGTGTTGCCATGGGGACGAGTTATTCTAATGGGACGGACACATAAATCTCACATTATATGAAATCATAGCGCGTTAGCACCCTCTGTAATGAGCATGTGGACAGTAGTCATGGAAGTACGGCCCGTAAGGGCCATCCGATGCTGCTTGTGAAATAAAAAAGTTTATGGGCGCGCTAGCGCCCTCTTCAGGTTGGAGCTATTATTCACAAGGAGAGGCTAAATGTAACTTCTGTGTTTACTGACGCAGATTAATGGTACATCAGGGCAATAAAATGTAGTGGGCGCGTTAGCGCCCTCGGTAGGGTTATAGAGGCGTGGCAATGGAGGCACGGCCCGCGAGGGCCGTTCGATGCCGCTTGCGGCTTTAATTGGCTTTATTTCCAGAAGTGCCCGTAATATCTTCAGTGATCGAGTGGAAAAGAATAATGCCCAAAGCTGTTCTACTGATCAACAAGCTCAGCCAAGATCACCTTAAGTTTTTTTCTCTGCTGTCAGAGCACGTACTAGATTCAACGACAGTCCCAGACTGGAATAGGTCTCCTTCTGGACAATACAAACATCTTAGGTATAACGCCTGCAATTTTCACCACACAAAGGTTTAACCGGTAGCCTCTTGAGCTGCCCAGTCTGAGCATGACTCTTCCAACAAGAAACCAAGGAGCAATTGCAGTTTGTAAAGAGGCAGAGAACTGTTTCCAACTGAGTTTAAAAGCAAAATCTGGTAATCTTCCAAGGACACAGGCTGTCACCAGCTGCTGCAGTTCTTTCTGACAGCAAGAACAAGACTTTGTTTCCAGGGCTGCACAGTCACATTTTGGTGAAAATGGCAACTTCATACAGCACCATTCTTTTGGCTCCATCATTTAGGCTAAAAGAGAAACTGAGAAAATGACCGGAGAATAGGTTAGACATGACACATGGTGATGGGGCTTTAAACCGAGACTGGACATTTTCTGTTTAATATAAGCTGTATATGCTGTGGATGACAGAATAGTTTATTTTGGTGAAGTTGGGTCAACAGTTTGAATGTGACCTACATACAATGTAATTTACTTGCTACCAAAAATATGTTATTACAAAGCACAACGACAAACATATTGGCTATGTCAACGTTTATGCAAAATAGTGGTTAAAAGTACAGTTTCAGACCACTCAACATACCTGTGTGGTAGTTAGCCTCTGTTCTTTCCAACACTGCCATGTGCTGAGCACCTCACTCACTGCAGAACAGGAGACGGTATAATAAGAGTCTGGTCTGTCCTGTGTGGACAGGACACAGCCATCAGCACCATCTGTTCAATATAGGTAGAATTACTGAGCAGCAACTTTATTACAGTTTTATTTGTGGCTATAAAACACATAACTAATTGAACTTTAAGTAATAGCTAGTAATCACCAGTTAGTAAAGAAGTTCATGCTTAGCCCCATCTTCCATATCCATAGTGGACACAGATCCCACTGCAGCAGACGACCTAGGTGAAGAAAGGAGAACCAAAATGTCACCCTCATTATACTCTGGAGTTCATATTTCATGACCACACGACAAAATAAGAATTATACATATCTGACTACTGTGCAATTATATGTATATTACAGTTACTATAATCACCAGTCTTGTTACATTAGTGAACAAGTATGATAGCATGAATAAGTTTGTTTTGTAATTTTAACATTATGTTGTCTTTGTTTTCTGACCTTCATTTTTGTCTTGCTTTTATTGTTAAAGGCCGAGGGATACAAACGTTTTGTTATTTTACAGTGAATACAGCTCAACAGCTCAACATGTTTATTAGACAAACTGGATTAAAAATGCCACGTCATTATTATATAGTGCCCAATAAACCTAAACCTAACCTTTTCCTAACCTTAGCCTTAATCGTTTACCTGTTTCTAAACATTTTCCAACTCCTGCCCCGAACCATAACCAGTAAGATATTGTCCAGATTAAATATGACGGAAAAATAGCCCGGGAACCGTCGATGGCATCGTAGACACTTCGATCATATTAACTAACCTTATTGTGTTAGTTTGTCTGGCAAGTTAAATTACTTCTCACTATGTGTTACGCTGTGTCATTATTGTAATTCGATACACATACAGTATATTTTAATGTAAAATATACTGTATGTGTATTTTACATTAAACAGGGATACTGTCATCTAGAATAGCATTGTTCTGTTAGTTTAAAATGGTAGTCGTCGTTGTAGTAGTTTCTGTTTGCTATTTTCACGAAGCTACATTTTATAATCAACTGTCTCATCGAAATAGTATATATATTTACATGCTGTATATTAACATTTACAATTACGGAATGCATTCTGTGTGATACAAACAGCGCAAACTTACTTGCAAAGTTAGTTTTGCGTCCTCTTTTCCCTCGGATGTTTCCTTCATGTGAGCGCCCACGAGGGCGCGCTCTGCACGTGCCCGGCTGCACTGCCCCCATCACGTGACTGTTCTGCCCAATCAGCGCGTCGAAAAGCTAGAGCGTGGCTAGAGTGGAGCTCGGCTAAGTCCTTAAAAATGTATTTTTTAGGCGATACGCAAATTTTAAAGGGACAAAAAGTACATGATGTTAATATACACTCACCTAAAGGATTATTAGGAACGCCTGTTCAATTTCACATTAATGCAATTATCTAAACAACCAATCACATGGCAGTTGCTTCAATGCATTTAGGGGTGTGGTCCTGGTCTAGACAATCTCCTGAACTCCAAACTGAATGTCAGAATGGGAAAGAAAGGTGATTTAAGCAATTTTGTGCGTGGCATGGTTGCTGGTGCCAGACGGGCCGGTCTGAGTATTTCACAATCTGCTCAGTTACTGGGATTTTCACGCACAACCATTTCTAGGGTTTACAAAGAATGGTGTGAAAAGGGAAAAACATCCAGTATGCGGCAGTCCTGTGGGCGAAAATGCCTTGTTGATGCTAGAGGTCAGAGGAGAATGGGCCGACTGATTCAAGCTGATAGAAGAGCAACTTTGACTGAAATAACCACTCGTTACAACCGAGGTATGGAGCAAAGCATTTGTGAAGCCACAACACGCACAACCTTGAGGCGGATGAGCTACAACAGCAGAAGACCCCACCGGGTACCACTCATCTCCACTACAAATAGGAAAAAGAGGCTACAATTTGCACGAGCTCACTAAAATTGTACAGTTGAAGACTGGAAAAATGTTGCCTGGTCTGATGAGTCTCGATTTCTGTTGAGACATTCAGATGGTAGAGTCAGAATTTGGCGTAAACAGAATGAGAACATGGATCCATCATGCCTTGTTACACTGTGCAGGCTGGTGGTGATGGTGTAATGGTGTGGGGGATGTTTTCTTGGCACACTTTAGGCCCCTTAGTGCCAATTGGGCATCGTTTAAATGCCACGGACTACCTGAGCATTGTTTCTGACCATGTCCATCCCTTTATGACCACCATGTACCCATCCTCTGATGGCTACTTCCAGCAGGATAATGCACCATGTCACAAAGCTCAATCATTTCAAATTGGTTTCTTGAACATGACAATGAGTTCACTGTACTACAATGGCCCCCACAGTCACCAGATCTCAACCCAATAGAGCATCTTTGGGATGTGGTGGAACGGGTGCTTCATGCCCTGGATGTGCATCCCACAAATCTCCATCAACTGCAAGATGCTATCCTATCAATATGGGCCAACATTTCTAAAGAATGCTTTCAGCACCTTGTTGAATCAATGCCACGTAGAATTAAGGCAGTTCTGAAGGCGAAAGGGGGTCAAACACAGTATTAGTATGGTGTTCCTAATAATCCTTTAGGTGAGTGTAGATGATAATCGACACTAAATCCAGCCTTTGTTGAAGTTGTAGGCGTCCTGTCAGCCGAACACGGACAGTTTTTTCTCGCTCTATGGCAAAAATCCTTTCTGGGCCCGATAAGAATTTGCTTCTGTAGTACCATCTAGTGGCCGTCCACCGACCGGCGCGCAGGGAAGGGGGAGTGTCTTATCCAGTTTATTATATTAGATCCATGGTCCAGGGTGGGAGGGAGAACAGACTTGATGTGGTCCATGACGAGCCGCTCGAAGCACTTCATAAGAATTGGAGTGAGTGCTACTGGGCGGTAGTCATTAAAGCAGGATGGTGGTGACTTCTTTGGCACTGGAATGATGGTGGTGCTTTGAGGCACGTTGGGACCACAGCCTGCTGCAGAGATGTGTTAAAAATGTCTGTGAAGACTTGAGTGAGTTCATCAGCGCAACATTTCAGTACACGCCCTGGTATGTTGTCTGGACCCGGTGCTTTGCGTACGTTGATCCTGCTCAGAAATCTTCTCACACTCTCTGGAGATAGCTTCAGCACTTGGTCTTCAGGAGAGGGTGTTGACTTTTGTGCCGGGGTTCTGTTGAGTGCCTCGTAGTGAGCAAAGAGTTCATTTAGAGCGTTCAACAGAGAGGTGTCACTGTCACAGGTTTGTCGAGGAGGTTTATAGTCTGTGATGGTCTTTATCCCCTCCCACAGACTCCGAGTGTCTCTGCTGTCTCTGAAGTGATCAGTTATCTTTTTGGAGTACTGCTTCTTGGCTTTTTTGATGCCGTGGGACAGGTTGGCCCTAGCTGTCCGCAGTTTCTCCTTGTCACCAGATTTGAAGGCAGCCCGGAATGCCAAACTATACCCCCGGGTATAGTTTGGCCTAGGCCGGAAGTTGTCATATTTGTGCGCCAAGAGCGCCACATATAAATGCCTCTTAAATGTGCAGTCTAATATGAATGTGCACAGTTTGCGCAAAAAACGCGTTACATCCGCCTTGTGATTGGCAGCCTGCGGCTCGAAATGTGCCGCTGTTTTGGCACATTTAGGCCATTCCTTTGGTCAGTGGCAGGCACCCAGATAGCAAAATGTCGTTGAATCAACGTTGATCTAGCGTCAGGCTTTTTCGTTGAATCAACATTGATTTCTGACGTTGAAATGGCGTCAACGTTACTCGTTATGTTGAATGTTGATCCAACGTTGATCTTTCATTGATTATGACATTGAAACATCAGATCAACTAGAATTATCAACATTGAAACGCAGAATTTTCAACACTACATCAACATTGAAACAACATGGATTTAACAGTATTAAGCATTAATATTTCATTGATTTGACATTGAAACAATGTTCTAAAATTAACAGATCATCAATCTTATTGCAGCTTCTTTATTACACAATTTATTATACTGTAATACAAAAACATGACTATACAAAACTACGTACTTGACTACCAGACAACAGCAACAACAAAAAACACAAGCAAATGTAACATAAAAATGCATGTGAAGAATTATCATACTAGAAATTAACCTTTGTGTCTAAATTTAGCTTTAATGACACCGAGCCCTATAGGATAAAGTCCCGCCCACTTCCAGTCTTAGACGTGTGTTGCAAGTAAAACCCCCATTGATTTCATCTATTGATAAAAAAAATAATTAAAAAGAGTTAAAAAGCACGACACATGGTAATCAGCTCTGTGCTAACTGCCAACCATGGCATGGATATTTTATACAAAGTATCCCACTAAATACTTGAAAATAAGGTGAAATTTATTTCAGTTATAACATTTTTAATAAATATTCAGTTTAAAATTATGTGTTTTAGAACACAATTTTAGCACATAGATGATGAGTCTGTGTTGAGCTTTTAAACTCTTGATATTTCTCAAAGTCAATGGATTAAATGGGATTTATACCTTGGACTCTCACTAAAGAACAGGAAGTGGGCAGGACTGTTGAGCTCAATTCAGATAATCACTACAGGCTGTATGATAAAGCACAGTCCAATTAAAATGGCAATATGTTACAAAAATGTTACAAATTATGTTGAAAAATATACATATTTAAACTATAATGAACGGCCTTCACAGAGTACAGACAGTTTGTAGTTTAGAGCAAACACTTTTAGAAATGCTTTTGATTCTTGTATTAGTTTAACAGTTCATATTCCATTCCTCTCATACTGTGGGTCAAATGCTTCTGGACACATTAGAAATATTCTACCTTGCTTTTCATGCCATCTTTTCATGCTAGTCCATATATCTTCTTATCATGCACTTCTTCAGCCCATCACTGTAGGTGAGTTTAGGTGAAGAAAACTGGCAAGAAGCCGCTAGGGAAAAAAGAAAAGAAAAAGACTTGTTAGAATTTAATTTTAACAAAGAAGAGAAAACCGACACAGTTTGATACACAATGTACTAGAATAGACCTTAACCAGGCCCACAGGCTGCACTGGGCCTGATACAACTGAGACTACACCAGGACTACAAGCTGCACAAAACTGACACTCACCTCTTATCACTTTGGGCTCTACAGGGCAGTTCCTCTGGAGCTTAACCTGAACAGCTACAACAGAAATAATAAAGTCAGATTATGTTTGCTTTGAGTTAAATTGTTATCCACTTTGGTAAAAGTTTTAGTAAACTATTATCAGTTTGTATATTTAAAAGAAACAATGATGCCAATGTAACAAGAAAATAAAAATAAATACCTGTATCAAAGAGATCAAATGCGGGTGTGCTGCAGGCCGGTGTAGAGTCTAAAATCAAACAAAAAAACAAATAAATAGGTTGCGTTCACGATTTAGAATGTGATGATGTCATAATGTCAGGTGGAGAGCAGGGGCCAATACAACTCTATGGGAGAAATACAGTTTTTGTAAGAAATCTCCAAATCAAAAATTGACAAATGTTTTTCCTCTTCAGTATTTGATAGTGATTGGATTCACAAACCTGTGATATTATTTTTATGTCTGAAAGTCAAATCTACTGGACAACATCACCCTCATGTTTTTGAACATTGTCACCAGTTTTTGACGCCTCTCGGAAAAGTAATTGTACATTTGTTCATATGTGCTGGAAGAGGAGACAATGAACTTTGTGACAGTTTTTGTTCCATGTGGATTCTTCCAGTAATGACTGAGATTTGAGCCAAAAACAAAGACATAAAAATCAGCATTTTGTCAGTAATGCATGGTAACTGCAGTTACCATAGTTACCGCCATGGAATTTTCAGTTGCTCCACCTCAGTTTTAAACTATGGCTCTTTAGAATGTTGTGATGTCACGTGAACGCTACTTATTAAAGGTAACATGTCAGTAGGGCTGTACATGTAGAAGCATAACAAAAATATCATAATCAGGAAGAATATATTCTGCTGTAACAGTTAGTGGAAAAGACAGGCTTGAAAAAACCACAATGTTTTTTTTTTAGAAATGAATTAGTTGAAATAATTACATACCAAGATTATGTGCGTTAAGCTCCTTTTATCCTTGAGGTTAAGTCTAAAAAGACAATGAGACCAACATTACAACAACATTAGACATTGAATTATTTTTTATTTATAGTGTGATTGTATTGACATTGTACAAAAAAGTTCAAATTAGATCAATGAATCTACTATTTTGTATGAGATTATAAGTAATACAGTATTCAAGTGAGCTAACAATATAACTAACAAGTTAAAAGGAACAGTTACCAAAAGATTATGTTACATGCTGTGTGGGTTAAGTGTGTGCCATTATAAATATTATTAATCATCTAATCCTAATAAAAATCTCAACAAACTTACGGTAAGACGGTCTGCTCCTGACTTCTCCGAGAGAAAACTGCACTAAGTGGCTCCAGAGCAGTTGAGATTTGAAGGCTTTAGGTCACATGACAACTTCAAATTCCCGCTCTTTTTGCACCTGCAGAACCATCAGGGCCATGTACATTGAAACAATGTTGAGTCAATGTTTGCACTTCAACCTTAAAATACCTGCGTTTATTCAACGTTGTTTCAACAGCTTTTTTTCAACCATTGATATTTTGTCAGTGATTAAACGTTGAATTAACATTGACATTTCAATCTCAACCAAAAATAACCAATCTGACCAAAAATCAACGTTGAATTAACATCTTTTGCTATCTGGGCAGACACTATAGATACTAATAGGAATTATGACATTTAAAAAAATCTTTGGACGGTGTCTGGGGTCTCCTTTGTGCACAGTGATGCACTGGTGTGAACCGAAAAGCGCATGATTTTCTCTGTCATCAATAGCCTATTAGCCAATCAACGGGAGGAACACATTCACTTTCATATCAAATTAGCAAAGGTCTAATGAAAGGTGAAGGAGAGACACGGGAAAAAAAATGTTTTGGATAGATCTAATAAGTTTTATGCACAACTACTGTCTCTTTACAATAATGTCCTTCAGTAGATCAGTCTCTTGACTAACCGTCAATGATCTAAACCAGTGATCAATATCTCGGCCCTCAATCAAAACCGCCCTTTGACTCGGGGCTCTGTGCACTCTGCGGCGCACTTGGTAACTTTAACAAGAAAGAGCAGCTGGTCAGCATGTTCAGGGGTGAGCACACATCTTTAAGCACTGATAATGTCTCCCGCAGTTGAAAACACCCTTTCAGCTGCTAGTGCCGGGAATACACAAATACATTTGTGCCAGCTTGGACAGAAGAGGGTAGACATGGGATTAACGTTTCCATCATAGCAGCGGATCCTCAGTAAGTGGAAGAGACGGAGCATCTTGGTATTGTTTTATTTCTCTCTCCGCAAGGGCTCTGGTTGATTCTATCTGACACGAAGCATTGTTCTCAAAGGTCTGACCCAGCAGGTCCACAAGTGCAGACTTTCTTTTTTTGCGTTCTGTGCAACGAGATCACAGTCCGCTTTGTCCTTTTCATCATTTGTGTGAGGCATCTCCTCAGAATCCTTCTGTAGTTGGTGCCCAAGTGCTTGTGCTCCCTCTTAAATTCTACAGCCTTGGACAGTAGATTGGTGTAAGTGTCTTGCACTTCTTCAGGCGACATAAAGCACAGCCATTTAAATCGTAGGTCAAGGGCTGATGAGATGTGCAGCAGATCCTTTTCTTCCAAAGACTGATATCTCTTGAGGAGAATGGCACCCTTAATGTCTCGAACCAAAGGTGAATCTTCAGCAGTTATCACAGTGTCACTTAGCAGTTGAGCTTCAAGTGGGACAATGATGGAAATGATGGGACTCTTTTCCTCGCACATGATGTTTGTTGCCACAAGCATGGGTGTGAGCGCCTCCACCATCTCTTCTACATTTGAGATGTCAGATTCTGTCAGTGAGCAGTCAGTCACGTTCTTTCTCACCTTAAAAACACAACCGGGGAAAAAAAAAACATTAAAAAATATACAAACACTTTACTATTTTTGTTTTTTCAGCGTTTGACTTGGAGTTGCATTTATACTTTTTTGTGGTAGATTGTACTAATACTAATATTTAAATTCATTATAAGTGCCAAATATTCAATATACAGTGTCAAAATGTATATTTATCATTTATGAGTTGTGAATGTGTGTTGTTGAATATTATTTGTTAGGATTCAATTTCATCGATATTTATTCATTTTAACATTATGTACATACATTAATTGAGTCAGAAACATTATAATCTACATTACATATATGCACAAGTGGATGAATGATTGTAAAAAAAGAAAGTCTTACCTCAGGTGACAAGAGAACAGCGCAGACGGCTGGCTGTTGTTCAAGAAACCAGGAGACCATCTCATAGGCACTATTCCAACGAACAGGCATGTCCGTGATGAGCTTGTGTGGGGAGAGGCCAAGGAGGGTCTGGTTCCTTTTCAGAGCTTGAGCGCCGATTGTGCTTCTGTGAAAGTAGTTTGGAATCCTTCTAATATTGGCAAGGAGCCTGGCCACAGTGTTTACCTTCACAGCGTGTTGTGATGCAAGATTTAACACGTGGGCAAAACACCGCACATGCTGGTAGCCGGTTAGGTCCATACAGTCATATTGGATGCAATATCAATAACGACCACCATCTTCCACTCATCCACTGCTTTCTGAAGTACTTCTGCAATGTGGGCGCCAGTGTGAGTTTCTTGCATCTCACGGGTTTGAAGGACGTATGATTTGATTTCCCAATCGCTAATAAAGTGCGCAGTGATCATAATGTATGACTGCGTGGCCCTTGGGGTCCAACCAAGTCCCACTCTTCCTGCTGACTCGAGGGCATTCATTACTTCAGTCTTGGCTTCCTCGTACAACGCTGGGATTTTCTTTTCTGTGAAATATTTTCGGCTGGGTATGTCATAGCGGGACTCGATAACCCACATCATATAGCGAAACCCGTCATTCTCAACTACGCTGTACGGACGGAGATCTTTGCAGACATACACAGAGATGCCATGTGTGATGGTAAATGGTCTCAACTTATATAGCGCTTTTCCACCTACATTAGGCACTCAAAGCGCTTTACAGCAAGGATCCACTCACCCATTCACTCTCTCATTCATACACCAGTGTACGCAGACACTGGAGGCAAGCTGGGTGAAGTGTCTTGCCCAAGGACACAATGACAGTGTGCACCTTCAGGAGGCGGGATTCAAACCCCCGACCTTCCGATCATGAGACGACCCGCTCCACCATCTGCGCCACCGTCGGCCTTTGCCTTGGGAGAGTTAAAGGGGAGTTTTGCTTGAAATAGTCTCCATGCTGCTCTGTGCAGGGTTGCTCACAGCCACGGCTTTCGGGCTCACTAGCTCCGGGTGGTGGCGTAGAAAGTGGCTGTGCATGTTCGTGGTGTTACCAGTATATCTGATTTTCAAAAGGCAGTTGTTGAAAGTATAGTCCTTTTCCAGTTGTGTTCCGTCCTCATTACTGTAAAATCCAAAATGAGCCCACACTTTCGACTTGAAGGCTGCTAGTGCATCTTTCTACTTTTTTCTCTTGCTTGCTGGTTTAAGTTGTTTTTAGTGTGTTTTATTGTGCATGTTTTTAAGGCTGCTTTTATGCATGTTTTAACTTTTAACCTAATCAAGCTCGTGCCCCTGGTAGCCCCGCCCAGGTGTGGATTGTTTCAACTGGGCACACCTGGGACAAGGTGTTTTTAAGAAGAGACAGACTGAGGCACGGCGGAAAAGGAAAGAGGACAGAAGCAGAGGTGGTGCGGAGGGGCACAGGCCACCATGGGCCACCCGGCGGCGGCGGCGGAGAAGGACGCACTCACGCACGCACGGACGGACGGACGCATACACACACGGAGGCACGACACGGACCCGGAACAAGGAAGACTAAGACTAACGGGACCTGACGCACCGGGAGGGGCTGCGTGATGGCGGTGAGGGAACGGCACATCACGTCGAGGCCAAGGATGTCCCCGGACAGGAGCGGCGGGATCGAGCAGCGGCAGCAGGCTCTCCGGGCTTTACGTTCCCCGAGGAGGACCCTTGAAGCATATCCGTGGGAGTCTCCCGGAGCCGACCGGACCCCCCTCCTGGAGACCCGACTACAGCACCTTAAAGCACACCCCTCCTTTATCCCTTTTTATTCTTTTAGTCCTTTTTAATGTTTAATGTTTGACTTTTATGCTGGCCAGAAATAAATTGTTTAATTCTTTTTTAAAAACCAGTCTTGTTTTATTGATTGCACCACCATGTAGGCTCCCATTGCCCTTTTAAACCTGTGACACGCGTTCAACACTTTAAAAAAGGCCCTAACCGAGTCTCCCATCCTAACGCCTCCAGACCCCCACCTGCCATTTGCCATGGACACAGACACCAGTGATGTGGGGATGGGGGCGGTGTTGAGCGAGGTGGGACCAGAAGGGGAAAAAGTTGTGGTTTACTTTAGCAAAACGTTCCCCATTGTGAGAGCGATAGGGCACTTCTGGTATTACCTCTGCGGCCTTCCCTAGAACAGATCACGCAGCACTCCAGTGGTTAATGTCATTCAAGGAACCTGAAGGCCAGATTGCTCGCTGGTTGTAGGAGCTGGCACCGTATGACTTCAAGGTAGAGTACCGGGCTGGAGGTCGCCATCGTAACGCTGATGCTATGTACCGGCGCCCCTGCGCCCAGGACAGCTGCCGCTACTGTGACAAACGAGAGAAGGAACTTTGTTCTGAGGAATAGAGGGACTCTGTTTGCGAAGGAAATGGGCCAGTCTCCCAGATAGCAAAAGGACATTGTTTCAACATTGAAATAGTGTTATGGCCTGTGATTGAATAGATGTTGAAAAATGACGTTGAACTGCGATTGAAAGCGCTCGATATGATAGATGTCGAACACAACGTTGATTTTTTATCTTTTCTGACATGGAATAAATGTCATGCAAATAACATTGATTAGGAGTTGAATAGATGTCGAAATTCAAATGTTTTTTAAACATGGATTCAACATTGATTAAACTATAGAAATATACCTATATTCAACCTTTTTTAAACGGTATTTTGATTATTGGAGCTACTTACCGCGTCACCACATAAATCAGCCTCTAAACAGCATTCACCGCGGTCATCATGTTGAGTCATTTCCACAGGCATAACCTGTCCAAACTATGAATCTGAGGCATACAATCCACTTCCTCCTGTTTGTGTACATTATGCATCCATATAGCACTCAGAATCACCACTTTATCCAAGTTTACCACGTTACATTACGAAACTTTACAGCGCATGCCCCATTTAAATCGTTATTTTGGTGCCTTTAGCGTGACAGTGCCTCCTGCAGTCCTAAGACAGATATTACAGCCTGATACTGCATTTACTAGACAGAGGGCAAAACTTTTTCAGCCTTTGCTTCCATAAATATCGTATAACCCATAACCAGTGCCTCCGTGAAGAATGTGCAGTAAATTAAATCAAACAAACTATAAGCATTTGGAGCAGAAGAGCATGAGACATGGAGGAAAGGCAGGAGATTGAGTTTGTGACCAAATAACACAAAAAAATGGTACACTCATTACTTAATATTTATTTCTGTATGAGGTGATATATTGGGGTAGATTAAAGTATAAAACAGTAATCTCCACAACATTGAGTAAAGAATGTTTATTTTTTGTGCAGTGAATTCCCTCAATTTGTAGCTATCAAGATGTTACCACTGTACAATGCTTTGTTTCATAAAAGTACAATTGACAGGACCATCACACTGAAGGCTAATCCAGGTAATTGTAGCGTGTATAAAATGTTTGTAAATCAGTTGTTACAATCAATATTCAGTCATAAATGTTAATTGAAAATAATAACTTTATTCCTTTTGCAGCAAAATGTTATCTATAAAACATTTTTTAAATAGTATTATAACAATCCAAAAATCTAAAATCCAAGGGTTTAGACACAAAAGTGCAAATTACAGTTGATAAAAAGGCAAAATATGGACAGTGGGAAAAATTATTAGAATGCCGAAAAAAGTTTGTGTTTAGTTCCACTGGCAACAGCATCAGGAGATGATGGGAGACGGTCGAGCAGATGCAGATGTTGATTACCTTTTGACAATTTCTTTGGTTCCTGGGAGCTTTCCTCAGCAGCTGCACCTACGATAAATAAATACAAATGGTAGTGTTTAGTAATCATGGTTAATAATAAAATAATTGGAGCAACTAAACATTTAGGGGATCATTTTATTTGTTGATTTGTGTTACTGTCTCTGTTTGCTCTTTTATTAACCATGTCAGCACCTTAATACTAAAGTAATGATTCACCCATTAAACCGTCGGATAAGTTATAGTCTTGACTAAAGGCAAATGTATTATTTGTGTAGAACAGTTCATTCACAAGGCAAGTCAAAGTGCGTCACAATCCTACAGTTAGCCTACATAAAATTACCAACTGAATCCAAACTAAACTAACGGCTACATTGTGGGGTGTTGTGTTCTTAAATGGATGAAAAAGACTACAAAGGCTTGGTTAATTAAAATCAATCAAAAGTTTATTCCCTGAGCGATACAATTCTAACACAATTCATCTGGTCCGCTACTCTGTCCCTAAAACACACACACTGGCTTACATCGGGCAGTTCGAACGCAGCCTCCCCCTATGCTCAGAGAACATATATATGACAAAACAATCAATGAATATGCATGAAATAACAAGCCAATCAGAAGGTCCTGGCTCATCCCTCCTCGTCTGTAATCATACTCCATGATGCTGCTCCCAGGTTTAGCCAAGATCCAGATCAGCTTCTCTGAAGGTCCTTGCTAAAACTCTCCACCTTCACACCCTGCTCCCAAGGCTTCAAACAGTAGAACAATGGACCGTAAAACCCCCTCTTGGAATGTCACACCTAGTTGTTAAAAGGCAGAGAGCCCACACCACACAGCTATATAAAAATCACTAAAGTCTAACATAACAAAATATAGAAATACTTCCACATTATATAAAAATATCTCCACATAACCCCCTTTTGACCTCCTCTAGGAGGTCACCATCAGGTTGTACAGTTGTCATGGGAAATCACGGTGACAGATGAATAATTTGTGTCGTGCATGGGCGTTGTCTCCGTCCATGCTCTCTCGGCGTCTGGGCTGTAAAAGCATATACTCACCACCAGGGGCGGTTTTGGTTTTCTGTGATAACATCATACTGCCATTTGGGCCGAACGATTTTATAATGATCACCTCCAAACATTTACGGAGACAAGGAACCATGCAAAGGCCTATAACACAGACACAGAAGAACAGACACAAAAATTACAAATACTCTTATCAAGGCCGCTCGCCATGCACCGGAGAACAACCAAGCCAACCAGTCCTGGGAGGGGTGGCTGTCCTCATCGAAGGCCTGTTTAATCTGCTTCATCTGTTGGAGTGCTGTATCAATTTTGTGGTCATCTGCGAAATTATCAGGAATGTAAGTACAACAAGTTTCATTAATCATGGCACAAACACCTCCTTGAATGGCGGTCAACAGGTCTAGCACCATTCTATTTTGTAAGACCATAAATCGGATGCCACTTACTTTATCCTTCAAGCAAGTCCAAGCATCAGTTGTTGCATTTACATATAGTGATAATCTGTAATCTACTGTAATGTCCTAGTCCCATTACCGGCTACACACAAGGGGCACTGTTTCCCACGATGACATTTGGCAAAGCGGTCAGGGGTTGAGTAACATTAATCAGTGTTTTAAATTGAAATAGTTTAGCTGATATGCATGTTTTAGTCCTGGTCCCATTTTTTGGGTACATCCTATCGTCCGAAACCCATCGCTTATATCGGAGTTGGCCACAAAATTTGTCACTTGTCTGTTTTTGTGTGTCTTTAAGTGTATTTACCTCGCTTCTTTCCCATGCAAAATGCCCAACACAGCTAGTAAACCTAAACCACAAATTACAATTATCCCGTAACACCCCCTTTTGGACTGAGGGAAACCCAGTCCAATGAAGAGAGCCATGTAAATGTGTGGAAACGACCTTCAGTGAGACCCTTATCTTTGCACAATGAGCACAGCAAACCAGCTCAGAGTACACTGGAGGCACCTGTAAAAACTAACACAATATTGAGAATGAGGAGTCACGTGCCGAGTTGGGGTGATTTGGGGGGGGCTCTGAGCCTGTCGGACATATTGGCTGCGGATTGGGGGCACACCCCCAGAATTTCACGCATTCCTCATATTCCAGAGCACTTTAAATTTTGCGCATTTACGTTTTCGGCGAGACAGAGACGGATCTACGAATACGACAACGAAAAGACAGAAAGTAAAGCAATGCAAAGAGATAAGGCGAAAGAAAAGGGACCTTACAGGAACAAGCTCATACCAAGCGCAAAGCAGCGGTATTTGGAGAAGCTTGCGGACATTCAAAGCAACAACACACGAGCTCCCTGCAGCGGAGACCAAGACCGTTTACCTCCGTGCACACACATGGACATAGTAAACTACCTTGTATTTGGTGTAAGTTACTACACCATGCAGGAGTTTAAAAGCCACAAGTCTTTGGAAAGTTACGAGACTTTCTGCTGTGGGTCCAGGACTTGGCTCTACAAGCCTCCAGCTGGTGAAAACAGCTGTACTGGCAAAAGTAACTTTCCTCACATGCGTTTTAGTGTGTTGTAATTACATTGCATTTAGCGGACACTTCTTGACCAAAAGTAATAAAGTGCGTGTTTTGTAAACACTTCATTGTTACGAGATGTTCAATGTACACAAACGTTTCCAACATGTTTTGACAGGTCAGAGTGAGACTTGCGCTCTTTGATGCTGTGTCCATTTCTGTGACCTACAAAACTGTATCCCATTGTTCCTACGTTTTCCATGTCTATCGTGTGAGGCATTGGAGCAGTTTTTAACGCAGCAGTGACTTCCAGGTGGTAAAACAGTGCAAGAACCTCCGCTACTACCGCGTTAACAACACACGTAAACAATGTGTATTGCCGCCGGAGCGCAGCCAATATGGTTGCGAGGGGGGGATGGGGAGGGGGGGCTCTGTGCCGTGACGTCAACTCCTCATTCTCAATATAACAAAACACACAAAAAAATAATGAAACACAATAATAAATGTGAGGGTAAGTCCAAAGAGGTAAAAAATACTGGGCCGGCTGGGGGAGTCTGAGAGGTGTGATACCACTTGTCTGCTTTCCCAGCGACCTTGACAGCATGGGAGGTCCTGGCCGTAACTTCAAAAGGATCAAACCAGCACGGTTTAGTCCAATCACGGCGCAGAAACTTCAGACAGGCTTTGTAAGGAGCACTCTCAGCTTCACGAGCAGGAACAGCCATCTCCTCCGACCTGAGTGAATACACTTAAAAACTAATGAGTGGAGATGGTCTCAATATAACATACAATCTTAAGATCAGGGTCCTCCGAGTCCCGTAAGAGCAAAGAGGAGCCGGATCCAGGCATCAATCGGCCAGTATGAAGTTCACAAGAGTAACCTGTTGGTCTGTTCACGGACTGACGCACCGAGAGCAGAGCAAGAGGAAGGGCCAAAGCCCAATTCATTTCAGTTTAAGAAAATTTAGACAATTTATCGCTATAGAGTTCTCCAGCATAACAATGCCCTCTTAGGCTTCAAATTAAATTTTGTATTGAGGTATTCTAATCTTGAATTTAGTTGAAATTTTAAAGATAATTGATTAGTTTTTAGTAAATAAACGAGCATCATCAGGTCTTAAGGACCATACTGTATTCTCTATTGCATTTTTTTTTTAAAGATATTTTTCAGTTAATTCATGAACACATAATTAATTAATAATAATAATTCTCTACCATGGTATCGTGGAATGAATTTATGTTCCAAAACGGATATGACAGTAGCATTAATGTCTATAGACTAGGCAGACATAGATGGAGAGTACAGGACATTTAGAAACGTTTTCCAATCCTTTGTTTCACTTAACGCTTTGGTCATGGGGCCTAATTTTAGCCTGTTGTCCAGGAGAGAGAGAGAGCAAATGAGAATTAAAAATAAGACATTTCATATTATTGTTCCAATACAGGTGTAAACAATTTGCAGTCACACCGGGTTTACCTTTATACAATTTTGTTGTTTTAAGGGACCATTTAATTCCTCTATATACCAAATCTTGATTTCTGTCATAATACAGTGTACAGTGTAGTGGATCAATGGGTGAGTGGTATGGCGCAAGTGATCTAAACCAAGATCAAAAATTCGGGTCAGTTCATTCGTATCCTTTAACTTTGCCAAGTATATCTGCATACTGCGGTTGATCCACTTTAGGCGTCATCAGCCACTGTCCTGTGGATGATGATGCAAGACAGCGATGTATTTGTCCATCAGGAAAAGTCACTGTTAGTCCTTCAGGGGAGCACAAAATTAATGCTCTTGCTTTAATCAACAAGTCACGTCCAAGAAGAGAAACAAGAGTCTGTGGAGCCACAATGAATTGATGTGTCAGATTCAGTCCTGCCAGATGAGTAGGCACTGGCTTGGTGAAAGGCAGAACTTGTGGTTTTCCCGAAAAGCCCACTAAGGAGATGGTGTTTGTAGATAACAGTTCTCTGGATACTGGATAATTCACAGATGAATGGGTTGCCCCTGTATCCACCAGCATGCTAAGAATGTGTCCATCCACTTTCACAGGCAACATGGGTTCTGCAGGGCCATATCTCTGGACTTCCAGGGACCCCTATGCTTGATAGTAGCCAGTATCCTCCCCGTAATCAGAGTAGTACTGGCCACCAACGTATGAGGCACCTTGAGCGCTGTTGTAATCGCCTCGTTGTTGAGTCCAGAGTGCACCACCTCGACCTCCTCATCCTTGAGCGTTATTGGGTTGATTTTGGTTCTTATTCTGGATACCGCCTTGATTGTTCTGTTGTTCTATCGTGATTTGGCAATTGTTGGCCCAGTGTCCAGGTTGTCCACAAATGTAGCAGTTCCCAATGTCTTGATTTCTGAAATCACCTCGGCCTCGACCACGATTACCAAAACCACCACGCCCATGGGGCGCTCCACTACTCCACATTTGAGTAGACTCCTTCTTTTTTTTACTTTTTATCTTTCTTAATTTTGTCACGTGCATCTTTAAGCTGGATTTTTAAAAGTTGCACCTGCACGTCTATTAGTTCATTAGCACCAGTTTTTGCTTGCTCTAGCTTCTGGTCAATGGTGTGCACAACGTGCACCTTCAATTTGTTCTCGTCTCCTAATAATTCAGGATTTTGGGATAATTGCTCTTTCATGGGTTTTGGTATTGCGTCCAAAATGGCACGCATAAAAATCAACTGACCTTCATTAATTTTAAATGGATGACAGCCTGTACTCTCAGTCCATGTGTCCATCATTAATTGTTCACTGTCCCTCAGTTGCTGGATCAATTGTTCCAGTTGTCCCTTGAATTCCTTCAATTCATTGTTTTCCTCTTCTTCTAAGTTAGCCATAGTTGGGTTCAGTATTGCAAACACTGCCTTCGCCACTTCCTGTCTGGTGAGGGAAATGTAAGGAGCCTGCTTTTGATCTCTTCAAAAGCAGGCATGGTAAAATGGTAAATAAACCGCACGGCTGTAATAGTTGCGTGTGGATAATGTGGCTGTGTTTTTCAGGGGAGTGGCCCTGTTTTTTCCCAAATGGGAAATCTGCAGCGACACAGCAGGATCCACTGCTATATCAAAATTGTTGAATTGAAGATCTGCAAATTTACTGGCATAAATTTGGAAAACAGTGGGGAAAAAAGACTTACAAAAAAAAAAAACTTTAGCTCCAGAACAGCCCATCTTCCGTTCTCCGCCACTGATGCTGCTCTCACCCATGCAGAGGATGCGAGCGGAGCGCTGCAGGAGGACAAGGAGTGCGCATAGGACTTGCGAGCGGTCAATCTGCTGCCACCCGAGGCCTTTGCCACGGTCGGAGTTATCAGGCCACCCAACGGTAAGTTCACCACGTGCGCTGCTGCAGATCGATTGCTTTGGCTAATTATCGCATGTGCATTTAAATAGCCTGGTTCTCAGATTGAAGACTTTAACAGGATGTTTCTCTGCTGTCCATGGGCCAGTTTAGCCAAATAAAAACTCAAAGAAATGTTAAAATCTCAACTGTTTCGACCTTTCCATGGGATCTCACTCTGCTTTGTCAAACGTGCTCCACAGAGCGAGACAGAAGTGCCTGCTCTCTACAGCTGAGCGCTGCGTAACGCCACACTCCTAAATGCTTTATTATAACATTAATTGTTGAATTCATTATTTTATTTCATGGCAAAACCAACTTAAACTAGTATCTTATTGGGTTACAGTTGAATTACAACAATTAAACTGAATGACTTTTGACTATTTAGCCCCATTTGGATTTGTCTTATAAACATAAAATAATATGAATATAATATAAATCATATATGTTCCCATGGCGCTCCTGGACTTGCACCTGAAAAGCCCTGGTTTAGAGAACGGGTTAGAAGTCAGGATAGACTAGTGGTAGTGACATTTAGACTTTAGGAATATATTGTTCTCAAATCCTGCCTGTGTGAAAATCAAAAATTGCTAATAAAAAGATTTAACAATAAATAAGCACATCCGAGAGCATTCACATTTAGTAATGGGCAGGCGATATGAAAAAACAAACAAACTTAATTATTATTCATGTACAGCTATTGCTGTATTGCCCATGGTCAGTCCGACTGGTTAAATCAGCGCGTTTCAGGAAAAGTGTCTGCACTTTAGTACAATATGACACTATCACAAAAATGGCTTATTATCGTCTTAATGCCACGTCCTACCGCTAACCCAATTCAGGAATCCCATGCTCAGGACATGTTAGAGGCCTAAACTACAGTGTTAGCTGGTTTAATGTGTCTCCTTCTTACAGGTTACTCTGATATCCCTCTGGACCTGACAAGCCCGAAGAAGAAATCACGCAAGCAACTAGATCCTCAAAAACATCTGAAAGGTGACCAGCCACAAATGAGCAAAGAAAAGCGATGAAAGTACAACAAAAAATGGACAAAAAGCCACTATAGAGCAAAAGAGCTTTAGTGGCAAAAAAGCAACAAAATGTGACAAGAATACCACAAAAAAGTGACAACAAAGTGTCAACAATGTGACCCATGAAAAAGAGGACAAATGAGAAAACAGGAAAAATGAGATGAGAAAGTGATGGAACAATGTGATGAAAGAGATCAGTTTAGATTCACCTTATTCCGGAAGTTTGCACGGGTGCCGCCATTAATTCTGCCCGCCGCTTCTCTCCTATCAGTTAACATAGGACTGGCGAAGTCAAGTTAAGCAGACCTAAAACCTGCGTTTGTCACCCCTATATTTAGTTTTAGTTTAGTTTAGTTTATTTATTTGTTTGAGCAGTTAACCTGCTCAAAGGGAGTGGGCTGAAGCCAAAGGCTTATAAGCGCCCACCCCAAAATAAAAATAACATTACATTTAATATTTACAAGGTAGCAAATCATAAACAAAGGAACATAGGGCAAAGTAACAATAAATAATGAAGAAGAATAAAACTAAAACAACAGCAAAATAAAGAACAACAAAAGCATGTGCTACTTTTATGTTATAAAGGTGCATTAATACATATTATACTCTGAGATCTTGCTACTTCCCAGTTGTCATTACCATCCTCAATATAATTTAATGTGGGTTTAATTATCATTATTATTATATTTGTTTAATTGAGTTATATGTGAAGTATGATGTAAGCCCTGCATAATGAGGTGCATTAACAAGCCAGGGTGTAGAGCGGGCCAGTTGAAGAGGGTAGTAACTCCCCTCAACAAACCCCACCCAGCTGCCCTAACAGCTGATTTTGTAGATGATGTTCCTATGCTGAGTGGTGCATTAAAAGACAAGGTTTTGAGCCCGTTGGGAGGGTAACTCTCAACAGATTCATAACTTGCCTACCCTAATTCTCAATTTGTAAATTTGAGCAATAGAATGACAACCGTTCCAAGCAGCAACACTCTTCCTTGATTATAGAGGAAACACACATAATTGATCCTACTGCGCCTCCTAGTGGCAACACATTTCTTCTTCTCTGTATATTTCAAAAGTCTTTTGTTTGTATTTATATTTGAACAGGTTGATGTTTGGACTTCGTTTCAACTCCATTTCCAGTTTATTCCACAATTGTACACCATTAACTGTTGGGCTAAAACTTTTCAAAGTTGAGCTATGTTTCTGAGTCCTAAAGTTTAATTCGTCACGTAATTCATAACAACCAGTACGTTCTTGGAACCTTCTTTGTATTTGGCCTGGCAACAGTTTGTATCTTGCATTGTATAACATCTGTACAGTTTGGAACTCAACAATGTCACAGAACTTCATGATCTTTGATTTTAAAAATAATGAGTTTGTGTGGTCCAAAAACCCAACTTTATGAATTACTCGGATAGCTCTTTTTTGCAACAATACTATTGGTTTTAATGTGTTTTTATAAGTACTACCCCAAACCACAGTACAATAATATAAATATGGCAAAATCAGAGAACAGTATAAGATATGTAGAGCTTTGATGTTTAAAATGTGCTTTGCTTTTGCTATTACTGAAATGCTTCTAGAAATTTTCGTAGATATATATTTAATATGAGCGTTCCAAGTAATTCTGTCATCTATAATAACACCAAGGAATTTGATTTCATGCACTCGCTCTATGACAACACCCTCTATCTGAATTGCTTCCTGAGCATTGGAATTACAGTTGCCAAATATCATCATTTTACTTTAACTCAGATTTAGAGATAATTTATTTTGTTTGAACCACTTATTGACACTTTTGAGTTCCAAGTTAACAATCCGACACAGTTGCTGTAAGTCGTCACCTGATGCAAAAATATTTGTATCGTCAGCAAACAAGATACATTTAAGTACTTGAGACGTTTTACAAATGTCGTTGATGTACATATTAAACAATTTTGGGCCCAGAATGGAACCTTGAGGTAAACCACACACAATTTGTCGACAACTCGACTGATAATCACCTATTTTCACACATTGTTTTCTATTTTTTAAATAACTGGTAACCCACTGTAGAGCTACCCCCCTAATCCCATAATGTTCTAGTTTATTAATTAGTATATCATAGTTTATTGTATCAAACGCTTTACTCAGGTCAATAAATAACCCTATTGCATATTTCTTGTTATCTACAGCATTAGTTATTTCATCAGTTATATCAAAGAGCGCGTGTGAGGTTGAGTGATTATTCCTAAAACCAAACTGATTGTCCGAGAGTAAATTACACCTTTCAATAAAGCTGTCTAGTCTAGAGTTATAAACCTTCTCTAAGATTTTTGAGAATTGCGGTAAAAGGGAAACAGGCCTGTAGTTTGTGAAGAGATGTTTATCTCCTGCCTTGAACAGAGGAATCACTTTTGCTACTTTCATACTTTCAGGAAATTGTCCAGTTTGCAGCGACAGGTTACAGATGTATGTTAACGGCTTAGAGATACTTTCAATAACAGTTTTTAAAGTTTTCATATCCATGTCATGGTAATCTGTCGAGGTTTTATTTTTACACCCTTTAACAATGTCCAGTATCTCCTTTTCCTCCACAGGTTTGAGGAACATGGACAGAGGATTTGTGTCTATCAGTTCACAATTATAGTTCTCAACATTTGCAATTTTTGCAGCGAGATTCGGTCCAACATCTAGAAAGAATTTATTAAATGTATCGACTACTTCATTCATATTATTTAAAGTGTTATCCTCATCTTTGAAATATTTTGGATAATTAATCGATCTTGGTTTATTTCTAATTATACTATTTAAGATATTCCATAAACCTTTAATATTATTCTTATTGCTATCTAACAACTTATTATAATAATCCTGTTTACATTTTCTAATGATACCTGTCAGTTTATTTTTATATTTCTTATATTTATCCTCAGCTTCTTTTGTTCTATTATTTATAAATTTTTTGTAGAGTGAATTTTTTTCTTGCATGCATTTAGTAATCCCTTAGACATCCATGGGTTTTCTTTACCCTTTCTGTTTTTACAATATTTTTTCATTGGGCAATTTTTGTCATATACTTTATGAAATATATGCCTTATTAGTATCATTCTCTCTATATACAATACTTCAGTCTTGAGCTAATAGTTCCTTTTTAAATGCATCAATAGTTTTCTCTGTTTTTACCCTTCTAAACCAATACATTTTTTCATGTTCAATATTTAAATATCCATTTTTGTACAATACAAAAACTGGCAGGTGATCACTAATATCATTTATCATTAATCCACTGATTGTATCACTATCTATTTCATTTGAGAAAATGTTATCAATCAAAGTCGCACTATGGGTTGTGATTCTACTCGGTTTAGTTATTAGAGGAAACAGACCTATACTAAATAAAGTATTTATAAATTCGTCCGTCTATTTATGTTTATATGGGTTTAACACAGTGGTTCTCAATTATCTTTTGCAGCGCCCCCCTCAGGAAGAAGAAAACATTTCGCCCCCCCCCCCCCCCCACACACACACACACACAAACCACCCCCCCACACCGGCTGCCGCCCATCCCCTCCACCTTCTTTAATGCAGACCTGGGCAGTGAGAGGGAAGTTTTTCTGACGTTTGTGGGCAGCCTGTTGTGTTCTCTGGACGCGTCTCTGTTGATACATCTGCGTCTTTGGGTTAAAATAAGTTTCCCACTATTGATCAATGATCACCAGCTTGATTCTGATCTGTACAGGGCACAAACAGCGCTGTGATAAGGCGCAGGTCGGGGACACAGTTTAGAGCAGAGCGCATGCACGACACTGCACAGCCAGGTGTGCGCGCTAGGTCCTGGAGCTGCCTGTGGGAGAGGCAGTGAACACTGAATGATGCGGACCGTAGGGTGGGACACGGATAACAGGCCTACCCGTGACGCCGCATATGCTCTTGCACTGTAAACCCGAATGCTATTTGAGGTCATAATTTAAGATGTGAAAGAACTCAAAACTAGCCAAAATCTTCCTTCATCTAAAAAAATTTAAGTCCAAAAGGGTGTTTTTTTAAGTTTAGTAAAGTTTTATTGCCATTCAGATTAAAACTGTCACGTTTAGAAAGTTTAAATTATAAGTTTTGAGGCGGGTCTTTTGCGTCATGACATCATGACGCCTGCGTGCCTTGGCTGGAGTGACGTATTTGGTTCTGCACAGCCGCAGTGCGCTGCTGTGGGAGTGTCCGTCATTTAACTGAAGAGGAGCTTCTACGGCCTGAATAAGGTAATATACTTTATTAATATCCAGTGAAATGATATGTCTGATTTCAGTTTGCAGTAGTTAAAACCAGGAGAATTGTTTATGCTTCAGATTGTACTGTTTAATCGATAAAGCGTAGCGTGAGATTTTTCCCGCTCCTTTTTTTAAAACTGCAACAGCGACGCACTTCCGCCCGAGTCCGGGGCCGAGTCCGAGTTGCGTTGTCTTTAAAACTCTTACAATTAACCGTGAGGACCTGATTAAATATGCACGCAGGCTGTTATCGACCGTGAAGTGCAAGTAACGTTAATATCTCTGTTTTCAGCGCTGTCTCCGCACCTCCGTCTGTGCAGCAGCAGCAGCAGCAGCAGCAGCAACGGGGCAGACAGAGGAGAACTAACTCCGTAACAAGTGTGTTAAGAGCAAGTTATATTTCATTGGGCTAATAGACGAAATTACAATCATTGTAATATTAATCTTTAAGTAAAAGGGCTAAGCCAAAATAAACTATACAACTGCTTATGGGCCTAAAAAGATTGTATGAGCTACAATGGTCCTTGTTTAAGAGAATGTTGAATAAAATCGATTAGGTCATTGTCCAAAGTAGTTAAAAAAATGATATAGTTTTTATTTATTGGCCAAATTGCCCAACCCTAATTTGTTTTTGTAACGCAGGTTAACAAGTACCAGACAAGAAAGTAAATTGTAGCAGAAAATAAAGGTGAGACCATACACTTACTGATTATATGATCCTATTTTACACTTTTTGTTAATTGGTTTATTGCGTTTTTTGTTGTGTTTTTTTAATCCTGGATTTTGTGCCAGCCAGACAACACACTTTTCCAATTCTTTACAAAAATGTATTGTACAGCTCTCTGGATCAGAGAAACGCTTAAACCTAGAAAATGCCGATCCACCCCACTACAAAAACACTAAACATAACAAATATTGCACTCTGTCAAATCAAAAGGCAAATGACTTGACTATTTTAATTACAGGTAACAGAAATGATAAAGTTTGTTCTGAATGAGATGTGATTTGAGACTCTTCTTCATTTACAAATATGCATCTGTGATTGGAACTATATGAAATGTGATGAATGATTGGCTGTGAGAAAAGTCCCCGACGCTCCTGTCTTTGGGCAGAAAGTAGGCGTAGCTGTTTAGTGTGCTACATTTGTGTGAGACATTTATGTTGGACATTTTTTTTAATGAGAACACAAAGTTTAATTAAACAGAACAGTTTCTTTTGGTGTTTTGTCACTGTCACATCTGGGAATTGGGGCAATTCTTTACTGTGTCCTTTTCACCTAGATGGTCCCAGCTCCCACAGGTGCATGCTGCTGTTGTGCCCTTGAGCAAGACACTTCCCCCACCTTGTCTCCAGTGTCGTCTGCACACGCTGGAGTATGAATCAGAGTGTAAATGAGTGCATCATGTAGGTTGAACAGCGCAATCAAGACCATTTACCATGGTTTATGATCTTTTAATTCTGTCATGGATACCTATAGAGTACTAACAAATGTTTCTTTTTATCTAGAGAATCAACTCTACAATATCCGTCTTACTAACTTGGAATTCTTTGATATGCACAAAGAAGAAGGTAAAGTCAGTAATTATTGCCATTGTTGTGTTAAGGTGAAGTGTCCTGACTTCAGTATCCTGTTTGTCCATTTTACAAATACAGGAGGAGGTGCTGTGACCTAGAGGCCTGTGAGGATGAAGACATGAAGGCTTTCCAGTTCTACCAGTATGTCGTACAGTATGTGGAAATGAAGAATGCAGGGAAACGAAACACACACAAGGACTCGGCTAATCAGCCAAGTAAGTAGATTTGTGTCAGGTTTCACTTTGTACCGCTCATCTATTACTGAAGTATTTACAAATGTTTATGTTCTTAAATGTTTTTGTTTCAGTAGACCTGAGGCCGATGGGATCTCGTGCACTGACATTAGAAGCTCCGCGCGAATTAGGATGAGAAGCACTCGCTGAAAGACTCTCAGCTCTTCGCTTTAAAAGTGAGTAAATATAATACACTTGCGAAAGTAAATTTTTCATCTTTACTGAAGCATTTAGAGGAGAAACTCGATGAAATTAGAATATCGTTCAAAGCTAATTTATTTCTGTAATTCAACTGTGAAACTAATATATGATATAGACTCATCATGCAAAGTGACATATGTCAAGCCTTTCTTATAATTTTGATGATTATGGCTTTCAGTCCATTTTCAAAATATTCCAATTTTCTGAGATTTTTAATTTAGTTACATTAGTTTTATAAACTGAGCCATAATCAAAATTATAACAAACAAGGCTATACATATCTATCTTTGAATGATGAGTCTATCATATATTAGTTTCAGTTTAAGTTGAATTACAGAAATAAATGCACAATTGTTTTTTTGGGCTCATAGTGGGGCATCCTTTTTTCTGTGTGTCTTTTTTCTCTCTATGTGGTCGCATTTCCATGCACATTTATACAAATTTGTTTCAGAAAACTTTTGAGTGTGCAGCTAGACAAGCTTAATTAAATGTAGGAAGCACAAACTGTCGCCTAAAGCAGTGGTTCCCGAGTGGGAGTGCCTGGGATTGCAGGGGGGGCCCAGGGTCAGATCATAAATTATATTATTTGGGCGACTGATATGGTAAAAATCATCAAATATGATGAGAACGGACTACAGGTGCAACACTCCAATTCCAGTTTATTTGTTTGAAACTTACTTATTAGCAACTATTTGGATGTTTGATAACATTTGTGCACATAATGCTACCATTAAAAAACGTCGCTTTTACTCTGTTAATGTAAAAGCCTAGAGCTTTGTGTTCATTGTTCATCTGTTTGCTCACATCATTTTACAGAATGGCTTAGAAAGCGTTTGAGCAATATTGGACTATCCTTGTAAAGCTAATAATTTCTGACATTTGATGTTTGTCCTATTATTATTCTTACAGACTTGTACAAGCCAAGTGGTACATCGCAGAATGTGAAGAGGAGAAAGAGTGTGCTCTAGAAGACAAACAGTAAGTTTAAACACAGTCACATGACATTGAACTTGGTTTGATTTCTTGCTTTGTACTGACAGACTTTCTCCATATTTTTCAGATGTTGGTGCCATTTGAGCCAGGAAGGAATGTCCAGTGAATCTGCTTGAATCAATAAGGACTAACACACAAATATTTTGCATCTTTACTACATTCTGAATTCTGTTGTGAATAACTCAGCCTACATGTTACAACATAAGGTATGTAAACTATTATTTTATGAAATAAAAAAAACAAACTGTAATTTGCCATTTTGTAATAGTTTTTTGGGTTTGCTTGTAATGTTTGAAATATTTGTTAAAAGAAGCCGATTGGACTTACATGTTTTGATGTAATCTGTTTCAACAAAACTTTAAAGTTGATGAACTGAAAACTTTAAAGTTGAACTTGGCTTAAAACTATCAGGAGTTTTTTAAGCTAAGTTGAACTTTAAAGTTTTCAGTTTATGTTGGCAAACATTTTTTAAGTTAAGTTGAACTTGAGATTTTTCAGTTCATAAAACTTAAAAAACGTTTGCCAACATAAACTGAAAACTTTAAAGTTCAACTTAGCTTAAAAACTCCTGATAGTTTTAAGCCAAGTTCAACTTTAAAGTTTTTAGTTCATCAACTTAAAAGTTTTGTTGAAACAGATTACATCAAAAATTTTAAGTCCAATCGGCATGTTAGGGTTTACAGTGTGAGTGTATTTATTGGTCTTACCGCGCTCGTTGTGTGTCTGTCCGGGCGCGCGCCTCTTTCGCACCGCTCTGCTCGAGCCTTTCTTCAGTGGTGTTGTTCCCGATGTGTACTGTCATTAAACAGCTACAGTTTGCCCAGAAAGTTTAGCTTTGAGTCTCCCACTGTCCGGGAGAACGAGTTGAACGGGCAGGAGCTGAAGTATTGATCCTGCCTGCGCTGTGCCATTTAATGACCATACGCGAGTATTTGACCAATCTTCACCAAATAAACACCGATTTAGAGCACACGAGTAGCAGCGCAGCACTGTGGGATCTCTGAACAGTTAAATGTGGACAGTTAATGTGCATTATTTCCCCTGAATTACCGGGGATCCCCTCGACTTTGAGGTGCGGGCTGCAGCTGCACTGACGCCGGTGCGCACACCTACGTACAGTACGCTTTCACAAAGCGGGAGGATTGTTGGCGATATTCAGCACGTTTTCACTGAAGAAACTCAAGCGGCTTATCAGCGTGACTGGGAGTAAAGTCTTCAAGTGACGCCTTTATTTATTTGGCTTCAGGCCGTCTACACTTTTTAGACACAGTAACACACGGTCACACGCGCCCCCCGGCATCGCTCCGTGCCCCCACGCCCCACTATTTGAGAACCACTGGTTTAACAGATCGATGTTAAGGTCTCCCCCCACAAACATGACTTTATGATTTCAACCTGAAAAGTGCTCCTCCATCCAATTAGAAAAAACATCTATATCAGAGCCAGGTGTTCTATAAATACAACTTACAATAATATTTTTCTTTTTTGCCTTGTAATTCAACCCCGTGAACTGCTACCTTAACGTGGTGGGGTTGTTTGAGTGCCCGAATGATCCGAGGAGCTATGTTGTCTGGGGCTTCATGCCCCTGGTAGGGTCTCCCATGGCAAACAGGTCTTAGGTGACGGGTCAGACGAAATGCAGTTCAAAGACTTCTATGGACAGTACAAAATCAAGGACCGTGACGTCGTCCGGTATGGCGCAGCCGGGGCCCCACCGTGGAGCCAGGCCTGGGGTTGGGGCTCGAATGCGAGAGTCTGGTGGTCGGGCCTCTGCCCACGGGGCCCGGCCGGGCACAGCCCGAAGGGACGACGTGGGCCCGCCCTCCTGTGGACCCACCACCCGCAGAGGGATCCGTAGGGGTCGGGTGCAGAGAGGACTAGGTGGCAGTCAAAGGCGGGTGCCTTGACGACCTGGGCCGCGTGCGCAGCTTCTGGCGTTCGGGACATGGAACGTCACTTCGCTGGGGGGGAAGGAGCCTGAGCTTGTGCGGGAGGTTGAGAGATACCGGCTAGATATAGTCGGGCTCACCTCCACGCACAGCCTGGGTTCCGGATCCCAACTCCTGGAGAGAGGCTGGACTCTCCATTTCTCTGGAGTTGCCCGCGGGGAGAGACGGCGGGCTGGGGTGGGTTTACTTATAGCCCCCCAGCTCAGCCGCCACGTGTTGGAGTTCCCCCCCGGTGAACGAGAGGGTCGCGTCCCTACGCCTTCGGGTTGGGGACAGGTCTCTCACCGTTGTCTCGGCCTACGGGCCCAACATCGGTGCAGAGTACCCGGCTTTCTTGGAGTCCCTGGGAGGGGTACTAGATAGTGCTCCGACTGGGGACTCCATTGTTCTACTGGGGGACTTCAACGCCCACGTGGGTAACGACAGTGAGACCTGGACGGGGGTGATGGGGAAGAACGGCCTCCCGATCTGAACCCGAGTGGTGTTCTGTTATTGGACTTCTGTGCTAGTTACAGTTTGTCCATAACGAACACCATGTTCGAGCACAAGGGTGTCCATAAGTGCACGTGGCACCAGGACACCCTAGGCAGGAGGTCGATGATCGACTTTGTAGTTGTGTCATCTGATCTCCGGCCGCATGTCTCGGACACTCGCCGATCACCACCTGGTGGTGAGCTGGATCCGCTGGCAGGGGGGGAGGAAGCCGGTCAGACCTGGCAGGCCCAAACGTGTTGTGAGGGTCTGTTGGGAACGTTTGGTGGATCCCTCTGTCAGTAGGGTCTTCAACTCCCACCTCCGGAAGAGCTTCACCCAGATTCCGAGGGAGGTTGGAGACATGGAGTCCGAGTGGACCATGTTCTCCTCCTCCATTGTCGATGCGGCTGCTCGCAGTTGTGGCCGTAAGGTCTCTGGTGCCTGTCGCGGCGGCAATCCCCGAACCCGGTGGTGGCGCCCGGAAGTAAGGGATGCCGTCAAGCTGAAGAAGGAGTCCTACCTGGCCTTGTTGGCTTGTGGGACTCCGGAGGCAGCTGAGAGGTACCGGCAGGCCAAGCGTGCTGCAGCTCGTGCAGTCACAGAGGCAAAAACTCGGGTCTGGGAGGAGTTCGGAGAAGCCATGGAGGAGGAGGATCGGTCGGCCTCGAAGAGATTCTGGCAAACCATCCGGCGCCTCAGGAGGGGGAAGCAGTGCTTCACCAACACTGTTTACAGTGCGGGCGGGGAGCTGTTGACCTCGACTGGGGATGTGGCGGTGGAAGGAGTACTTCGAGGATCTCCTCAATCCCACTGTCACGTCTTCCGATGAGGAGGCAGAGGCTGGGGACTCGGAGGGGGTTCGTCCATCACCCAGGCTGAAGTCACTGAGGTGGTTAAAAAGCTCCTCGGTGGCAAGGCCCGGGGGTGGATGAGATTCGTCCCGAGTACCTTAAGTCTCTGGATGTTGTAGGGCTGTCTTGGCTGACACGTCTCTGCAACATCGCGTGGCGGTTGGGGACAGTGCCTCTGGATTGGCAGACCGGGGTGGTGGTCCCTCTCTTTAAGAAGGGGGATCGGAGGGTGCTCCGGGAGTATGGGGTCCGGGGCCCTCTGTTAAGGGCTGTCCGTTCCCTGTATGACCGCAGCAGGAGCTTGGTTCGCATTGCCGGCAGTAAGTCAGACTTGTTTCCGGTGCGTGTTGGTCTCCGCCAGGGCTGCCCTATGTCACCGGTTCTGTTCATTACCTTTATGGACAGAATTTCTAGGCGCAGCCAGGGGCCGGAGGGTGTCCGGTTTGGGAACCTCAGGATCTCATCTCTGCTGTTTGCAGATGATGTTGTTCTGTTGGCTTCATCAAATCAGGACCTCCAGCGCGCACTGGGGCGGTTTGCAGCCGAGTGTGAAGCGGCCGGGATGAGGATCAGCACCTCCAAATCTGAGGCCATGGTTCTCCACCGGAAAAAGGTGGCTTCCCCGCTTCAGGTCGGTGGGGAGTCCTTACCTCAAGTGGAGGAGTTCAAGTATCTCGGGGTCTTGTTCACGAGTGAGGGGCGGATGGAGCGTGAGATCGATAGACGGATTGGTGCAGAGTCAGCAGTGATGCGGTCGCTGTATCGGACTGTTGTGGTGAAGAGGGAGCTGAGTCAGGGGGCAAAGCTCTCGATTTACCGATCGATCTACGTTCCCACCCTCACCTATGGTCATGAGATCTGGGTAATGACCGAAAGAACAAGATCGCGGATACAAGCGGCCGAAATGAGTTTCCTTCGCAGGGTGGCTGGGCGCACCCTCCGAGATCGGGTGAGGAGCTCAGTTACCCGGGAGGAGCTCGGGGTAGAGTCGCTGCTCCTTCACGTCGAAAGGAGCCAGCTGAGGTGGCTAGGGCATCTGTTCCGGATGCCTCCTGGTCGCCTCCCTCGGGAGGTGTTCCAGGCATGTCCTATTGGGAGGAGGCCTCGTGGAAGGCCCAGGACACGCTGGTGGGACTATGTCTCCGAGCTGGCCTGGTGTCGCCTCGGGGTCCCCCCAGAACAGCTGGAGGAGGTGTGCGTGGATCGGGAAGTCTGGTCATCTCTGCTGAGACTGCTGCCTCCGCGACCCGGCCCCGGATAAAGCGGAAGAAAATGGATGGATGGATGGATGGATGCCTTGTAATTTCTACAGTAAGGCATTCAAGTGCATCATCCACTGCCATAGTCTTATTTTCCATTACTTTGTAACTATAGTTGGAGTCTACAAACATAGTTACGCCCCCACCATGCTTGTTTCTTCTGTTCATACTTATAAATTCATAACCATCAATAGAAAACTCAATTTCTCTGTCATTATTAATCCATGTTTCTGTGATTAAAATTACACTAAATGGTTTAGAAAACTGTTTTAAGAAGCTAGACTAAATAGACTATTTAAGTCTAGTGACAAACAAGTCATGAACAATTATCGTCCAATAAGCATCCTCGCATCTGCGTCAAAAGTGCTCGAGAAGACGGTGGCGGAGCAACTTACCACCCACTTTGACTCGCAATCTATACGTCATTAAATATAATCACATTTCTGCTCTATTTAAAACAATCCATAATATCGCTGCACCTCCTTTGAGAAAATTGGTCACACTCAATTTGGAGAGAATTTCTAGATGCGGTCAACAGTCAGAGGAGAGTGCAGCGTTCCAAGACGCAGAACCGCATATGGTCAACGATCGTTCTCTTGAACTCAAACGTGTCAGCATTAAAGAACAAAAACAACAACAACTCAATTTTATATCTGAGAAGGGTAGGGGGAACAAGTTTTCCCTGTGATAAAATGTACATTTTTTTTATTTTTATAAAATGTAAATACTGTCTACATATTATGAACGGTATTGTTTTATGCTTTTTGTAGTGTTTTGTAATTGTATGTCTTGGGGACTGCAGATGTAAATTAGCTCCAAGAGCTAAAGTCTGGTACAAAGCATCTTTTCATACTATGCATATTATGCTGATTAATGCTCCTGTACATGTCCCTGTCAAATAAACTAAACTAAACTAAACTAAACTAAACTATCAAGCAGCGAGCCTTTGGAACACTCTTCCAAACTAAATTATCTCATGCACAAACTATAGTACATTTACATGCTTGACCAAATAGTATCTTTCTAGGGTCATTGTTAGGGCTATTTTGTAGGGCTGTCCCCGACTAAAGATTTTCTTGGTCGACAAAAATCATACCTTGAGCAGTGATTAGTCGACTAAAAGGGGGCGTTGCATGGCACAGACAATACTACACCTGTAGTGATGAATCAGTTCATGTTACGCGGAGCTGCTTGTCTTATTTACCTCAGAAAAAAGCTATAATGAAGAGGAGAAAGACACAACAGGTCCATGATGACGTTATTGGCTACTTTCGGTTTCGTTCTCTCAGGTGTTTCAGTAGAGCCGCAGACAGAGGACAGGCGTCAGACTCGCGTGTAGGCTATTTCAGTGTAGGATCAGGGTATTTGTGGTTTAACAACTCGGAACCTGTAGAAGACTGATCTATAGAAGGCAACAACTCACCAAGACACAGAGCCGCTGATCTCAGCTGCTTATGCTCACAGGAGAGGCGCTCTCCCGTCCTCATTTCTCTCCTCAGTGTTTTTTTTGTTTGTTTAGCAAAAGCATTTCACATAAAACAATCAAACGTCACTCTGTCTGTAAAGCTTTGTGTATATATGTGTGTGTGTGTGTGTGTGTGTATATATATATATATATATATATATATATATATATATATATATATATATATATATATATATCGTCTTAATTCCCAGCTCTCCTGCTAAACCAATTCAGGAATCCCATGCTCAGGACATGTTAGAGGTCTAAACTACAGTGTCTCTTCCCTGCAGGTAACTCTGATGTCCCTTTGGACCTGACACTTCCAGTCTCGGTGCTGGTGAGCAGGGACCCAAAGTAGGACCATAACAGCGGGTACCAGATGTTCTCCCAGGAGCTACTGACAAATGGAGAGCTGAACCACTTCAGTCTGAAGGAGAGGATGGTGGAGATCGGCAAACGCTGGCAACGTCTGAGTCAGAGCCAGAAAGACAAGTACAAGAGACAAGTGGAGACGCAGCAGAGGGACTACCGCCACCTGCTGGAGGTCTGGGTCAAGTCGCTGTCTCCTCAGGACCGGGCCGTGTACCTCTCCTCCACAAAGCGCCGCAGCTCCACTAAAGTCCGCACTCCGGCCGCTAAAGTCCGCGTCACAGCCAAAACCAAGGCCCCGGGAAAAACAGCGGCTCCTGACAAGCGCAGCATGGCCTACAGAGCCAAGCAGGACGTGTCAGACTCTGACTCTGACCACACTTGGACCATCGATTACTAATATGTTTAACATGTCACTCTCAACTGGTGTGTTCCCGTGTTCTCTTAAACACGCTGTCGTGGAACCTAAATTGAAGAAACCCAGCTTGGATCCAACAGAACTTCACAACTTTAGACCCATCTCAAAGATCCCACTCATGGCTAAAGTCCTGGAAAAGTTAGTCTGTAATCAACTTACAGCATTTTTGGTAGCTAACAACATCTTTGACATTTTCCAGTCAGGTTTCAGAAAGTTTCACTCCACTGAAACAGCACTGCTGAAAGTGTCTAGTGACATCATGATGGCTGCCGACTCTGGTAAATGCTCCGTCCTGGTCCTGTTAGACCTGTCGTCTGCATTCGACACGGTGGACCATGGCATCTTGCTAAATAGGCTGCGGGATGTGGTCGGCATGTCAGGCTTTGTGTTAGAGTGGTTTAGATCTTACCTGACTGGTAGATCTTTCTGTGTGTCCTTTAACAACATGATGTCGGAGTCTGTGGACTTACAGTGGGGCGTACCCCAGGGCTCGGTTCTTGGGCCCCTTTTGTTTCTGATTTATTTGCTCCCTCTCGGCGAGCTCATCCAGCAGTTCAGAGATGTCTCCTACCACCTGTATGCAGATGATCTCCAGCTGTACTGGTCTTTTAAGTCCTCTGAACCCCAGAGACTGGCTTCTCTCACTAACTGTCTGGCCAAAATAAAGGAATGGCTCAGTGATAATAGCCTCCAGCTGAACTCCAGTAAAACGGAAACCCTAGTTGTTGCCCCAGATAGTATCGTGCCTCTTATTACTCAGCACCTTGGCGACCTAAGCGGCTCCATAAAAAGAAGTCTGAGGAACCTTGGAGTAACTTTTGATGAAGGGATGTCCCTAGAACGGCATACCAAGCAGCTGATCAGAAACTGCAACTTCCACTTACGCAACATCTCTAAGCTCAGACATATAGTTTCATGTCATGAGCTTGAGATGATTGTTCATGCCTTTGTTTCCTCACGACTGGACTATTGTAACAGCCTGCTCACATGTGTTAGTAAAAAGATTTGGCCCGTCTGCAAGTAGTCCAAAATTCTGCTGCAAGGCTTTTAACCCAGGAGAGCCCATATTGCTCCAATTTTAAAATCTTTACACTGGCTTCCTGTCACACACAGAATCAAGTTTAAAATCCTGGTGCTGACTTTTAGGGCTCTTCATGGTCAGGCGCCTGAATACATTAAGGGCCTGATCCAGCCTTATGTCTCCAACAGGATCCTGAGGTCCTCCACTCAGAACCTGTTGATGGTCCCTCGCACTTGTTTTAAAACCCGAGGAGACAGATCATTCAAGGCTGTCGCTCCTCGCCTTTGGAATGAGCTGCCCCTTTCCCTGCGCATGTTGGATTCTGTGGACATTTTCAAGTGTCAACTTAAGACGCACCTGTTTAGACAGGCTTTCATGCCTCACCATACTTAGGCTTATGTGTAGTGTTCCTTTTCTATCGTGTATTTCCCCGACGTAATGTAATGTGACTTGTATGTGTATTGTTTTTACAGTATGTTTTTATGGGAAGCGCTTTGTGACCCTGGTCTGTGAAAGGCGCTATATAAATAAACTTTACTTACTTACTTACAGCGACTCGTCTGACTCTGATGAAGACGACGAGATCGTATTTGTGGGACACTGTGTCGCAGCTGAGGGTGTATCCCCAGACCCAAATAAGGTCAGGGCTATCATGGAGACGCCAGAGCCGACAGATGCAGAAGGTGTGAGGAGAGTTATGGGCTTGGCCAACGACCTCGGAAAGTTTCTCCCTCATCTCGCATCATACACAAAACCGCTAAAGGACTTACTCAGTGAAAAGAACAAGAGGCACTGGGGGCTCCGCAGGAGGAGGCATTTCAGAAACTGAAAACTGAACTGAGCTCACAACGTTTTCTTGCACCCTAGTCCCTAACGGCAGAGACGTGTGTGGCAGCTGACGCCTCATCCTACGGGCTAGGTGCTGTCCTCACACAAGAACAACCGGATGGAGCGTGGAGGCCTGTAGTGTTCATCTCAAGAGGCTTAACAGAAGCGGAGAAACACTATGCTCAAATAGAGAAAGAGGCCTTGGCAGTCACATGGGCATGCGAATGACTAGCACCCTGCATTCATGGACTCAGATTCAGGTTGGAGACAGACCATAAGCCTCTGGTGTAGAGGTTCGCTCGGGCCCAAAAAATCAAGCCCGACCCGACCCGAGCCCGCGGGCCTAAAGCCCGACCCAGCCCGAGCCCGAGCAATTAACTTTAATTGTTGGCACGAGCCCGAAACAAACCCGATGTAAATTATTTATTTAAGGCTCGGATAGGAGCATCTGCGCAATGCTTTCAGCAGCAGCACCATGTGTGAGAGGTACGCGGCTACGTGCACGGCACACGTGCACACAAAGCACATACCTGGGTCCTGGGCAGGCCGAGAGATGTGCGCGGCGTGAGGGCAGGTTACGTGCCCAAGCCGCAGCTCAATAGGCTCTTTTCCACATGCAGGCGTGTGTCAGCCGAATGGCTCTTTCACCCGCTTTGTCGAGCTTTTCCATAACAAAGGCCAGTGCCAAACCGGTCTGACCAGGTATAGGTTTTGGGACCGACCTCTGGCTGTGGCCAAAGCGGGCTACCCGTGTCTGATGTGACGTGAGCAGACTCTGGCCTCTGATTGGCCACGAGAGAGTGGACAGACCTCACTATTGACACGCAGGTCATATGGATTTAATATTTCACAAGATCATACTGCTGTGCTAAAAGGGGATTTTGCCGATAATAGCATTTAGCCGCTGTTAGCGCAGCTTTAGCAGGTGTTAGCATAACATTTACCTGTAGCTTACCTTCATAGTTCGTAGTTTAGCAGTTTATTTTCTGTTTCTGAATGATTCCATAACTCCCACAGATGACAGCATTTGTCCACATTTGTTCTCATCGCGGTTTACAAAACTTTTAATGACGATCTGTACAGCGTGCGGCTCCGCCCACAACAAATGCATGTGTGTGTGTGGTGGTAACAGAAAGGTCTGCGGGCTAATGTCGATACGGTACAGATGAACTCGTCTAAGCTCAGTTTGGCTTTACCCAAATCTAGAAGCTTCTTGGAGAAAAGCATAAAAAAGCAACAGAAAGAGACGAAAACAAGGATGAAAGCACAACAAAAAGAGCGGCAACAACGCGAGGAAAAAGATCCGTTTAGGTGAAGGGGGCGGAGCCTGTTCTGTGTCCAGGTGAAGGGGGCGGAGCCTGTTCTGTGTCCAGGTGAAGGGGGCGGAGCCTGGTGAAGATGAACGGCAGCAGCAGCGGCGTCTCTGCGGCCGGCAGCACAGACGAGTGGAGCAGAGACGACTGCCTGGCGCTGCTGGAGAGGATTCGAGGTCAGCTCCCGGACGCCGACTCCATGAAATACAAAACCACAGAGTCGCATTTCGA
This sequence comes from Neogobius melanostomus, assembly GCA_007210695.1. Lineage (NCBI taxonomy): Eukaryota > Metazoa > Chordata > Actinopteri > Gobiiformes > Gobiidae > Neogobius > Neogobius melanostomus. Next base: position 1,093,344 of record VHKM01000922.1, on the reverse strand, counting down.
CTGGAGCCGCGTGAGCTTCGGACGCTTCAGCCCCGACATGTGTCGCCTGAAGTGGAGCAAGGTGTCGGGCGAGGTCCGTAAGTACAGGACGATGACGGAGCTCATCATCGACGCCATCGAGTTCGTCAAAAACCCGTACAAAGGAAAGAAACACAAGACTCACCTAGATTTCCCGAAAAAGCCTCTGACGCTGTATTTCCACTTCTTTATGGAGAAACGAGCGAAATACGCAAAGATTCACCCGGAGATGAGCAACTTAGACCTGACCAAGATCCTGAGCAAGAAATACAAGGAGCTGCCCGAGAAGAAGAAGCAAAAGTACATCAGCGAGTTCCAGAGAGAGATGGAGGAGTTCGAGAAGAACATGACGCGCTTTAAGGAGGAGCACCCGGAGCTGATGGAGGAGCGGAAAAAGTGTCCAGCAGAGCGACTACCGCCACCTGCTGGAGGCCTGGGTCAAGTCGCTGTCTCCTCAGGACCGGGCCGTGTACCTCTCCTCCACAAAGCGCCGCAGCTCCACTAAAGTCCGCACTCCGGCCGCTAAAGTCCGCATCACAGCCAAAACCAAGGCCCCGGGAAAAACAGCGGCTCCTGACAAGCGCAGCATGGCCTACAGAGCCAAGCAGGACGTGTCAGACTCTGACTCTGACCACAGCGACTCGTCTGACTCTGATGAAGACGACGAGACAAGCAGCGACAGCGACGACGAGAACGAGGAGGATGACGAAGACGATGAGGAGCCATCGTCGATCGACGACTCCGACCAATCAGAGTCTGACTGACCTGGCCCCTCCCACGGGCTCTGATTGGACAATTTTATCGTTGTTTTTATGGGTTCTGTTTTTGATTGACAAGTGGGCGGGGTTTGTACAGTTAACAGGAAGTTGTCCTCAGTTGTTGCCGTTGGTTACAGAAAAATGCACAGCTGAAATAAATGCACTTTTGTCAAAAAAAAAATGTAATAAATAAATAGTGTCGATACGTTTACATATATCGCGGCGTGCGCTATGTGGAACAACGCCTAATGTGTCTCTCTCCTCCTCCTCCGCCTAGTTGTTCATAAACAACGCAATGCATTTACAAAAGCTACTTTTTACGCAGTAACAGGAACCAAACTGCTTATTTATCCACTGTAAATGAAACGCTGTCCTGAGAGATAGAGTGAATAGCGATGTTCACTGCGTGGCGCCAGTGTCAAAGCCTGACCATGGTGCTTAAACGTGACAACACAGCCAGCACGTGCGGGCTCGGGCCCGGGCCTAAAAGCGAACCTCTACTCTGGTGCCCCTCCTAAGTACAAAAGCACTGGACGACCTTCCACCGAGAGTGCTGAGGTTTCGTCTAAGACTAATGAAGTTCACATTCGACATCGTGTATGTTCCGGGTAAGAGCCTAAGGCAAGGCAAGGCAACTTTATTTATACTGCGCATTTCATACACAAGGCAACTCAATGCGCCTAATAACTGCAGACACCCTGTCAAGAGCACCAGTCAAACATGCTCTGACACAGGATGACTTAGATAACGAGCTAGAGGTCAAAGTGTTTGTAGACGCGGTGATCCAAGGTCTGACAACTACTATGAAGACTAAAAGTGATCCAGCAAAAACAGCACACGGACCCTGTCTGCGCAAAACTCATCCAGTACTGCAAGTCAGGGTGGCCCGAGAAACATGCATTATCTCCAGATTTGGGGATATTTTGGACGGAGAAAGAAAACATCTCTCTAGCAGGAGAGGTACTGCTAAGAGGACAAAGACTCGTGATTCCACAAGGCATGAGGCAGGAAATCTTAGACCTGCTCCACAGTGGTCACCAAGGCATAGTCAAATGCAGAGCGAGAGCCCGCCAAGCTGTCTGGTGGCCAGGACTGTCCGTGCAGATCAGCCAACTTGTGGACAACTGCCACACATGTCACAACATAGGGTTGAGCACAAAGAACCACTGATGACAACTCTAGTACCACAGCACCCCTGGCAGAGGGTAAGTACTGACCTTTTCTTCTGGGATTAAGAAACGTACATCCTTCTTGTGGATTACTTCTCAAGGTACATAGAAGTGCCCAAGCTGAAGGTGGCTTCTGCAGCTACGGTGATAGCAGCCATCAAGGAGAACTTCAGCCGCCACGGGATACCAGAGACAGTCGTGTTGGACAACGGACCACAGTACAGCAGTGAACTATTTAAGGACTTTGCAGTAGAGTTCGGATTTACTCATGTCACCAGTAGCCCACGGTACCCGCAGGCAAACGGAGAAGCTGCCCGGGCTGTGGTCACTGTGAAAGGACCAATGGCTGCTGGCTGCTCTGCTTTGTGACCGCAACCCAAGCCCCGGGCTTCCAATATGGCCGCCCGTTGATTTCAATGGTTTGTGCTCATTGGCGCAGCGAGCCAGAAAAATTCTTACTTCCGCGTTAGTTCCGGGTCCATGGGGCCCAGAGAATTTTTTAACGGCTACTATATACTTGCATAATTTATATTATTCATTGTTATGGCCATATTAGTGTCCTTAATCATTTCAGATAAAAAACACAAAGAAACGTGGATGTTTATTGCCCATCCCCATGATTCTCAGCGCGACGAGAACGAGCACCGCTCTGAGCGCTCAGCGCAGCAGAGTCGCGGCAGGTCTAGATCGCTCAGCCTAGTCATTGATGCAATAAAAGTTATTTACTTTTGGAACTGTTTTCCAACGTTTAATTACAAAGTTAATTATATTTCTACAATTGACCACATGTCATGTAAATTGACAGAGCGACGAGAGCGAGCAGAGAATCAGCCAGGGCAGCTGCCGTGAGCGGAGCAGCAGACCCAGGTCGCCAAGTAGCCTACTGCCCTACGCGTGGATGTATTTAAAGATCTGTACCGTTTTCCAACGTTTAAAAGATACATTCAACTTCTATTATTCAGCATAATGACAAAATCAATGTTAATTTATACCTTTGTAAGTTTTGAAACACCGTAATTTTGTACAACGCAGGATTTTTTGTTTTACCTTTGGTTATTCTGTTATATTTAAACGTAATATTTATAGTTGTTTGGGCATATTGACTTTTCTTTTAGATACTATCATTAAAAATGTCATGTCATATATAGCTTTATTATTATAATGCTTCCTTATAGCTGAATTTGCATGGACACACTGAAATGTTATCTTGTACTTTGTCATCTTAACAATCAAACAATAGTGTGTAGATATAGACATTTGCATTTTTATGGATGGAACATGAGAACAAAAATCGCATTGCAATGCGTATATTAATTATCAACAATGGCAAAGTGATAAATACCATCCTCTAATTATTAGGCTGACAAGATCCATTATAATACATTACATTGTATTTCACAACATTTGCAGACTAGCAGTTTATCACAAGTAAATCAGCAGAGTAGAAAATTGTACTCAAGAGTAGTGTTATTTTAAAAATAATTTTACTGTAGCAGAATAGCACAATTAGTTACAAAAAAAATAATTCAAGTAAAATAAATCACCATCAACATTTATGTCAAGTGTCTATGGGACTTTCGCAGAAACTAATCGATGTAATTGAAATGCAATGAAGCTTTTTTATGTACACAATAAATTAATGATATTGCAAAAAAGAAAAGTGCCCCGATATATTTGCAGTGAAGGCCTACAACACTATACACACACACACACACACAAAAACTATCACTGGGTTTTGCCCAAATTGTAAATTTTATTGATTTAGACCCGATGACAGCAGTTGCAAAAAGAAACCACAACAGTAATCCTCTGCACTCTGAAGAACACATTATTGGCTTTATTTCCAGAAGTGCCCGTAATATCTTCAGTGATCGAGTGGAAAAGAATAATGCCCAAAGCTGTTCTACTGATCAACAAGCTCAAGATCACCTTAAGTTTTTTTCTCTGCTGTCAGAGCACGTAGTAGATTCAACGACAGTCCCAGACTGGAATAGGTCTCCTTCTGGACAATACAAACATCTTAGGTATAACGCCTGCATTCTCTTTTTTTGTGTCATTTTATTTTTATTGTGTTTCTTATAGTGATTATACAGATGTTATGTTTCTTACAATATAGATATGTTGTGATGTGAACTTGGGGCCCATGCAGCACATACAAAATGTGCAGTGCATGGCTCCCAGTTCACATTTATTTACCATTCTTACATCTGTATTTCCTGTGAGAAATACTCCACTACCAGCCATATTTTTACAATATTTCATGTTATTTTAAGTTTTATATTTAAAAGTTTGTTATTTGAAATAATGTATCATATAACAGTGTTATATGCCCACAGGTTAAACATAAAAAGAAAAATATGTATAAAGAAATACAAAGGTAAACAAAACTACAACAAAAAAATAGGAAAAAAAATAAGAAAAAACAATAAGTGATTAAGTGATAAGTGCTCCCCTTAGTGGCTGTTATTGGTTTTACATAATATTTTTTGACTGCTTTATCAATTTTTTATTTAGTTTTTTAAATAAAGATACTTCTCCCATTTCTCCCACATTTCTAGACCAATTGTTTCCTGTCCTCTTATTTTGAAAGTTATTCATTCCATTTCCTTAATTTTATCAATCAGTTTCCTCCATTTATCTATAGTTGGGCTTATTTTTTGTAGCCAGTTGTTAGTAATTAACTTGAGAGCACTTACCCTTAATATTCTAAGAAGATATAGATCTTCTTTACTAAACTCTCCCACTGACGTTAAGCCCAACATGATGATAGTTTTATCCATTTTCTTATCCATTTTCAGCACCCTCTGTATTTCGTTCAATATATTTTCCCAGTATACCCTCAAAAGTGGACATGACCAGAAGATATGGAAATAACTTGCTATTTTCTCTCCACAGTCTCTCCAACATTTTGATGTTATAGATTTTTGATATTTAGACTGTTGGATTGGTGTTATGAAATATCTAATTTGGAATTTCCATGCAAATTCTCTCCATATTTGGGAGGCAGTTGTTTTATGTATCGATGTATTAATGTTTTCCCATTCTTCTTGTGAAAGGTCAATTTCCATATCTTCTTCCCACTTTATTTTTTCTTTAACCTCAACACATTCATTAGATTCGAAGATTTTGTATAACATTGCAATTTGGTGTTTTAAGCTTACGCTCTCATGGTTCTTAATACACCACTGTATAAGAGGGTGAACTTGTAAGCTTTTGTTTTGTGAAAAATGTTCTCTATATAACTTCTGGTCTGTAGATATCTGAAGAAATTTGAATGTGGAAGCCCAAATTTTCCCAAAAAAAGTCAAAAGTCACCACCCCTCACTTATCCAAGAATTGTGCGAATATTTTTAGACCCTTTTGGTACCACATTTTAAATGTGGCATCTGATTTATTTGGGTGAAAATCTGGATCTCCACTTATTTCTTTCAATAACGATATGACATTTCCCAATTTGCAAAATTTACTAATTTTCTTCCAAACTTTTAGCATATTAGATATCCATATATTGGTTTGTTTTAAAGTTAGAGCTTTGTTTGTGAGAGTGAGTAATTTCCAATTATCTTTGTCATCGCTTTGTTTCCATTTTGCTTGATATGCCTTATTTTGCCATTGATGTATTATTAAAACTTGGGATGCATAATAATAACTTTGCAGATTGGGTATAGCCATTCCTCCTTTTTGTTTAGCTAGTTTTAATGTTTTAAATTTTATTCTAGCTCTTTTTCTACCCCAAATAAATTTTAGTAGCATTCCATCCCATTTCTTAAATACTGATGGTTCAATATGAAGTGGCAATGCTTTAAAGAGAAAAGAAATCTTGGGAGAACATTCATTCTTATTGTATTACACTGAAAAAAGTGTAACATGCAGTTGTTCATTCAAACTAATAACTGCCATTTAAAACAAGATAAAATTATTGATTTGATAGTAAAACTCATTCTTTTTGCATTTAGAGACATCAATTTTGATTTATACTGAACTAAATATACGTTCAAAGGACCCAAAACAAAGTTTTTGATTTGTCTCAAATTGTTTTTTTTCCTTCATGACCTGCAGGTGATATTTTTAGTTTGAGTCAAATGAATTGCGCATGCGCATTGCACACACCATTCAGATCACATGTTCGATCCTGCACTCTTGGCATGCTACTCTGCTGACCAGATGCACCTTGCCTGGCCTGCCAAACGACATGCCTGTTCATAGATATTTCAAAGACATATAGTCTGGGAGCGAGCGTGATCCCAACAATTTCCCGGTGGGCGTGATTGACAGACGGCATCAACCAATTAGAGCAACGCTAGATACGTTGCAGTAACAAGCGGCAGAAAGCCTTTCCAAAAACGTCCTTTTTTACGAGGAACGCTTCGAACGCTGTTTCTTGCTCCGGTTTTAGGGATTTCATATTTTCCAAATGATTTAAAACAGACGAAAGAGCCGAAGAAAACAGTGTATCGGCCGCCATCTTTAATGTTTTGGAAGAGTGCGTGGTGGTGACAGGTGACGGCTTCCGTCTCTTGGTGCGTGATTGGACCGATGTGGGTCAAATCGTGAAATGATTGGCTGCGAGCAGCTGCCCAGACGGTTCTTCTTTTGAACAGAAAGGAGGAGTGTCTGGCAGGCCAGGCAAAGATGCACCGCTTGACATCTGATATTGTCCTTGGTGGATTTCGTCCAAAAATAAACGTAAGTAGTAAAGCAGTTGCTGATTATTATGATTAATGTTTTATTCTTTTGTTAGAATTGCAAAGAATATCCCAATTTAATGGGGCGTTAGCTGGCAGTAGTTGGCTAGCTAATTGGCAGTAGCAGGCTAACTTGCTAGCATTTACCGGACACGTTATGAACTTATGGCCATGAATAATAATACATATATATTCTAACCCGTTACAAGTGTTGGTAAGGTAAGCTAGCCAAAAAACATCGTCAAATTGGGCTACATTCCGTGCCCGGGCTCACTAGGGCTCGGGTGCCATGACGTCATTACTTGGCGGGCTGCCATGTTGAAGGCTTCTTTAACTGTTCCTTGAGCCACTGCACACTGTGTACAGTTGTGTACAGTTCCTTAGCCGGCTTTTGGCCGGTTTGAAAAGCAAATGGCCGGTAAAAATAATTTCCATCGGCCAGGGCCGACAGTAAAAAATATACAGAGAATATATAAACATATTAAATACTACATGTCACCTAAGTCAGTGACTAACATCATAAAGTGTTTTTGAGACAGCCCTAAATATTAAAAAAGGTTCAATATTTCTATCAAAATAAGTTTCGATTTACACCCTTAGCTCATTTTACAAAGCTCAGTTGAAGCGCCATTATCGCGCTGGAAACTTAAGGCTTTTCTCGTCGTGCTTCGTTACATTTTCCAAGAAAACGGCCAACTACAGGTATATTTACTTTTCTAAGAGAGTGTTAAGAACTCAGCAGCAACACATTGCATTTACACTGCACATCGCCTTTTTATCCATTTCATAAATCACCCTGGATATTAGATCCTCACCTCATTTTCGTGTGTGTGTGTGTGTGTGTGTGTGTGTGTGTGTGTGTGTGTGTGTGTGTGTGTGTGTGTGTGTGTGTGTGTGTGTGTGTGTGTGTGTGTGTGTGTGTGTGTGTGTGTGTGTGTGTGTGTGGTGTGTGTGTGTGTGTGTGTGTGTGTGTGTGTGTGTGTGTGTGTGTGTGTGTGTGTGTGTGTGTGTGTGTGTGTGTGTGTGTGTGTGTGTGTGTGTGTGTGTGAGATAGTTAAGGAAGCTACAAAGTGTGGTCGACTGTCAGTGTTAGCTTTATATTTTCATTTTCCCATCATTTATTGCCTCACAGCACAACTTTTTCAGTTAACTACAGAAAAAGGTACACATATTACAAACTAAACAAAAAGTGAAGGCATAAGATTTCAAGTTTCAAAAGGGAATATTCTAAAAGAATTTACATTTTTGTCAATATGGAATGAATTAGCTAGGAACTAACAACCAATTATCAGAAATAGTTTTTTTTATAACAAAAAATCAAACAGAATAAAAATACATTGTTTATACATGTTTAAGTCCTCGGTACAAATTAGAGCAGCTTTCAAGACAACATAAACAAAATGAAATGCTATGGGTTAGCATTTCATTTTGTTTATGTTGTCTTTAGCTGCGTCAAGCCAGATGTTAATTCATATTTTAGACTGAGTTGAGAGCAATGACTGTAAATATATTTTAAGAGAGACAGAAACCAGGGGTTAGAGTTCATGTTTTTTGGGGAGGAGGGGCGGGGGGTATTGTTTGTGTGCGTGTGTGTGTGTGTAACTGAGAAGGACAGGGTTTCCCCCAGAAAACTTGCTAAGCCTGGTGGTAGAGAACTCCGATGGGGGTGGCGGGGGTGCCAGCGCGTTCTTTGCTCCTACTCCAACGGGGGTGCTCGCACGATTTCATTAGAGAAAGCAAGGGCAGCGCAGGAAACCCAGTGCACTGGCCCATTTTGCGGCTAAGCTAAATGGCAAGACCGCCACTTATTTGATATGCGTGTTGTCATATTATATAACTGACGCTTAGCCTGGCAGGGCGGGGGGTGTAACAAAGCCTGGCAGGCCGCCAGGTGAGCGCTGTTGGATGTTTGCATGAAATGCGCTCTAAGAATAAATTTGATTTGATATGATGCTGTGAGCAAATAAATGAGGGGAAATGAAAATACAAAGCTAAAACTGACAGTTGCCCACACTTTGTAGCTCCTTCTCAACAATCTCTCAGCACTCAGAATAAAGCTGTGAAAGTGCTGTCTGAGAGAAATGTTTACACCCAGAGAATTGGTAGAAAATCTATTACCTTAATTAGCTGCTTGAATCCGTCATTTTCCACCGTGTTTATTGGTAGCATGTCTTTAGCAAGACAGTAGGTGATTGCATTTGTTATGTTGCTATGTCTCTTTTTTTTTCTCGTATGGTATAAAGCTAGAGTTCTCGGTAAATTTTTCACCAGACGGAACATTAATTTTCTCTGCTGCCGGGTCGGCTGCTGCAGACCAGACATCCATATGTGTAGCTTGCTAGTGCTGAAGGTAACACGCCAGCCTAACATGACGTGGCTCTATTCCCACAGTGATTGGTTCAGCAGAGCGCTACTTAATTCGGATTGGCTACCTTTGTGTCTATTAAAAAAAATTGGAAAAATGAGTTCTATCGCAATAGTGTCATATTTCTATCGAGAAAAAGTTATTTCGCAATACATATGTTATCGTTTTATCGCCCAGCCCTAGATTACATCCTTAGTCCCCAAAACAATACATCAATTAACATAAAAAGTCCATAAAGACAGAGAACCAGAAGATAACAGAAGTACATTTACATAGTTACAGGAGGGTTGGACATGATTCTTTGAATGTATAAAACTATATAATCTATACAGCTGCGATTAACATGATTCATTGAAATATATATATTATACACACACACGCACACACCCGCACACACACACACACATAAAAATGTATCTATACACAAACACACCAACACAGATCAGTGTATTACCTGTAAGGGAATTCACTATTTTTTTCCTTTTTGTTTTCTCAGTTGTCGGATGTGGAAATGCAAAGACTGCAGCCTGTCATTTTCAGAACGATCTGAACTACTAAAACATTATCGCATTGGCCATCGGTTTCACGGTAGGCGTCGTCCTTACCCATGCATCCATGAAAATTGTCCATGTTCGTCCAAGACATGGAATGGTCTACAAAAACATCTTACTAGGAATCATCCTTATCAGGAGTTCACACAAAAGGTCTCTTCATTCAAGTGCTACATTTGTGACAACAATCAGCTTTCCACGGAGTATGATTTTTTCCTTCATATCAATCAACATTTGAAAAAAAATGAACAAGTCTCTTGTATGTTTGATGGTTGTTCATATAAAACAAACATATACAGCAGTTTCAGGACCCATAAATGGAGAAAACATCAGTCATGCACTGTTAATGACTTCAAAAGTGGAATAATTGTCACATCATCACTCGGTTCCAATCCTTCCGAAATATTGAACTCTGACCTGCAAGAAGAGGCACAGCTGGATGAGCCAACCACTGAAGAGCCTAGGGATTTTGAAAAGGAATTTGAACTGAAAGTAGCTTCACTTTTACTTAAATTGGAACATACATATTTAGTCTCCAGTACAGCTGTCAACGAATTGCTTGAGGAGCTACAATATCTCATTGGAAGCGTCTCTGTGCCACATAGTCTAAAAACAATTAATCAGGTTTTGGGAGATAACAATTGTCATGTGGAAGCATCTGTTGTTGAAGAGCTAGCCACAGTTCTTTGTTCTTCCCATCCAGTTCAAAAAGCAATAGTGAAACAAGGCCCATTGTCTACTTCTTGGAAGCGCAAGTCATATTATAAAAGAGAATTTGGTGTAGTGTCACCAGTGGAATATATTCTTGATAAAAGGAACAAAAAAACATTACAGTATGTATCTGTGCTGAAAACACTGCAGCAGATTCTAAATGTAGATTCTATCTTAAAAAGACTGTCAATTTGAAAGGGAAATATCAGTCCCCCTACAGTGATAAAGTAGTTTACAGCTGTCCCTTTGATGGTGAATTTTTCAGAAACAACACACTTTTGTCTAAAGACTGCGCTATTTCACTTAACCTTTATATTGATTTTGAAATATGTAACCCCATTGGGACATCACGAAGAAAACACAAGATCTGTGCCCTCTATTGGACTTTAGGTAATCTGTCCCCTGGTTGTCAATCTTCACTGTCGTCGATACACTTGGCTCTTCTCGTCAAAAGTGATGATTTGAAGGTGTACGGTTATGAAACAGTACTCGAGCCTCTCGTTTGTGATTTAATTTCCTTGGAACATCATGGTGTGTTTTTGCCAAAGTTAGGGAAATGTGTCAAGGGAACAGTACAGTGTGTCATAGCAGACAATCTTGGAGCCCACAGCATCGCTGGATTTATTGAGAGTTTTTCAAGTGGTCACGTGTGCCGATTTTGTACAGCTTCCAAATTAGAAATTCAAACTAAGCATGTAGACAGTGGATCTTTTACACCAAGAACCGAAGAGCTTCACTCAGACCATCTCAAAACCATCGAAGAACAATCTCTGAACAATTTCTGTGGTGTTAAGAGGAGATGTGTTCTCTCTGATAAACTCAGTCATTTCAAAGTCACTACCGGTTTCCCCCCAGACCTGGTTCATGATTTATTTGAAGGGATTGTTCCTGCAGAGATAGCTTTATGTCTGTCCATCTTCACATCTAAGAAATACTTTACACTTGCATATTTAAACGAGTCTATACTAAATTTCCCCTTTAAATGGACTGACAAAGTTAATTGTCCCCATCCAGTGCCATTGAACTTTGCCACGAGAAAGACGATAGGGGGGAATTCCCACGAAAACTGGAGTTTGCTAAGGTTTTTCCCCTTCCTTGTTGGCCAGAAGGTGCCTGTTGAAGAACCTGCATGGAAATACTGACTGATCTAAAGGATATTGTGGACCTTATTGTCTCACCTGTTCACACAGAGGAATCAATTGCATATTTGAATTTCAAGATATCAGAGCACAGAGTACAACTTCAAGAGGTTTTTCCAGACTACAACCTGCTGCCGAAGCACCATTATTTGGAACATTATCCCCAACTAATTCATCAATTTGGGCCATTAACTTGTCTTTGGACTTTAAGATTTGAAGCCAAACATAGTTTTTTTAAAAGAGTTGTTCGATATATAAGATCTTTCAAGAATGTGTTGTTGTCCTTGGCAGAGCGACACCAATTTCACATGGCGCAGCAGGTATACATGTACCCTCAAAAACCTCTTCTGGAAGTGTCAAATGTTTCATCTCTTTCTCTTGATGTGTTGAAAGAGGATATCGCAAAAGCTATACGGCTGAAACACCCAACTGTGGACAATGTGTGTCTGGCAAAGAATGTCACTTATGATGGATTCAGTTACAGAACTGGAATGATCCTTGCACATGGATCTTTGGCAGGGATCCCTGAATTCACTGAAATAATCCACATGTTGGTTCTGAAGGACAATTTATTTTTCATTGTTCGGAAGCTGAGTGCATGGCACTGGGAACACTTCAGAGCCTTTGAGCTTAAAGTGAGCCCCACCAAAGACATAATACTCGTGGCGCCAGATGAACTGACGGATCCATATCCTCTGGTGGATTACACTGTGGGAAGAATGCGTTTCATTACCCTGAAGAGATATATTCGAGTTTAAGGTCTGCATTTTCATTAAAGCATTATATTTGCATATAATTCATTGTTCTAGAAATGTTAAATGGGCACTTAATTGACACGTGGGAAATTTGATACTGCGCTTATTTCAATTCTAACCTTTCATCTTTATGCTCACACAATGTGAATGTGAAATAATGATTTGCTTCCCCCTGTCCCGTTCTCCAGACACATCCAGGACGCGGTTTTACACAAGCTTTCTTCATTCCGTCTGTGGTTTGCTCACAATCTGTCAACCCCTCTCAACACACCCAGGTAAGAATGACGGTCCTCATCTTGACCCCTCTTTCCCGCTCTATAGGAATCCTCATTTTTTATTTATATATATATATATATAATGTTTCCAAAGTTTTGACTGGTACTGTGTGTGTGTGTGTGTGTATGTCCCTGTCCTTTATTTTAGTTGGTAGTGAACCAGCTTCCTGGACCTTCACGCTGAGACGCAACTTGATCCGTCAATATGGCAAATCCCATACGACTCCTCATCTTGTTGAGTGACAACAACTCAGAAAGGATGGATCTAGCACTGGTGCCAGACACCGTTGAAGAGCTCATTGAACAGGTCAAAGAAGCTTGCAAACTTACTGGAGGTATCAGGCTGCAATATAAGGATATTGACTTTGGTGGAACATTTGTTAACTTGAGCTCAACCTCCTCGATCAAGGATCTTACCACCATCAAGGTCATACCGTCTGTTCCTGATGCTGATATCATTCTTGAATTCATAGACAGTGTCCCAACTGAAAATTCAAGCTCATTATCGGCACACACTGATTCAAGCTCCTTATCGACAAACACTGATTCAGATGACACAATCATACTCAGCAGAAGCCCCTCTGAGAGACTCCGAACAAAGCCCTGGCCGAAGGAGTTCAACATCCCAACCTTCTCCTTTGAAACAGAAGGTCAACTCGAGAAAGGGAATGCTGAATACACAAAGAACCAAACTAGACTGACGCCTACGTCAAAAATGCTCTCGGACATTCTGGAAAGATTGGCTGAGACGGTTTTCTCCTACAAGGCGTACCCCAATGATGCAGACCTGAGTGATGTCGCACAGGCTCTCACAAAAAAGCATCCCTGCCTGAGGCAACCAGACTCCTTCAATGAGAGCTATGGATGGAAACTGAGACTCAAGAATAAGATGTGCAATTATCGCACTCAGTTGAAGTCGCATGGACTTGCATCGGAGCTCATGGTAAACACTCTCAAATCCAAATCACGAGAAGATTCCCTTCCCCACCCAGCAAAGAACAACAAAAAGGCAAGAAGAGGTGAGGCCAATTATTATCCTCAGCCCAGCTTTGAGACTCAAGAAAGCCTGGAAGAAGAAAGAACATTGCTTCTCACTGAAGTAAAGAAGAGAAACAATGAGAGAACCATACGGGAGAAGATGGCCAGGACCTTTGAGTTTAGGAGGCAAGAGATTGTAGATCAGAAGCCTTGCATCGAGAACCTCATGGAAAGATGGCCAGCTCTATTTCAGGTGGAAGAGGTATACCTCTCTTTCATACTAATTATAACAAACCATTTTTTTCCAGAAATAATACATACACAGGGTTTTGCAAATACTTTGAAAGTATTCATCAAAAATTATATTTAGTTTGAAATTACTACTGAATTTTGACTAAGTAACAATGAACAACAAATCATTACCAAAACACAGCCAAATGGGGAACAATAGTTACACGATTGTTATAGACCATACATTCTAGTGGGACATAAATGATCATTGAGCGGTATTTGAGTATGATGAATGATACATTTTGATAATTGACCATTTGATAAAGGAGAGACTACATATTCTACCTTTTAAGACATACTTTGGAGATGGGGAATTAATGCTTGTGCCAAGTTCAATGAAAAAAAATAAAATAAAATATATATATATATATAAAAAAATTGTGCACTGCTTCCTCATGTACAGATCAATGCAGAATTTCTACGGGTTACTGCAGTTCCCCTGCTGACAAGATTCATGGCCCAGCTGGACAAGTACTCCACACAGCTACTGAAGATCATCAAAAAGAAGGGAGGGATAACCAAAGCAAAAACTGCCTCGATTCTGCAGTTTCTTAATCAGGTATGGTATAATGAATCACTAACAAAGTTAGGATGTTAACCCTTGTCTGATGGGGATAGGCATCCTTTTCCATTTTTATTTGTATTTCGGTGATTATGGTTAAAGTCATTTGAAAAACTATTTTCAAACTGTTGGTATGAAGTGTGTGTGTCAAGCAAGGATGTGTGGGCTTTGCAAATGTTCTTTACACACTAGTCGCATGTGCCCTTCCTCTGGTGCACGCAGAGTTGCATTTTGGGGGATTTGGAGGAACCTCTGTACTCGCCTTGCTGTTGCCTTCTCCCTTAGTGGGGAGCTACTGTCATTGTTGCATTTGTGAAGTGACCAGTGCTAATGCCAGCTCTTCCACAAACCAGGGATATGCTTTTACAATACCTTGATTCCAGCTCAAATCCACATTCATCCACAGCACAAATTCGTGATAGCAGACACATCCAGGATGAGAACATGTGCATGACCACTGGCAGGTCTTGAGAGAAGGCTGCAAAACACAGGATTGACCTGACCTGGCAAAGAGACATCCAGTCATCCCTCTTCTAAGAGAGACTGTCAGTGGTCTCTGACATAGATCCTGAAATGCTCTGGTTTCAATTAATTGTGCCATGGAATCAATTGTACAAGCACCGACTGTTTGTGGTAGAGCTTGAAAATTCAAAAGCTTGCCTATCCTCCACACTGCATAGTAACCTTTTTTCACTGTCCCTGCAGGATGTCGATGCTGATCTCAGAAGGGAGTGTGTCCTCAAATCTCTCATCATATACCTGGGAGAATGTCTTGAGGACCTGATAAAAGAATACACGGTATGTCCAAATCTGTTGTCTCTCCATTATGAGATGCAATTAAATAATCCTGGGGAAGCTTGACAGCCCTGTCATTGGATGTGGTGATTAGGGATGTCAAGATTAACCGGTTTTACGATTACCACGATTATAAAAGGACGCGGTAGGTTATTCGTAAGAATTTCAGAAGCCACGGTTTACCGCGGAAAATCTTCACGCTGACGCTCGAGCCGCTGCACGCCATAAACAGCGTAAACTCACCGGTAGTTGAGCAAGGCAGAAGGACGCTCTCCTCCAGTGTTGTATCCATCCAAAAACGATTGAAGTCAGCAGAGTGGGACGTCTTTAGGATCCAAAACATGACCAAGGCGTTGTTTGTTGTCGATGGAACATCCGTTATGCAAACCCTGTCGTCAGAAAGTTGCAGCAAAAGGCGCTGATATCGGCTACGTCGAATATAAACAACATCTTGGAGATAATCCTTCGCTGTGAATGTCCAGGTCAAGGTAACGAACTGCATAATTCCCAAAAAAGTTGTCCAAATGTTGGGAAATAGCCACAACTGGCTCAGGATGTAAAGAAAAAGCTAACGCGCTCCGCTCTGCTTCAGCGTAACAGAAAGGAAAGTGAAACCGCCACATGTGGAAATCAGCTGTTCAAAAGAGTCTCCTTAGTCATTTTGTAAACATGTTTCATTCTCTGTTTATCAAAACATCTGACAAATAATTAAGCAACAACATAACTTTTGAGAACAGGAAACCGAGCCTAGACTGTGGCCTAATAATATATAGTAAAATAATGATGATAATTAGGGTCATTATAAAGAAGTAAAGTTGACGTTTTGATTGTTTTGTATTATTCAATGTAGGCCTATATATTTTAATGCAAAACAATCTTAAAGCATTTTTAGAAACAGTGAATGTTTACAAGTTTAAGTATTAAAAGGCTTTTTAAAGACAAAAACTAAAAATATCAGTTGTTTCCTATCGGTCGATAATCGTGAATAATCGTAAAATCGCAATACTTTCTCTAACAATCGTAACTCAAAAAATTTAAATCTTGACACCCCTAGTGGTGATTGCTAATTAGTTGTTCACTAATACATTTTGTCCTCAATTTTACATCAGATGTCCGAGAAAGATCAAGCCGAGCAAGAGCTGGAGAGTACCACCATGGCAGTCTTCGTCTTAAGGGAGAACTCAAGCCTTCTACAACAGCCCAAAGAGATCGGGATCATCATTGATGGTGTGGAAGTCCTCAATGAGTTGCCTTCTGTGGCAGCTGGAGTGATAATGCTCTTTGGACTCTGTTTTGCTCTTAACATGGAATATCCACAGGTTCACCTTTGAGGCTCTTCAGAAGATCCTTATGGAGCTTGGTTCCAACAAGATGAGCTCCAAGATTCGCAAACTGAATGGAGAACTCCACACTGCACAGTAGTATGTGTGGCATGCGTACACAGGCTCGGTTTTTTTTAGGTAGCCTGTAGTAACCACAAACTGCCAGCCAGCACTTTATGAGGTAGAGAACCTCAGCTGCACATTCAATTTTGTTTACCAGTTGTTCATACTGGATAAGTCTGTGTATAGGCCTATTGCCACATGTGTGTTTGTCCTGGTTCATTTGCTAGTCTATTTTTTTCATCCGACTCGCATTTCATAAAGATCTGTGCTGTAATTGTTGCAGCAGATTACAAATTCAGATACAGTATTGAGGGTTAGGACTCCCCATTTAAAAGGCAGATTCCAGTTGCCAGAGGGTGATAATGTAGCACATGTTTTCCAAAAAAAAAGTCACTGTTTTTACTCTAAGATTAATAAATGCATTTAATGTAATCTGTTGGCCAAGTGTCTTTTATTTTATTTTATTTTTTTAAGAGTTATAAGGTGGGAAAGAAATTATTTTTGGGTCAAATAAAGTCAAAATGTGAAAAATATTGTTTGGATAAATGTAAATTAGTTAACTGGTGTCAATGCAAACAATTCAATTTAAGTAAATTAAAGGTGAATACATTAGGTTGATATAATTTAAATTTATTAGTTTGGTTCAATAACTAAAAATTAAGAAAATAATTTGGATCAAGGCAAAAAATTAAGGTTGAGTCAAGTGCAGGATTATTGTTCACATCAACATAAAATAATCGGGTCATATCAAGTTACTCAATTTAGACTCTGTGAAGTCAAATATTTTAGATGTGATATCTGGACATCAATTTTTTTAGTTTGAGCATGGTTATACTTTTTTCAGTGTACATTTATCTGATAGGGTCAGTGGAGTTAAGCTCCATCTATTAATATCCTCCTTTATAGCATTTTCTAAATAATTATCATTTAAATTATAAAGCTCATTGATATTTTGTGGAATCTGTACTCCAAGATATTTGATCTTATCTTTATCCCATTGCCATTTATATTCCTGCTTTATTTCATCTGCAATTGATTTTCCAAAACATAGAGCTTCACATTTATCTTTGTTGAGTTTGTATCCCGAAACAAAACTGTAATGCTCTGTAGTTCTCATAAGGGCTGGAAGGCTACTCTTTAAACCTTGTAAATATAATATGATATCATCTGCATACATAGCAAGTTTATGTATTGCATCTGCAATTTCTACTCCTATTATTTCATCATCCTTTCTAATAGCTGTCGCAAGTGATTCGATGCACAAAACAAAAATTAAAGGCGATAGACAATCCCCTTGTTTTATTCCTCTCTGAAGTTCAAACGGCTCTGACAAAATACCGTTAACCTTAACTTGAGCTTTAGAGGTGCTGTACATTGTTTGCAACCATGAAATAAAAGTCTCATTAAATCCAAAACTTCTACATGTTTCAAAAATAAAAGACCAGGCAACTCGGTCAAACGCCTTTTTGGCATCAAGGGTAAGTATCAATGTTTGGAGATTATTTTTCTGAACAAAATCTATCACATTGAGGGTACGTATGATATTATCTGTCAAATTTCGATTATTAATAAATCCAGTCTGATCAAGTTCCACAATCGATGGCAAAATTTTGGCTAATCTTTTTGATAGTATGCTGGTTAATATTTTTTGGTCCACATTTACTAAGGTAATTGGTCTGTATCCTCCACATTGTGATGGATCCTTACCCTCCTTATGTATAACCATGATGACTGAGTTGACCCAGGAATTTGCCCAGACGTTTTGGTCTAGTACATAATTATATGTTCTAGATAGAATAGGTATGATCAATGCCTTAAATTTTCTATAAAATTCACCGGTAAATCCATCACTTCCTGGGCTTTTATCAGTTTTTAAATTTGAATGGTTTTTGATATTTCTTCAGTAGATATTGGCTGAGTGAGACTTCTATTCTGTGCTTCGGTCACTTGCGGTAAATTCAGCTTTTGCAGATAGTCCCTCATTTGCTCAGGAGTTGCCTCATTTTCTGAACTGTATAGTTTGTGGTAATACTCTGCAAACTCTCCTGCGATTTCTTTTTCCTTTGTTAAAAGTGTATTGTTCTTATTCCTAATACTTACGACTGTGGCTCTAGACTGTTGTTTTTTCAATCTGTTAGAAAGAATTTTTAATGATTTTGTTCCCCCATCATAGTATTTTTGTTTAGTGAATGCTAGTATTTTTCCCACCCTATCATTTAGTAATATATTCAGTTCATTTCTAACTTCTTCCAGCTGTCTCAGAATCTCTCTTTCTCCTTTAAGTTTATTTATTTTTCCTTCTAAGTAATTTATTTGTTTCAATCTTTCCTTCTTTTTCCTCGAGGAGAAACAGATTATTTCCCCTCGTATTACGGTTTTCAATCCTTCCCAGAGGATCACTGGGTTTATCTCATCGATATCATTAAATTCCAGATATTCCTTTATAGCAGAGTTTATCTTTAATTGAAAATCTTCCGTCTGCAATAATGAGTTATTAAACCTCCAAAGTTTAACCGGTCGCCTCTTGAGCTGCCCAGTCTGAGCATGACTCTTCTAACAAGAAACCAAGGAGTAATTGCAGTTTGTAAAGAGGCAGAGAACTGTTTCCAACGGAGTTTAAAAGCAAAATCTGGTAATCTTCCAAGGACACAGGCTGTCACCAGCTGCTGCAGTTCTTTCTGACAGCAAGAACAAGACTTTGTTTCCAGGGCTGCACAGTCACATTATGGTGAAAATGGCAACTTCATACAGCACCATTCTTTTGGCTCCATCATTTAGGCTAAAAGAGAAACTGAGAAAATGACCGGAGAATAGGTTAGACACAAATAGTCAAAGTTGGTCCACTTTAATAACTGTTATTATTGTCTGAAGCATGATAGACCTTTATTTTATTAACTTGAATAGGTTCCCTTACATTTTCCAGTTGAATTTGGCATACTGTTGTGTTTTAAGAAGTTATAGCTTGCATGACGAAGCACAATTAGACAAGTATACCTTTTTTTTTTTTGGCCTCTTACCTGTTGTCCCGTCAGAGTTTGGTTTGTCTTTGTCTGGTCTTGTGTTGCCATGGTGATGGGGCTTTAAACCGAGACTGGACATTTTCTGTTTAATATAAGCTGTATATGCTGTGGATGACAAAATAGTTTATTTTGGTGAAGTTGGGTCAACAGTTTGAATGTGACCTACATACAATGTAATTTACTTGCTACCAAAAATATGTTATTACAAAGCACAACGACAAACATATTGGCTATGTCAACGTTTATGTAAAATAGTGGTTAAAAGTACAGTTTCAGACCACTCAACATACCTGTGTGGTAGTTAGCCTCTGTTCTTAACAAACACTGGCATGTGCTGAGCACATGGCAGCCACTGCAGAACAGGAGACGGTATAATAAGAGTCTGGTCTGTCCTGTGTGGAGGAGATGATGGGTGACAGGACACAGCCATCAGCAGCATCTGTTCAATATACTGTAGGTAGAATTACTGAGCAGCAACTTTATTACAGTTTTATTTGTGGCTATAAAACACATAACTAATTGAACTTTAAGTAATAGCTAGTTGTGACAAGGCGGCACGAGCGGGTGGCGGTGGGTAACACGAATAGACCAGGGAGGCCGTCTTTATTTTTTGTGTGCAAAAATACAATAAAGTGCACAGTGCAAAAAAAAAAAAAGGCGCATCAGAGGATGGTTGTCTTCCAGCAGCAGCACCCAGAGTGAGGGCATCAGGCACCTTAAATACCCTCCCCTAAACTGGATAAAACCATAAAAGCTAAGCAGGTGTTAAAAAAATAGCATTAGCTTCTAAAACACATTAAAATCCTCCAATAAACCCCATAACCATAACATAAACAAAGAAACACCCAACTACCATAAACTCCCAAACAAAACCACCTAACGAAAGCCAACTACATCTTAAAACAGATTAAAACCCATGCAGCCACCCCCAAGCTTGTTCTCCCCTTGGTTCAGCCCGGAACGCATTTCAGCGGTGTCTGGTTCCACGGGAATCTTTTCGCCAGACACCGCCAGCCTGGACACAAGAAAGGTAAGCAACTTGCAACCACACCGATACACAGTCACACACCCACACCCTCAAACATCCACCGCACGCACGCAACACCTAAAACATCAACTAATTCATAAAACCTGGCACATAATATTGCACAATTCCAATAATAATTGTCATGTTGCCTCCGCAGGACCGGCCGCCATTACCGGAGGTGACGTACCCCGACCGGACCTACGGGGCAACAAATAAATTCATTTAATAAATAATTTAAATTTAAATTGCAATACTTTTATGTGTGCAAATTAGCGTGCTTTAAGTGCAGTGTGCATAAAAGTGCAAGTGAATATCAAAGTGCTGTGCGTGTAAAGTGCAAGTGCGCAGTAACAAACAGCCTGTTCGTTACACTAGTAATCACCAGTTAGTAAAGAAGTTCATGCTTAGCCCCATCTTCCATATCCATAGTGGACACAGATCCCACTGCAGCAGACGACCTAGGTGAAGAAAGGAGAACCAAAATGTCACCCTCATTATACTCTAGAGTTCATATTCATGATCACACGACAAAATAAGAATTATACATATCATATATTATACATATCTGACTACTGTGCAATTATATGTAGTGTTCATTAGTGAACAAGTATGATAGCATGAATAAGTTTGTTTTGTAATTTTAACATTATGTTGTCTTTGTTTTCTGACCTTCATTTTTGTCTTGCTTTTGTTGTTAAAGGCCGAGGGATACAAACGTTTTGTTATTTTACAGTGAATACAGCTCAACATGTTGTTTTTTGTACATTTTATGCACTTAGCATTGGTTTGAGAGATAAAATGATTATTTATTAGACAAACTGGATTAAAAATGCCACGTCATTATTATATAGTGCCCAATAAACCTAAACCTAACCTTTTCCTAACCTTAGCCTTAATCGTTTACCTGTTTCTAAACATTTTCCAACTCCTGCCACTAACCATAACCAGTAAGATATTGTCCAGATTAAATATGACGGAAAAATAGCCCGGGAACCGTCGATGGCATCGTAGACACTTCGATCATATTAACTAACCTTATTGTGTTAGTTTGTCTGGCAAGTTAAATAACTTCTCACTATGTGTTACGCTGTGTTATTATTGTAATTCGATACACATACAGTATATTTTAATGTAAAATATACTGTATGTGTATTTTACATTAAACAGGGATACTGTCATCTAGAATAGCATTGTTCTGTTAGTTTAAAATGGTAGTCGTCGTTGTAGTACTTTCTGTTTGCTATTTTCACGAAGCTACATTTTATAATCAACTGTCTCATCGAAATAGTATATATATTTACATGCTGTATATTAACATTTACAATTACGGAATACATTCTGTGTGATACAAACAGCACAAACTTACTTGCAAAGTTAGTTTTGCGTCCTCTTTTCCCTCGCCTGTTTCCTTCATTGCCCACGGAAATCGAGGGCGCGCTCTGCACGTGACCGGTTGCACTGCCCCCATCACGTGACTGTTCTGCCCAATCAGCGCGGCGGAAAGCTAGAGCGTGGCTAAAGTGGAGCTCGGCTAAGTCCTTAAAAATGTATTTTTTAGGCGATACGCAAATTTTAAAGGAAAAAAGTACATGATGTTAATATAGATGATAATCGACACTAAATCCAGCCTTTGTTAAAGTTGTAGGCGGCCTGTCAGCCGAACACGGACAGTTTTTTCTCGCACGGCCGCTCTATGGCAGAAATCCTTTCTGGGCCCGATAAGAATTTGCTGCTGTAGTACCATCTAGTGGCCGTCCGCCGGCCGGCGCGCAGGGAAGGGGGGAGTGTCCTATCCAGTTAATTATAATACATCCATGACCTCAACACTGGAGGCCGCCATTGCTCCTCCATTGCTGTAGTACCTCCATTTGGCCGCTAGGCCCCCATTGAAAAGCATTGGACTTTAGACACGTTAAAAACAACTTTAATGCCTGGTTTCAAAATTTTCAACACTTAATATGGCTACATATTCCTCCTGAGATAACGCTGGGTTAGTCACAAAAAACCAGGCTGGTTTTCGAAATAATTTTTTTTTGAATCTCCTACTTAACGGAGGTCGGACTGTTAGCATTGGAGCTGCACGAGCTACATGTCACGCAAGGGCCGAGTCTACAGTGAAGATCCCGCCCTTATGCCCTTATTAGGAACATGCTTCGTCAGAGCTGGGGAGGAGGAGTCTGTAAATCCGCCATGATTTCCCCCTCGAACGTGGTCATTGTGGTAAACGGGGAGGAGTGAGGAGGAACTGTCTATTCTTTTTAACAGTCTATGGAAAGGGGGAGATGAGAAGACAAAAGCACTACTAGCGTACCGCGCTACACCTCTCGAGTGCGGCTTTTCCCCTGCACAACTTCTGATGGGCAGACAGCTACAAACTACTCTGCCACAGCACCCTGTCACCCTGGTTCCTCGGTGGCCCAACATCTAAGGATTCAAAAACAAACAGAGACAGTCTAAGAAAAATCAACATAGGGCTGACCCCCTCGTGACCTACTGCAAGAGTAAAGTTCCCAATTTTGGAAAAATGTCTGTCACCTAGAATCTGTTAGAAATAGCTCGTCATATAATTAGAATATCATGAAAAATTTATTTCAGTAATAATTCCATTCAAAAGGTGAAACTTTTCTATTCATTCCACACAGACTGATATATTTCAAGTGTTTATTCAAGTGTTTAATTTTTGATGTTTGTGTAAAGGTTCAATATTGAAGACATTGGTGCCACACTCTAATCAGATAACTGACTCAAAACACCGGCAGTTAGGCAGTTAGATCACTTTGTAGCCAAGAGTTTAGTTTGGATTTGCATTGAACGATTTTATCTTGAATGTTTTGTTTCTCGCTTGAGGCCTTAACTTTGGTTAAGTTAATTCCTATGTATTTAACACATGATTTAATTGGGATATTATGAGCTTCAGAAAGGTCGCAATAATGTAGCCTGATAAACCACACCCACTTCTTTTCTGCGTGAAAGAAGGCGGGTCTGAACACACACGGTAAACAAGTTGCTGATTGGTTTATTTCACTGACAGTCTGTGCGCGTTAGGCCCGCCCGTTCAAACTGCTCCAATTACTCTGTTACCAGACTAACTTCCCTGCGTGGAATGGACAGGGAAATAGTATCTCAGAGCCAGGCAAGCAATCATGGATAGCCATAAGCTTACATTTTATTACGGTTCAGTGCCAAGCGTGACACTTCGGAGAAAAGGCTAATACATTTCAAAACTTCAGGGATTTGTTCCAAATATTTTTGAAAAATAGCTGTCATCTACAAGTTGACTTATAATGAATTGTTCATTAAAAACATTTAACTTCTCAATATCAGAGTTTTTCATTAAGATATAATAAATAAAAATGGAGAAATATTACAGCCTTGTTTCACACCTCTATTTACACAGAAGCGAGGCATCGTACCCATTGGAAGAGCTACAGTGCTGGTTGTACCATCATAAAAAGATTCAATAATGTTACAAAACCTTTGCCAAAACCCATACATGCTTAAGACTTTAAGGATAAATTGATGTTCCAGCTCATCAAAAGCTTTGTGAAAGTCTCGAAAATGAATGAAGCCATTATCCTCAATCATATCATTATAATCCATTTAGATCTTTTATTAACAAACTGTTGTGACCGTTTTTCAGAGTCAACTAACTAAAACTAGTCGCAGCAAATACACAAACTAACCTATCGTCTGGTGGAGGGCTGGGCCTTTAATCAATGCCCAGAAGTCCAGCCTAAGACATGCTGAGTTTGCTGGCTAAAGTGCCAGCTCCCTGCATCCCTGACAGGATCCTCTTTTCACATAATAGGCCCAAATGGCCTTCCCTCTAAACATCACAAAAGGTGATGTTTGCGACCATCCGAGGTGCCAATTGTGCGCCTGCATTTACATCTGAACTGTGCCACCTCCCATCTCCATGCTGTGCTTCATTTTCATGTACTTGTCTATATATAAGGCGTCGTTCCACATAGCGCGAACCGGCCGTGCACGCCACGATCTACGTGCAGACCTCCGCAGACCTTTCTGTTTCCACCACACACACACATGCATTTGTTGTGGGCGGAGCCGCACAGAGGAGCACGCTGTACAGATCATCATTAAAGGTTTTTAGAGCCGCGATGAGAACAAATGTGGACAAATGCTGCCCTCTGGTGGGAGTTATGGAATCATTCAGAGGAGCCAAGCTGTATTAAAACAGAAAATAAACCACTAAATACAACTATGAAGGAAAGACACCTGCAAAGGTTATGATAACACAAGCTAAAGCTGCGCTAACAGCGGCTAAATGCTATTATCGGCAAAATCCTTTTTTAGTACAGCGGTATGATGTTGTGAAATATTAAATCCTGCGTGACCTGCGTGTCAATAGTGAGGGCTGTCCACTCTCTCGTTGCCAATCAGGCCAGAGTCTGTTCACGTCACATCAGACACGGGTTAGCCCGCTTTGGCCACAGCCAGAGGTCGGGCCCAAAACCTATACCTGGTCAGACCAGTTTGGCTCTGGCCTTTGTTATGGAAAAGCTCGACAACGCGGGTGAAAGAGCCATTCGGCTCACACGCGCCTGCATGTGGAAAAGAGCCTTAACTTGATACGGGAGCCTGGGCTGAGCTGATGCACGACCCGATCTGTGTGCGTCAGTTCTCCGCATTCGTGAATAAACTACACTTTTGATAAGGCAATACTTATCGCATGTGTATTGAACGTTGGTACCTTAAGATGGCGCCGTTGTGATCTTGCGCTCAAAACACGTCACTCGTGACGTAACTGTAGACAGATCTATATTTTGTTATCCTTGTTTGGTTTGGGAATTAACGTTATGATGCCTTGTTTCATGCTTGTTGGCAAATTCAAATGAGAAAGAATCTCTTTAAATGTTTCAAAAAGGAGTTCTTTAAGTGACACCCAAAAATGCCTATAAAAATTGGCCGTAAGTCCATCTAGACCAGGTGATTTATCCACTTTAAGGCACATATTTGTGCTATCTAATTCCATTAATTCTAGGTAAATGGTAAATTTTTGGAATAAAATGTTCTATTTTCTACATTTTCAGCTGAATAAGAACAAGTATATCATTTTTGATAGAAAGTACTGACTTCTTTTGCAATGACAGACTGATCTGAACATTCACAACCATTTATTATCAGCGTTTTTATATTTTTACTTTCTTGTCTCGTTCTTTCTAATGTGCAGAAGTAAGCAGTATTTCTCTCGCCTTCCTCCATCCACCTTGCTCGAGATCTTATATATGCTCCTCTGGCCTTCCTTTCATAAATGTTATTGAGTTTTTCTTGTAATTGCAATAGTTTTATTTGATTATTTTCAGACAGTGTAGGGCAAGTCGTAATTGACAAAATATTATTAATAATGTCTTCTTCTTCCATAGTATTTTTCTCCATCTGTTTGCTAAAAGAGATTGATAACTGACGGATTTTGTATTTTAGGAATTCCCATTTCTAAGTATATGTTAAGGATTCATCTAATACAGTGTTTTGGATTAGAGATTCTATAGCGTTACAAAAGTCATCATATTTCAGTAAGTTTGAGTTAAATTTCCGGTAGCCTTTTCTTCTAATAGATTTTAAGACAAGAGTTACATGTAATTCCACACAACAATGATCGGTGAGGGGTGCTGGTATTATTTCACAGTTTGAGATCTGAGAATAATGTCTGTGACTAACCAATAGTCAAGTCTGGATTTAGCTGAACCATCTGGTTTGAATCAGAATATTTAATGAATCGCAAAGTTCATCTAATACAGTATTGGGATGTATAGTGGTATATTTGCTAGGAAGTCTGTCTAACCAGTCATCCCTGACTGTATACCAATCTCCTCCAATTATATTTTCCGTTGCATATTTAGTTTTAAGTTCAACCAAGATTTATTTTACTTCTCCAAAAGAATTGTATTTCGTCTTTTGTTACAGTGTCCATAAACATTTCATAATATTAATATAGAGTTATCTATTTTTAAAACTGAAATGAACCAGTGACCATATTTGTTAATTTCAGTTCTAAGAATTTTCCCATTACAGTTATTAAAGTGATAGTCTGGAAGTTGTCAGAAAAAGAGAGAGAGGGACTCTTCGGTTCAAGCGCGCTCCCCCTCTCTTCCTGATTTGTCTTGGAAGCCACGCCTGTTTTCCCGTGCACGCGCGAGGTCAAGAAGTGAGGATGAGAGAACTAACGCGACAGTGTCAACAATGGAGTTATCTGAGGTTAGGATGCATTTTATGTTTGAAAATCTTTTAGCTGCGTAAACAAATTTGTACACATAAACAGTACACATTTGTCCTGAAATTTCAATTAAACTGGGATAGCTAGTAAACATGTAGTTTTGACATCGTTTGACGTGGTTTATAGCATGCAACATTGTTTACTTCTTTGATATGGTAACAGCTAGCGTACATTTACTGTCCTGTCGTCTTTTTTGTGTTTAGACCACTTTAGATTTGGCCCAAATTGCTGTTGTTTTTTCTAATTTAACTTTTGTCATCTTCATAAGAGCTCTGTAATGGGAGGATCCTCCGATGAGGAATATATCCCACCTGCAGCAGCATCACTCAAGACGAGCTCCAAAAAGAAGCCGAGCATCTACCTCTCGGGGCCGTGGCCAGGGGCGAGGCCGCGGTCAGGGTCGTGGAAGCAGTCAGGTGCAAGGCCGCGGTGCGGGAGACCCAGCTGTGGACCTAAAGACTGGTTTATACTTCAGCGACAGCTCCGCGTTTACGTGCTGGACACACGTGGGAGCTAGTCAGGGAGTTCACGACAGCTGCACCTGCCACTGACGTGTACCTGCTGCACAAGGTGACTCCTTGGTTATGGCGCTCCATGTAAGCTTTGGCCTCTTTGCACAGTCTATACTATATATATATATGTATATATGTATATATGTAAATATGTATATATATATATGTATATATGTATATATATATACTGTATATATATATATATATATATATTCACCTTTCACTAGCCACTCTTTCTCCCGTTCACTTTCCAGTGGGTCATGCTGACAGGCATCCATCGACCACTCATGTTCCCCAGTGACATGATGCAGCAAGCCCAACCACATGGTCTAAAAGATAGATATTTTATTGAGGGTGTGCACATAGAAATAGAAACTTCATTGAGTTGCCAATCAATGGCTGGCATTGTCGACTTGGCACTCATTATGCTGCTGTTGTCGTGATAGAATGCTATATGCTATGTCATCACATACATAACCTATAATTATGTACTGTGAAAGTCATATTTTTTTATATACTTACAAAAAACATCATATGTGTTTGCTTTATTGCAGCAGAACCAGAAATGATTACATATGTCTTTGTTCCACTGCAGTAATAAGGAACATCCCTTTTGCTGGCCAGCCTACACGGAAAAGAAACAAAAATCAAATACATGTATAAATGCACAATAATCATCTTTTACAAAACTCGCTATTTTACTTATTGCATGTATCTTTTTGCCCACGTTCTTAGCCCTATGCCACATATCATAGGTGCGCTCCACACCACTGTCTTTGTATATGCCATTTCCTGTCAGGATTATAAATTTAAATAAAAAATATAATTGCTTTAGATGTGTCCAATTACTATTTTCATAACATAAATATGAGACTTACTGAAAAGAGCAGAAATGTGACGCGTTGTGGATTCCAAGTTACAAGTCGGCAGCCCGTGTCTCGATAAAAACGTAAACAAAGGTATTTTTTTTTAAATTGGTGATTTTCACTTTTTTGCAGAATCGTTCAGTTGAAGTCACGAAGTAGCCTCTCCATGTTTAAGCTACCAGTATTGGTATATTTAAAAGCGTAAACTTTTAGGTTCAAACCGACTAGATTTCAGAGCGTGCAGTAGGGGCGTGACTTTGTCTGTGTGTATTTACATACTGGTATAAACACCGCGGAGGAGAAGAGGCACAGCTGCTTTGGTTTGTGTTGTTGACACATGCTTTAGCAAACAAATGCCACGCAAAAAAGGCTGTTTTATACATACGCCTATTGTCCATCAGTTTTCAGGTTGAAAAAGTCTTGTTTTGTCAGAGAAATAGCACACGCCGTGGGGGCGTGTGTGGCTTCATGAATATGTAATGCTTCCCCTGTGTCTCACGGAGGCCGCAGCTACTTACGCTGGAAAATGGATTTACCACGAGTTTGCTGAGCAGAAGGCACGCAAAGGTTACTTCAGACTTTGAGTGAAAGTTTTTTTTTTTTTATCGCTGATGGCTGCTGTGCCACTGGTTTTTTGATGAGGCTATTGTGCTGTTGTAAGCTAACATGCAACTGAACCTTCTATTTACACAAAATCAAGATCTCTACAAACTTAAACTACTCCATAAATTTAGTCAGCGCATCCCTAGCTTTCAGCCACTTCTTATTTGAGAGAGATATGCAAATTTTGCACTGAAGAAAATTCCTTGTTTGTGAATAGAGTTGCAAGATTCTGGTAATTTCCCATGGGAATTAATGGTAAAATATACAGTATGGGAATTAACACACTTAATTCCCATACTGTATATGGGAATTAAGTGTGTTCTTTACAGACAGATATAAACTGAAGCATAAACATTCTCCCTAAAGGCTCAGAGAAATAGCTGCACGCTTGCCATATTTTTATTTCTGTGATTGCAAATACACTTACCTTACGTGTCCTCGGTATAATTTTTCACTAAATAAAACAAATCTGCAATGAATCTCAGTGACGCAGAGTTCACAGATGGATAGCTCCTCCACCGTTAAACACCCACTTCAGTCTCAAACTCTCAGTACCAGTGCAACAACTGGTGCACTCATCAAACCAGCCTTTAAACATCACTTGTCATGTTTTTCATGATACCTACATTCATTAAGCATTTTCAAGATGTACTTCTCAGTTTTCTTCCCAATAAAGGAAAGTAGATCATTGTGTAATATGAAACTAAAAGTTTGGAGCCACCGGATTTTTCTGGAAGTGAAAATCTGTTTAATTCCCTTAGATTTTTTCAAACAAACAAACAATTTAAATTATATTAGAGTTTAAAAGGACGATGGTGACTAATCAATGGTAACCCGTGGATTTTACAACTTTATAAACGTAAAAGTTACCAAATGAAATCCCTGTGCAGTTGTGTGTGATGAGAGGATGATTTAACGCCCTCTTGTGGCCTTAAGTGAATAAGGCGAGTCAAATGATGTCCTCAATATTAAAAGTTGGTTGTGTTTGCAGATGGCGTGCAGTGTTTCTCACGCTTCGTCCCGTCCTCACTGACCTGTGAGGGGGTCATTGGAGAGGTGGACCAGGACACCTGCTGTCTCAACCCCAAGTACGACTACGATATATCAGACAAAGTCATTTAAAAAACATATATATTTTAAAACTGAACTCAATATGACCCGCAGTTCTCAGTATAGTTCACGCCTTCTCTGTTTGTGCGAAACAATCATTTATGCAATGCAAAATTCTGCACCCCTGTTTTTGGACCAACCAGAAGTTATCCAAGATTTTTCCTGATGTGAACCCAAACTGCAGTCAGTGTGGTACTACTCCAGCCAATCATGTTTTGGTCCTGTGCAAAATTCCACCCTGTGGCTAAATATTTGTACATTAATACTTTCTGCTATAGGTAAATCACATTACAACCATGCCCCCTACTGGCTATATTTGGAGCTTCCCACACTCTGGGCTTCTCTAAAGCTGAGTCAGAATCCATTGCCTTTATTTCACTTGGCCCGTCAAATTATTTTATACAAATGGAAAGATCGATCGATCTACAGTACGTTCCCACCCTCACCTATGGTCATGAGATCTGGGTAATGACCGAAAGGACAAGATCGTGGATACAAGTGGCCGAAATGAGTTTCCTTCGCAGGGTGGCTGGGCGCACCCTTCGAGATCGGGTGAGGAGCTCAGTTACCCGGGAGGAGCTCGGGGTAGAGTCGCTGCTCCTTCACGTCGAAAGGAGCCAGCTGAGGTGGCTAGGGCATCTGTTCCGGATGCCTCCTGGTCGCCTCCCTCGGGAGGTGCTCCAGGCATGTCCTATTGGGAAGAGGCCTCGTGGAAGGCCCAGGACACGCTGGTGGGACTATGTCTCCGAGCTGGCCTGGTGTCGCCTCGGGGTCCCCCCAGAACAGCTGGAGGAGGTGTGCGTGGATCGGGAAGTCTGGGCATCTTTGCTGAGACTGCTGCCTCCGCGACCCGGCCCCGGATAAAGAGGAAGAATATGGATGGATGGATGGACAAATGGAAAGATCCTCTGCCACCCACTTATATGCAGTGGGTTCATGATTTTCTTTTTTTTAAATTAAAACTTGAAAAAATTAAATTTACCCTGCATGGAAAAATGCATTTCATGTTCACAGTGGAAACCATATCTGTCTGCGTTAAAACAATGCATCCATCTTTTTAATGCATATGTACAGTGAACTGTAAGCATAGCCCATGAATCAGCCTATATAACAGCCTGTATAAAAGTCTGCCTGTGTGTGTGTGTGTGTGTGTGTGCGTGTGTGTGTGTTTATTTTCATTATTATATTTTTTTGTTCTACTTTTTTCTTCTTTTTTGTCATGCATTACTTGTTCTTATTTTGTTTTTATGTTGTTTTAACTATTGTCATTTTCCATTTTCAAATAAAAATATATATATATATATATATATATATATATGACATATATATATATTAGAGAAACAAACTATGAGTGTAACTCTTCAGAAAGTGATGAAAAAGTGATCCAAAAAGTGTTTCGAAACCAAGTGCCACCCCAGAAACAAAATGTCTGGACACGCCACTGTTCATTTGCCAAAATGAGGGCCTTAAAGCCCCTATAACAAATTATTTTTTAGAAGTGGAACAACATTTGTTTTGTCCTCCTTTACTCTACTGTAAACTCAGATATTTGTGGAAATAATACGGTTCATATTTAACTATTTGTATCTAGTTTCCTGCATTTTCTGAAAAGTGACCCAACAAGTTGTGAAATACGCATAAAACTCATCCCTGTGAAGAATTGGGATGTTAGAAATGTCTTATTCGGTAAAGAATGAGTATTTGTCCTGTAAGATGGAATAAAAGGGCATAAATGTGACATGTTCTGTATAAACCCTTTGACACATTTCCGTCTGTTCAAGTCTCTTTTCTTCTTGAGGCTAGTTTCCGTGATGTGGTTCAGTCAAAGGTGTTGAGTGTCACCGTTTGGCCTCGTGACCTGTTTCACTCACCTGTAAGACTGACAAAAAACACCACTACCGCCTCCATTACTGCGGTATTTGCCCTTTACCGCTGTACTTCTCCTTCCTGACCCACTGGACCCGCGCCTGACAGCAGCACAAAGGCGCTGGAGCCGACGGGAAAATGAAGGAACAGGGCATTAAAAATTCACACATCAAACAATGCACTGAGCTGAATGAGCCGCAGAAGTTTTCCACTGAGTCTGCGGCTGAGGGCGAGTGCTGGAGGAGGAGTAGGAGGCCACAGGCACAGAACGACTGCCACTTCATTGGTCAGTCTGCCCCAGGGCGGGTGAGCAGATACAGTAATTGTTCTGTGGTGAAGATAATCTCACTCTTCTTGGTTTAATGAGCTGGTATTCTGCTTTTGGCAGGTGTTTGGTAATTATCTCAAACTTATCTCTGTCTAACACTGTGTTGATTAGAAAAGTCACTATTGATTAAAAACAGCTGAAAACAGTTTCACTTCCTGGTTTTCATGTGGCTTCCTCATAAGCTCCTCCCACTCCCCATTCGCTGTGCAACTGTTTCAGTCAGGGATATCCCGATCCAGTTTTTTTACTCATATGACCCCTATACCGATCCAATAGTCTTTTCATATAAAGCAGTACTAAGTAACTTGTTTACCTTAATAAACACTTTCCGTAGTCCCTCTTGGGGTAATGCAAATGTTAATGGGATGATTGGGGGGTCTTTCACCTCCCCCGGTGTCTCTGGCCAGAAAACCACAATTGCAAAAGTGTATTAAAACTTTTTTTTCAGGGCTTCAGACTCGCTGTTTCTTATGTCAACAGCACCAACATGTAGAACAAGTTTATTAATCCCAGGGTTATTTGTAATTTCCTTGTTTAGAACATCTATGATGTCAGAAACTGTGGCGCATGGATAGCTACTGGTAACAATTCTCTCCATGTTTATATTAGATATGGCTCTGTCTCCAAGCACCATATCTCTAGCCTTGACACTTGGCGCAGTTTTTCTCTCTATCTTTGTTTTGACTTCTTGTTCTCTGTTTCTCTCTGACTTTCTCTGTTTGTTATACTCCTATTCTGAGAGAGGTAAAAATCTGTTTGTTAACTTTATTCCAGGTGCATCTTTACGAGCATGTTGTCTTTGCTTTGGCCTAGCACCAAGTTGTCTGTTAAGTTTTGGGAACGTTACGGTATCGTATCAGTTTTTCCAGTCTTCTTACCGGGTTCCACTAGCCTGGCTAACGCCAGACTGCTGTGTGCGCTCGAATCTTTTCGAACTTCACAACAGTCTGGGGACCATGGCCGACATTTTTCCATGGATTTGGGCACCAATCACAGAACGAGGAGGGACAGTAAGACGATGACGCGCTATTTGACATACGGAAGCTTGTAGTTTGTTTAGGGATAAAAAAAATATATATATTTACGGATCCAACATGACAGCAGCAGACGCGATGCCATCTTTCGATCAATCTTTAAAACGTGTTCTAAATAGTTTAGCTCAAAAGTTTACAGCAGGTACGTCATACGTCATCTGATACCATGATACGATTGGCTATGGCTACGTGCAGACGCATGAGAGACATTCGTAGCGCCCAATAAACGGCTATGGACAATCGTAAACCACACCTCTCCTACGAGAAAATGAATTGGTGGTCCCCAGACTAAATATCACTTGTGATTTTAGTCTGGCATTAGCCAGGCTAGGGTTCCACAGGGAGTGTGTCATTAAGTCCTTGTCCCGTAGTAAGCGAATTTCTTGTTGATACATCTGACAGCTTTCACAAGGAGATGTTTGCGTTACTCCCTCAGCCATGTTGACAAGATTGTCATCGCTGGTTCATCAGATAAGTTGTAAAAAAGTGTAAAAAATCTGATTTTGTAGTGTAAGATTTATTTACAAATCACATTTTGATCGGTCGATCATATGTCCATATGTCTGGAGTAGGGGCAAAACTACAGAAAATGTTTTGACAGGTCAAAATCAAAGTTTATTTCTAGCCAGTTAACACCTGGAGACAGAGATTAGTCCATCATAAAAACAGATTCCCAGTCACAGGCAGAACAATGTAGTGCACTCAACTCAATCTAAGGAAGAGTGCAGTGAGCAATGCATGGGAAAACAAAGCAGCCTCTGTTCCAAAGGAGGTACCAACACTGTAGGGGGCAGCAGTGGCCCACCGTCAAGTGTTCACCCCATCATAAAGACACAAATACCACAAATACTGTGCAGTGTGGTTTTCATCATTTAAATGGTAAATTTACTCAACTTATACTGTATAGCGCTTTTCTACCTTTATCAGGCCCAAAGCTCAACCTTGACCATTCTCCAAAAATGTGAACATAGTTCCATGTTTGTTTGAATGATAATTCCAGGTATATATATTAAAATAACACAATGCCAGTGCAACTGCTGTAACAAATCAAAATGCAGAAGCAATTCATGTGAGATGCACAGGTGGATATGGACGCCATGGGAGAATTCATCAAAACGCCCTAAAAGCTGATGATACTTGTGACTAGAAATAAGTTCTATATTTCATGTATTAATTAAGAATAATCCTTTAATGCATTCTGTATTTTATATTTTTACTTAGAGTACCCATTGTTCAGATTATATTCTTACACTGTGTTTATGCATAAACCTGTAGTGTGTGATGTGTGATCATTTGACTCTATATTTTGTCACAGCTACAACTGGTCAGAGGCAGATTATTGGTGATATTGTGCCAATGGCCGATCGACCACCTTCAGAAACAGCCTCAAACTAACACATTCAAACATCAGTACCACCGAAACAATGTTGGCGAGGAATGTTGGTCAGAGTGTGAATATTTCTGAGGGGCAAAGCTTCTATGTGCTGAATTCTCTTTTATAGTATAATTAGACTCAAATTCAAGTTCATGTAATTTCTTTATACATTAATGTATGAAGATTACATTTTCTACACAACTTTAGGTTGATTAACTCTATATACTGTGAGATTTTTTTCAGAAAATCTGGTATACTTTTGAAGATATTACAATTTCACTGAATACCAGTCATTTCAGTTACGGCGGCCATCTTGTTTCTTCAATCAATGAAACTCACATATTTTGTTTATTTTCAAACCTGTATTTCAAACCTGTTATTTTCAAACCTGTAAAGCCAACATTTCCTGAGAGTTGATAGTATCACATCAAACCACACATACTATGCCAATTTCATGAGAAAATCTTATTTTATATTGAAGATATTTCATTTTATGTGACAACAGTACATGTGTGAAAATGAGCCATTTCGGTTAACACTCACAAATTAAATTTCATGTAATTTATTTATGCATTAACCGATGAAGATGAAATGTTGCACACTGCATGAGGTTGATATAGTCTATATACAGTGTAAATTATTTTAGAAAATCTGGTATAATTATGAAGATACAACAATTGAACTGAGTATCAGCCAGTTCAGTGACAGCGACCATCTGGTTTCCACTATGAAAAAACGGACATAATTTGTTTATTTTTAAACCTATAAAGCAAAGATTTCCTGTGAGGTGACATAATGTCAAACTACACATACAGTACAAATTTCATGAGAAAATCTTGTTTAATATTGCAGATATTTCATTTTATCTGACAGATAGTGCATGACTGAAGGTGCGACTTTTTGGTAAACATTCTCTTCTTATTTCTTCAATAAAAAACAGACGAACGCGATACGCGAGTGGCATATTCATGAAATATGTTCCCAACATCTTATATTAACATAAAAACAAGGTTGCCAACCCCTAACATTCCGGAACCACAAAAGTGTTAACGGAGCCCTTTTTCAGATTTTTTTACTAGACTATACAGTATATAATGCAAATATTTATGAGGATTTTTCTAAGTAAATGTTAATAGTTATTTCTTTCAGTGTGTATATATATATATATGTATGTGTATATATATATATTAAAAAAAAAAAACTCTTCCTCACCCTCCGCGGGCGGTCTCTCTTTTTCCTCCAAGCTCGGGTCCTCTACCAGAGGCCTGGGAGCTTGAGGGTTCTGTGCAGTATCTTTGCAGTTCTTAGAACTGCACTTTTCTGGACCGAGATGTCTGATGTATTTCCTGGGATCTGCTGGAGCCACTCCTCCAGTTTGGGGGTCACTGCCCCGAGTGCCCCAACGACCACGGGCACCACTGATGCCTTCACTCTCCAGGCCTTCTCTAGCTCTTCTCTGAGCCCCTGGTATTTCTCTAGTTTCTCGTGTTCCTTTTTCCTGATGTTGAAGTCGCTTGGTATTGCTATGTCAACCACCACGGCTTTCCTCTGCTCTTTGTCCACCACTACAATGTCCGGTTGGTTCGCCATTACTATTCTGTCGTCTGTATCTGGAAGTCCCACGGGATCTTGGCTCGGTCATTCTCTACCACCGTTGGAGGTGTTTCCCACTTTGACCTTGGGGTTTCCAGCCCATACTCTGCACAGATGTTCCTGTACACTATGCCAGCCACTTGGTTATGGCGCTCCATGTAAGCTTTCCCTGCCAGCATCTTACACCCTGCAGTTATGTGCTGGATTGTCTCATTGGCCTCTTTGCACAGTCTACACCTGGGGTCTTGTCTGGTGTGATAGATCTGGGCCTCTATTGCTCTGGTGCTCAAGGCCTGCTCCTGTGCAGACATGATGAGTGCCTCTGTGCTGTCCTTCAGGCCAGCTCTGTCCAGCCATTGGTAGGATATCTTGATATCCGCCACTTCAGTTATGTTTCAGTGGTACATCCCGTGTAGGGGCTTGTCCTCCCATGACGGGACCTCCAGCGCCTCATCTTCTGTTCCCCATTGCCTGAGACATTCACTGAGCACGTAATCTGTTGGAGCCTTGTCCTTGATGTACTTGTGGATCTTGGATGTTTCATCCTGGATAGTGGCTCTCACACTCACTAGTCCTCGGCCTCCTTCCTTACGGCTAGTGTACAGTCTCAGGGTGCTGGATTTGGGGTGGAACCCTCCATGCATGGTTAGGAGCTTCCGTGTCTTAAAGGATCTGTATCATGCTATTTTAGCCATTCCAAAGTAAAGTATAGGCATATATATGATATATTGTACCTCTATCACTATGGAGTACTCATTTTTGAGAGAAATATAAGTATTTTTGGGGGGTATTTTCCCTACCCAATAAGAGAATAAGATAAGACGCTTCGATTCAGTTAACTCCGCCCCTCTCTCTGCTCATTCCACATTTGCAGTATTATAAATATAAATATCGCTGCAAAAAGTGAAGTTACTTCACATAATGCAGTTATAAGGAGTTGACATGTGCAAAGCAGTTTCATAAATGGCTAACACACATGCTAACACACACGCTAACATGCGTTTTGATTGACTCACCGCTCAGTTTGGACTCCCATGAGATCGCGTTGGTTATAAAAGTTATAAAAGTTAATCCACTTTGATTCTGGCCAAGGTTTACCAAGCATCCATCAGGTTGGTTGATATAGTAGCTAGCTTAATCCCGGAAAGAAATTCCAACTTCTGGCGAGTGCACTCTTCTTTAGGAAGGTTGAATATTCCTGTTCCTCTCGTAGCCAAACGCGCATCCGTGGCATTATCGGTAAGAAAAAAGAGCAGGCGGTGTCCAGAGTAGGTTAGAAAGAGCTCAGTCTTCAAAAACAACACTTATGCTCGGATCTATGGCTCCTCCAGCCGTGGGTGCGCTTGATTAGCGTCGTGGGACAGCACAGACGCTTCGGAGGGTTGCTGTTTTTTTTTTTTTTTTTTTTTTTTTCAAAAAAAAAAAAAAAAAAGCTGTTTTATAAATCGAAATCAGGCCGTAAGGCATTACATTACAGACGTAGAGCACTTCCGTTCCGCTGTGACGACACAACTGAACAGCTCAGTCGTTTACCAGGAGAGGGTGGAGCAGCTGCTCAGAGAGCAGGATTCAGGAGGATTACTTAGAACTGCGTGAATGAAGCCAAAAACCGCTCTGGGGGTGTTTTTGATAAGGAAATAGCATAACAACATGGCTAAAAGCTCCAAAAAGTCGATTTTGCATGATATAGGACCTTTAACATCTGTGGTCTGTATCTCATCCTTTGGCCAGCTTATTATTCCTGCAGGGCATCTGATTACTGGCAGGGCGTAGCTGTTTATTGCCCGGGACTTGTTCTTGCCATTGAGCTGGCTTCTTAGGACCTGCCTTACTCGTTGGAGGTATTTGGCCGTAGCCGCTTTCCTTGTCACCTCTTCGAGGTTGCCACTTGCTTGTGGGATTCCGAGGTATTTGTAACTGTCCTCAATGTCTGCTATTGTTCCTTCTGGGAGTGAGACCCCTTCTGTGTGGACTACCTTCCCTCTCTTAGTCACCATCCGACCACATTTCTCTAGTCCGAATGACATCCCCACCAGAGCCCTGTTCTCGCATCTCGCCCATTTATATATATATATATATATATATATATATATATTTATATAATATTAATAAACTGATATATATTAGCCTACAGTGCATCCGGAAAGTATTCACAGCGCTTCACTTTTTTCACATTTTGTTATGTTTACAACCATAAACGTAAAGATTTTATTTTGAATTTTTTACTGAAAGTTCACACACAAGTAACAGACAACTGTGAAGTGAAAGCAAAATGATACAAGATTCTGTTATTTTTC
The DNA here is from genome assembly GCA_007210695.1 of Neogobius melanostomus. NCBI lineage: Eukaryota > Metazoa > Chordata > Actinopteri > Gobiiformes > Gobiidae > Neogobius > Neogobius melanostomus. The sequence goes on along the minus strand of VHKM01000922.1, from coordinate 1,055,041 downwards.
AAAAAATAGAAAAGTGAAAAGTGGGGTGTGCATAAGTATTCATACAGCATTTTCAGAGTGCATTAAATTGCCTTTATAACATTCCTAATGACTGCAGAATGTTCACACCTTGCCCTAACCATTAAATAGAGGCCACCTGTGCATAATCACTCCCAGTATAATTAAGCTGTTCTGTGAGGGCCTCAGAGCTATGGTCAGAGTGTATTGGTCACTAAACAACATCATGAAGTCCAATAACACACCAGACGGGTCCGAGATAAAGTTATTGAGAAGTATAAAGCTGGGTTAGGTTATAAAAACATTTCCAAAGCTTTGAACATCTCTCAAAGTACAGTTAAATACATCATCCAGGAATAGAACGAGTGTGGCATCACTGCAAACCTACCAAGACCCGGATGTTCTCCTAAACTTACTGACCGAACAAGGACTGCACTGACCAGAGCTGTTACCAAGAAGCCTATGATGACCCTGGATGAACTGCAGAGAGCTACAGCTCAGGTGGGGGAAACTGTACACAGGACAACTATTAGTCGTACACTGCACAAATCTGGCCTTATGGCAGAGTGGCATTTTTGAAAGAAAACCATAAGAAATACCGTTTTCTGTTTGCTAGAAGCCACATGGAGGCCACATGGTGGCTTCTAGCAAACAGAAAACGGGACTTCTTATGGTTTTCTTTCAAAAATGCCACTCTGCCATAAGGCCAGATTTGTGCAGTGTATGACTAATAGTTGTCCTGTGTACAGTTTCCCCCACCTGAGCTGTAGCTCTCTGCAGTTCATCCAGGGTCATCATAGGCTTCTTGGTAACAGCTCAGGGGTCTCATTTATAAAGCCCACGTACGGACAAAATGAGGCCAAAACCTTCCGTACGAACTGTTCTGCGCCAAAGGTGGTATTTATAGAAATCAAACTGAACGTGAAACATTACGCACCGCCACACTAGGTTTGTACCTGGCGTACGCAGTCCGCACTTTTCAGAAGCGCTGCAAACACACGAGGAGAGGCGAGGGAAAGCAGCAAGGGGAGGTCGGATTGAGGAAATGAAGTCTGGTGCACATTTTTAAACTGCTCATTTCTTTATTTTCTACAGAAATGATTAAGATCATTAAAAATAAAATCTAGGAAATCAACCGTTGGCTTTGTGTAGTGTTTCAATCTTTCGTTTATATACGTAATAAAAATATTGTAGTAATGTGTGACACGCAAAGACGTGCACGCTCATGCACGGACACCGGAGCGCACTGCCGGCGGCTGCGAGCGAGAAGCAGGAAGGATCCGAGCCGCTCTGTGCTTTTAACCAAAGTCTGACCAACTCCTGCAGAGACCGTGCTGAGGGCTGGTCCAAGGCACAAGTCCATTCAGAGACGCTGCGTAATTACGCGCTGCAGCTCCACAACCTCTCTCTTTCTCACACCACCCGGACTCTGCTCCTCATTCATGCCCAAAGCGAACCGGTGCCTCATCCCCACTGCACGTACAGCGAGCTCAAAAACAATAGACTATCTGAGTGATTCAAAGCCCACCGAGCTTATTCTGTAGTTTCAGGAAATGTGAGCTCCGTGAACAGCACTGGGAAATATCACAATCAGCGTCTAAAAGGCTCTTCTTTACGTTCTAAAAGTGTATTTCCAAAAGTGTTATTGATGAGACTCTGCACTCTGCCAGTAGGTTACTTGTGATCAGAGAAACAGTGGTAACATGTCAGTAAAGATCCACCTCGGCCTATGCCGTCACTGCTGCGGCGTGTGGCCCCTCCCTCTCTGCTCCCGGGGTCTCGGTAAAACCCTGTCATTATCGCCTCATGTTTAGGTAAATCTCATTCATAAGTTACTTTGCATATCCTTATATGGTGACATGGAGGCGTGCAGGGGGCGTGACGTGAGGAGGGGTCATGTGCGCACATTTCTGCTCCAGGTGGAATTTGTGAAGGGGAGTTTACGTGGTGCTGCGCGTACGGAGGGTTTCATAAGTCCCAATTTTTTCTCCGTACGTGAAGTTTGGGTTTTGCTCGTACGGACTCTTATAGGCAGATTCTCACGGACAGTTTTATAAATGAGACCCCTGGTCAGTGCGGTCCTTGTTCGCTCAGTAAATTTAGGAGAACAGCCGGGTCTTGGTAGGTTTGCAGTGATGCCACACTCTTTCTATTCCTGGATGATGTATTTAACTGTACTTTGAGAGATGTTCAAAGCTTTGGAAATGTTTTTATAACCTATGGCCTAATGTGGCACAAATGCTTGACGTCACCGACAAGCCCCACCTCTCCCACTCGCCGAGTGGTAGGTTGGAATTGAACCGATGAAACGCAGCCACTGAGATCAGACCCAGACGTACATGTAGGGAAAAGATAATTGCCCGGAGTTTACGGATGGCTAAGGCCAGGCTAGTAGAAAGAAAAAACTGTAGACCTATTGCCTATTACAGGAGTTACACCAACTGGGCATCTACTACAGGCCTATGGTTTTCTTAAATCTTGTAAGTATATTTTAAATTGGAAAGTGATGTTACAGTAATTATGATAAGTTATGTTTATAAATAAAAAGACAATCGCCAGGCAGAGAAGAACGGGAAGATGAAAATTATATATCGGGGGCCGAAGCCTTCTCTGTGCGTAAAAGTGCCGAAGCAGCAGCTGCGCGCACTCGTCTCCTGGATAAGTTTTTGCCTTTAGAGAACAGAGGGCTCCGTAAGTTTTCAAGCTGCGGCCATTAGCGGTAGTAATTTAGCGATTAGCAGTGCTGATGTAAACCTGCAGGCCTGATTTAGTCAATGGGCGACAGTGCCACAGTTGTTAAAGCAGGTAGTTTTATGGTCGGATCAGTCAGGGATTCAAAACCCAGCCCAGAATGAGAGAGTGAATAGGTTCCTTGCTGTATAGCACTTTGGGCCTGATAGAGGTAAAAGCGCTATATACCTTGAGTCCATTGAGACCGATCCGATACTCTCAAAATGCGTAGCTATTTTTCTCTGTTTTGCCGCACAGTGTTTACGTCAATCTCTTTTCTGCACACAACAACATAAATAAAACATGAATAAAGGTATAAACGGCCCCCGCGTTTGTGTTGAAACCGGAGCTGCTGTAAGGAACACCTCAGGACTCAGCCGACCGAGACCAGAGACCAAACCCGGCGCTCGACACTCGATCTGCCCCAGATCTGGTTCAAATCCTCGCACCGCGGTCCTCGAACAAGACGGGGACATGGAGGAGCAGGACGACCCGCGGATACTGCAGCCTTCAGGGGCCAGCGCGCTCCAGAGCGGCCCCAAACCCGGACTGAACCCTGGACATGCTCCCAACAGAGTCTGGATTTCTCTAATCGCAGGTGAGTGCTTTCTTTGACCTGCCATATAGTTCACATGACGTCACAACATTGTAAACAGCTATGATTTCAAGTGGAGTTGATGAAGCTAAGAATTTTAGTGTGGTAACGGTCAAAATGCTAAATTGTGGACTTGCTGTATGGTTAATACAGTATCTCTGTAACGGATGGACCTATCCACATGAAACAAAAACTGTCACAAAGTTCAGTGTCTTAGGCATCCAAAAGTGGAGACAATTTTCAACTTTCAGCATATGATGAATGTGGCAGATTTGTGAATCCAATCACTACCAACAGAGACAGGTACTCAGTTACATTAACTCAAGAAAATGCAATGCAACCCTAACTGTACCTGGGTTTGTCGTCCTCTAGTATATATTTCCTTTTAATACATTTTCAATCCAATTTCTCATAGAGACAGAAACAGATGAACAGGCAAGGCACGGGCAATGTAAATTTGGCATTGAAAATAAAAGGAACATGAAAAATGTAAGGCTGTTATTATAATGTATGAAATAAATAAAATGTATTACAGAGTCAAAAACGTGTCAACAGCATTACAAATTGTTTTTACAGTTTGATTGGATTCATGCCTGAATGAATAAATAAATCCATAATAAAATGCAAAATTCATTCTTAAACTGGTTAACCTCTCACCGCCTTAACCGAGTGCATTTTCTCCAGTTCGGCTTCACCCAAATCTAAAAGCTCCTTCCTTGCAGCCAGTGTAGGCCAGTGTATCGCCTCATTTGAAAGCTAAGGCCTACAAACTGATCTTTTTCTTCGTGTTGTTGCTGTGTCGACATCACTTTTTTTTAGGTATTTTATTTCATCGCCTTTTTGTCACATTTTGTCACTTTCTTGTTGCTCTTTTGTGGGTTTCTGTATTGCATTCTTGTCACTTTTTCATTGCGTCATTCATCAACTTTTTGTCACTTTTTTATAGCTATTTGTCACGTTTTTGTTGCTTTTTTGTTGTGTTTTTCATCCTCCTTTTCGTCTCGTTTTTGTCGCTATTTTGATATATTTTTCAAGAAGGTTTTACATTTGTTTAAAGCCGAACTGGAGAAAAGGTTATGGTGGAGGTTAACGTGGTTAATAAATTAGGCAGTTGTTTTTTGTTGTTGTTTTTTTGCCCCTCCTGGAGCCGCCACCTTAACATGGTGGAGTGGTTTGAGCCTGAATTATCCTGGAGCTCTGTTGTCGGCGGCTTCGTGCCCCTGGTAGGGTCTCCCAGGGCAAACAGGTCCTAGGTGACGGGTCAGACAAAGAGCGGAAGAAGCCCCTTATGAGAGACCAACAGGCCCGTTTAATCGTGAGTTGAGGGATAAGTGGTAATGAGGCGGCAGATCAGTTGGCAGGCTCTTGTGTCTAATGATCCTCTTAGGGACATTCCTATGGGCAAAGATGAGGCAAAGTCGCTGGTTAAAAGAAATGTCAAGGTCGAATGGCGGCGTGGGATACAGCAAGTACTGGGAGGCAGTTATATGCGGTACAAAGTACAGTTGTAGAAGGGCGGTGTGCTATAGGATCTACCAAGGAGGAGAGGGTTATTACGCGGTTGAGGATAGGGCACACGCGGCTAAATAAATCCTTACATCTTATCAACAGGCACGAGTCAGGGTTATGTGCGCGCTGTAATGAGGTAGGGTCAGTGGAGCATGTTCTCCTTGGATGTAATGAATACTTAAGACCAAGACAAGTGCTGGTGCGGGAGCTGTGTAATCAGGGGTTGGAGATGAATGTGAGGAATGTATTAACCAGAGTTAAAGTGCGGAAGTTGGTTCAGTATCTTAAGGAAGTAAGAGTTATGGGAAGAGTTTAGTGGGGCTTGGGTTGTGCTGTTCGTTTAAGATTGTTGGGGTTTAGTTAGTTAGTTAGTTGGGTATTTTTGGGTAGGTTGTGGAGGGCGTGGAAGAATGGGTTAAGCTCTGGCTCACACTCCGATACAGTAGGTGGCGGAAATGCACCTTTAAGTTGAGTGCCGCCCGCCGTAAAACCCCAAGAAGAAGAAGAAGTTTAATCGTGAGGCCGTCCTTCCGTGGACCCACCACCTGCAGGAGGAGCCATAGAGGCTGGTGCAATGTGATTTGGGCAGCTCAGACGGCTGCCCCCACGACCCAGCAACGGACAAGTGGAAGAAGATGGATGGATTTATTTTTGTGGATGTGGTATTTACCCATAATGATGGCGGGTAAATACTGTACCACAAAAGTGAAATTTCCCTGTTTAGATGTATATATAGATTGCAAGCATAACACGCGCTCAACTCACTGGATACCCTCTGACTGGGTGCTAATTCCAAAGAACAATATAGAAATGAAAGAAAGGACAGCACTCCTAGTCAGAATAAACGTTTATGACACTGAAGAAGGGAGACCTTCGAAACGTCTGACAGGCAATAAAAGTTCATTCTGACTAGGAGTGCTGGCCTTTCTTTCATTTCTAGATTTATATATAAGAATATCTTCTGATTGGCTGGCTCTGCCTTCAGTCCCGCCCCCCACTCCCAGTCGTCATGGTAACGTTTCTTAAAGCGGGATCAGCTCAATCTCGGCGTCAGTCCGAATAGCTCCTCAGTCGCCTCTCGTTAATCCCCGCAACGGCTAACCATGCTAAAGCGGACTCATTCACGGATCAAAACCCCTCAAACACCACGGAGAAAGTGCTAAAAGTAGCGCCCAAACACCGAGGAATCACTGCACGGGGCCATGGGCGGCTAAAACGCGAACTTTGACAACTTTTTAAAGCAGCATCTTTGGGCTCTTTTAAGCGCTGCTAACACGAAGCTAAAGGCTAACCTGGAGGAGCCCGTTGAGGAGGAGGCGCAGAGTTGGAAAAGTGAAGGAAACGCGGGGGAAACATGAGCGGGGAAGGTTTAAAGCAAACCCCCATCCTGTCCGCGCTGTTCAGGAGCGGGGAGGACTCGGAGCTGATGGGAGCAGCGGAGTTTATACGAGGTAAAAAGCCCCAGAAACGAGCGCCTCGACACGGCTATACGCGAGGGCGAAGGGCTCGGCGCGGGTTAAAAGTTGAATTCTGGGAAGTTGGAGTGGTGCTGGGTCAACTTTGGGCGACTTTGCTGAAGATATGAGAATATGAGAGATGAGAATTTATTTCCTCGCTTTTAACTCGAGTGGAGTTTTGAGAAGCCTAGTTACTTTGTAGGTCGTAACAGGGGCGTGACTGTAAACATTGGTGGCTGTGCAGTTGCGTGGTGGCCGATCAACACTGCAACAAAATGTGGAAAACGAGGAGAAATACAGCATTTCCCACGACTTACTGTTGTTGAGACGTTAATGACATTATTACAGATAAGTTGCATGAAAAGGCAACATTATTTAAAGTGGAAAAGCCGGTTCAAAGTCACATTTTACAAAGTGGAAAAATGGTGCTGTATGATCTTTGGGTTTCTTTGCTAAAGTTATGAAGTTATGTCTTGGTGCTGTTTCATTGAAGAAATAGAAATTAAGCGATTTTGTTGAACAAATTAGTGGCACTATTAAATATGGTAGTTGTATCAGTATTTTGAGCAAACATCGTTGTAAAGATTATTTTAATTTCCTAGCGTGATGAAAAATTAATGGACGACTGAGATCCTACATGGACATATTTGCAGCAAACTGTCAGTTACTGCCTCGTTTATTTAAGGCGAGACACTACAGGCAAAACTTATAAACTTTCACCTGCAAACATAAGAAACATAAAAATACTTCACCATAACATGTTTAGTAATAGTAGTAGTAGTAATAATAATAATGCATTGGTTTTATATAGCGCTTTTCTGGACACTGGACACAATTTTTTTTAGAGGATTTTATTTTTATGTGTTTTTGTATGTTTTATGTATATTTATCTCTATATTTTGAATTTCAAAAAACATGGTAAAATGAATACTTTTTCTTTACTACACATTACTCCTCTAATAAACCTATTTAAAAAAACAAACAAGATCCAAAATCTTTCTGTGTCAAATATGAATAAATTTAAACCTGGCTCTATTCATTATTCAGATTTCATTACTGAAAATATGGGAAATATGAAAACATGACAGAAATGACAGAAAACCTGCAATCAATTTTCCCTCTTATTTATGTATCTACGGCTTCAAAGTTTCAAATTGATTTCCATACATTTTCCCTATTCACGTGCAGTGTCTCGCCATCATCTTGACACATTTGTTGCATTTGTACGGCACAATGAAAAGCGGACTTCTGGGAAATTAAATGGTTACTGCGACTTGAATAAGCACAATTATAAAGGCAGCAATTATGTACAAAATACAATATTCTTTGCAAACCGATGCCTTTGCCAGAGATAAAACATGTTTAGTAAACTCTGTGATCCTAATGAGTCGTACTTCTGTTCAGTTGTTTAGTTTGACCTCAGCTTTGTGTTAAAGGTTCCAAAGCCATTCCTCTTCATGTAGGAGTTGATTGACAAAGCTTCAGTGATGACAAAATTCCCAAAGCCAAATCTAATAGTTAAAATGCCTTAAAATGTCCTTATTGCACTTGTAGGCCGCTGCACCTTCCGGAAACTCGGTCATTATGGCAGCAGCTGATAAAGTCCTTTGTTCTTTTATTGCGTAGGTCTCTGTAGAAACCACTGCTCCGGTTCAAGGGGCCGTTCTGGACCGTCTTCTCTGCGATTGATTGAAATGTGCCAAAAATAAGTCCTTAAACGGCATCAAATCAAAGTGTCTTATAAAATGCTCAAATATTTTACATCACAATTTTGTCACTCACTTTTTGTACCTGCAGCATCCATTTACAGGTGGGTGTGAAAGCTTTAAAGAGTGAATGAAAGTATGCTTTGCAAATGTGTCGTAGTTCTTGTAAATAGTTTAAATTCCCTTGTTTTTCTGTTCCAGAGCGACTTTACTTCGCCACGCTGAGGAGTAAACCCAAAAGCACGGCCAACACTCACTACTTCTGCACTGATGACGAGTTCGTCTACGAGAAGTGAGTGCAGCTGTGCCGTACTGACACTTTTTACTAAAATTACTGCTTTGATAACACTTTGTGAACATACACAGAGGAGGCTGTTTGTACAGTGAGCGATGTCTTTGTAGGGGTAGGCGATATAAGAATTCTATTTAGCGAGTCTAATAGTGCAGGGGTTTGTTTGACTGTATTGTATCTTTACACAAATCACGACGTTTATGCTCCAACTAGAGGATTGTAGGCTACACTGATTGCATTACAGCCACAAAGTCTTACCTGTGCTCTGTCGCTCCTTCTACAGTCAATGTTCATCTATCCTCACTAGGGCTGAAAGATATATCGTTATCGTATCGATATCGAGATATGAACATTCAAGATATCAATATCGCAAAAGAAAAATGTATCGTTATCGTATTTATATTGAGATATGAACATTCAAAATATTAAAATCGAAAACGCAAGATATAAACAATATAGATTTTCATCAATACAACTGCACAACTGTATTATGATTTTATTTTGATGATTTTATTTTTTCTAAAAAGTGCTTAGTTTTCACCTAACCCATAGTTATATCCTATCGTATCGATATCTGGCATGAATATCGAGATATGAAATTTTGTCCATATCGTTCAGCCCTAATCCTCACTACAGCTGAGCGGAGGACATGGGGATACACACGCGCTGTTTCATAGAAGATACAAATATTTCAAAAAACGATATGAAGTCTTTCCTGATTTCCATAGCCTTTTTAGTTGAGATTGATGTAAAATGACAAATATCTTTATGTGCAGCTAAATCAATACAATAGGACGGGTCACGTCAAAAGGCCAGGAAGACCTTCTTTGCAAGATTGTACATGTTTTTGAACATCGCAAAACCATCGTCTGAATATTGATATGGAGATATTGGGAAAAGTAGCGTGATTTAAATTTTTGACTATCGCCCACCCCTAGCAAAAACACATTGATCTGCAGGTTTGGCTAAAACCCTGGAGGGGTCAGAGCTGCAGGAAAGCAAAGGAGATGTTTTTGGATATTGTGAAAGAAAACACTAACTCCACTCAGACGGCCGGGAATCAAACCCAGGACTCTGTAGCTGTGAGGCGGGAGCACTAACCTATGCATTTCCTCAATTTGACCTCCCCTAGCTGCTTTCCCTCGCCTCTCCTCGCGTGTGTGCAGCTTTTCTGAAAAGTGCGGACTGCCTGCGACAGGTATAAACCTACTGTGGCGGTGCGTAATGTTTCACGTTCAGTTCGATTTCTATAAATACCACCTCTGGCGCAGAACAGTTCGTACGGAAGGTTGTGGCCTCCTTTTGTCCGTACATGAGCTTTATAAATGAGACCCCAGACCTGGTATCGTCAGTATAGTGACCGTAGAGTAGCCCTGCACGATTTTGAAACACAAAAAAAAACTCTAATTGTGATTTTTTTTTTGACAGATATTAATATGTATTTAAACTGTTTTATTTTTTATATTTTTAAGGATTTAATAAAAAAATGCTGGTGTGTACACTCAAAAACATACTAAAAGCAGTTGCATAATTCTTTTCATTTAATCTTGAAAGCATCTGGGGACCCTCACCCAAGGCCTCGTGACCCCCCGAGGGGTCCTGACCCCACATTGGGAACCACTGCTCTAATAACACGCTGCAAAACCTTGATTGTTTTGTGAAAATCCGCCTCATATTTACATCAAAACCGTCTGTAAAGATGTTACAATCAGACATGACTACAATACAATGATCTGTGAGTACGGCACAGGGAGGGAGGCGATCGACTTTTTTTGACCACCATAAAATTGACTAAAACGGTGGAGGCCCAATAGCCTGGCTAACGCCAGACTAAAATCACAAGTGATATTTAGTCTGGGGACCACCAATTCATTTTCTCGTAGGAGAGGTGTGGTTTACGATTGTCCATAGCCTTTTATTGGGCGCTACGAATGTCTCTCATGCGTCTGCACGTAGCCATAGCCAATCGTATCATGGTATCAGATGACGTATGACGTACCTGCTGTAAACTTTTGAGCTAAACTATTTAGAACACGTTCTAAAGCTTGATCGAAAGATTGCATCGCGTCTGCTGCTGTCATGTTGGATCCGTAAATATTGTTTTATTTTTTTTATCCCTAAACAAACTACAAGCTTCTGTATGTCAAATAGCGCGTCATCGTCTTACCGTCCCTCCTCGTTCTGTGATTGGTGCCAAATCCATGGAAAAATGTCGGCCATGGTCCCCAGGCTGTTGTGAAGTTCGAAAAGATTCGAGCGCACACAGCAGTCTGGCATTAGCCAGGCTAGAGGCCCAAGGCAGGAATAAAATAAACTCAGCCCCTTTAGGTTACCTCAGCTCCAGTCTGTCTGACCACTGTGCCAGAATCAATGCTGAATATTAATGTGATATTTGTATGTTCAATTAGGGCTGGGCGATTTTGCCTGAAAAGAAAATCTCCGATTTTTTTTTAAAGAAAAATTCGAGTTTCGATTTGATTTTCGATTTTTTTTTTTCTTCAATGCACTTAAAAATGACTGCAGATCAGATATATTGTCAAAAGTGCCACTTTATTGCTGTTATTGTCCTCAAGAGTTAAAATGCGTAAACAATCCCAAAATAAAAAGTAAATGAGCCTCTGGCATTAGGGCAGGGTGATATGATATACATCTGACAAAATACTTCAAAATCAAAGCCTTTTATACAATGGGGTAAATTCATTATACAGCTATTTTATTCTCTTTATTCATCTAAATCTCTACCTTCACCTGGAAGAACACAGAAGATAAGATGAACACACACACTCACTCACTCACTCACTCACTCACTCACTCACTCACTCACTCACTCACTCACTCACTCACTCACTCTCTCTGAGCGCTCCAGATGAGAAGGATATTGTTTGCATTGTGGTTTTCTTCACCGTGTTGTTCTTAGCGTCAGGCTAAAAGTTAGCTAGCATGGCAGTGGTTCATCCAAGACGCAAATCCTGAGCCCTTTCTTCACAAATATGAGCAACTCAAGGGACATACTTAATTCATCATTCTGTAATCACTTTCCATCGCGCATGTTGTTGTTTTAATGGTGTTAGGCGGGGGAGGCATGGCTCACACTGCGCTACGGTAACCCACAAGGACGAAACGCGAAAAAGTCCAAAAAAAACTCGAGTTTGCAAAAATAAAAATCGTTTTTAGCTACTAAATCGATCAAATCGATTTTTTGCCCAGCCCTATGTTCAAATTAAATTGCGTCAAAACAAGCCTCAAAAAACACTATCTGCGCTAAAATCGAACTAGATGAACTGAAAAACATGTGCCCTTTTTATAAGCTTTTTTTAGTCTTGAGTTTGCACAAAGATTGTGTGATATGGATATTAAATCACCTAAAATTGCGACATACTGTATTTTTGAGCTCGCCCTACTGACTAGGAACCTTAAACGTATCACTTTCGATTCCTACACCTATTTTATGTATTATTTTATGTTGTAGACTTTTGCGTATCATTTTGGAACCATAAGAGACCAGAAGAGTCTTTCAAACAAGCTCCCTCTGAAGTACCTACTAAACATGAATATACAGCGCCCCCTGCTGTCACAGTTCAACACTGACACATTTAGAAGCCTCATACACAGGATTATAGACCAGACGTTTTTAAAAAATATCAGCGGTGCAAATCGGCATCGGCCTCAGAAAAAATTATCGGTCGACTTCTATTAGATATATTTCTATAGATTTCTATGATTGAAACCTTTACTATATTAATACATGTTTAACTATAGGCTATTTGAGGGATAAAAAAATCAAATGAAATGACTTAAAATATTGTATTATATATCGGCTATCGGCCATGCCAACCCCCTTCACATCGGTATTGGACCCCAAAAATTCATATTGGTCGGGGCCTACTACTGACTTGTCCATGTTATTGTTGATATGTTGTTCCCTTGTGTTCCAGTTTCTACGCAGACTTTGGGCCTCTGAACCTGGCCATGCTCTACAGATACTGCTGCAAACTCAACAAGAAACTCAAGGTACGGCTCTGACTCTGACTTTACTCCAGGATCAGTGTAATCGACAGTGGAGCTGCTCCCAGAGCTGGAATGTCCACAATGCACCCGAGGGACAGAGAGAGTTACGTAAGAACCATGTGACGCTCAACTGGTTTGGGAACGAAACAAAGTCACATGACCCTCACACCTGCGTGGAATGAAGACACTGAGCCAAGTGTCAACCGCAGACAAATTACTGACATGGACCAACTATGTTAACTAACACCAGACACTGTAGTTGGGTCTGTCTTTGTCTGTTAGATTCTCTCCGCTAACCTGTCTGAGCCCCATCCTGCAGTGGGTTGACCCTGCGCTGCGTTTTTGCTTCATTGCGGTGGGTTGGAAGCAGTGTTGGGAATAACGCTATTTAAGTATAATGGCGTTACTAACGCCGCTACATTTTCGGTAATGGAGTAATCTAATTAATTACTCTCCCCATCGTTACAACGCCGTTACTGGGAAACAAAGTGGCACGTTATAATTGGGCTGAATGAAGTGCCGCAGTGTCATGTATCTACAGCGGGCAGCCCAGCTCCGCGAGCGAGAGAGAGAGAGAGCTCCTCTGTGTCACGTTTACCGGTGTGTTCTCCCGCTCCGCGTACAAACTCTGTTTGTGAACGATCTGCCGAACCACTTTCTCCCATTTTAGTCTCGTTGACGTAAACTCATAAATGTCTCGTCAGGTTTTAGTCCCCAAAGAGCTATTTTTAGCTCGTTATCGTCATTAAAAAAAGGGGCGTCAACGAAATCATATTGTTATCGTCTTCGTTGACGAAAACAACACTGCTATAAAGTTGGGTGGGTGGAGTCTCTACTCGCGCTGCGTTTGTTGATGCCTCTCACACTTCTGAACTCAACAAGACGGCGAGGCACGGACAAGCCAGGTTAATTCAAAGGTAGCTTTGTTGAACTGGTAGAACCATCACTACTTCTCCCTTGTTGAAATGAAAGGCAATAATGTGTATGTTAAATGCACACTATGCCCTGGGAATAAAATTTTGTCCGCGTCTGCCACAAGTAACTCCTGTCTAAAAAAAGCCTCTAGCATTGTCTCATGCTTACACGCCTCTTGTCACTACTAATCCAACTCCAAGCCTCAGTGCAAAGCTGCAGATCATTTCATTACTTATTAGTTTGTTTTAACTTTGTTATTCAAGTTTATATTTGTGTGCCTTTTGATTTACACTTAAATACAAAGTGTGTGTTTTTTTGTTTTTGTTTTTTCCTTTTCAGTAGTTAGTTATAGTTGTATTTTATATTTCCTGGCCTATGGTCAGTTGCAATCTGTTCACTTAAAATAAATGCTAAAATGTACTGTTTCATTCAGTTACTATGGACATCTTTGATACGATGGTACATAATATAAAATATATTCATAATTACTTTGCATAGTAACTAATTACTTTTACAGCACAGTAACTTAGTTACTAACTCGATTACTTTTTGTGAGAGGTAATTTGTAACAGTAATTAATTACTTTTTTAAAGTAAAATGCCCAACACTGGTTGGAAGTGGCCAGACCAATGGTTACTCCCGGGATCATTCTACTCCGTCATGAGCTATTTTTATTAGTCGTTAATTAATCTCACATTATTATGTATTTTTCTTTAGTTGTTTAAAGGGATACCTATTGTTCAGAAATAAGAGGTTACAGGATAAATGGAGATGAACTAAACATGAATAGAATCATGGAACATAGGGCTTCAAGGTTTATAGATATTGAATTAAAATTGAGGCTTTGACTAATGCAATTACCTCAAGAGGCTGAGGGTTTTTTCTTTTGTGGAGCCTCTGATCTCAGGTTCAGCTGCAACAGATAAGTTTGTTTCCATATGTTTCCCTAAAGCAGATTCTAAAGTGGCGCTATGTGATTCCATCCTGGGCTTGTTTTAGTCACATGGGGGGAGTATGGTGTCTTTCGAGCGGGGTGGGGGATTTGGTGGTGTCTGGCAAGCAGTATGCATGTCGCCTGCCTCGCACGTGCCGCTTGTCCGCTATCGTCAACGCAAGAAGTAAATAGTAAATATTTTTAGATGTTTAGGTGGCCGCCTAAACAGGAAAGTCCTGCGGGAAACCCTAGTGAGTATGCGTTTGGAGGATTTCTATTCAATATATAAATAAAATAGGCATTCAATATTTCTAATTGATTCCTGACAGTGTGGTTGCACTTTGGTCTGACTTTTTACGATTTAATTTGCACAGATCATATTTTTGACGCGGTGTTCTTGAAGGCTCCCAATTGATTTCAAAGAACCAAAGTTTGTGTCTGTGTTCACTGTCAGCCAGTTTTGCCTTTGGGTCATTTCAGTTTGGTATTGTTTAATTTAAGGCGCATTGAGTTGCCTTCTGTACGAAATGCGCAGTATAAATAAAGTTGCCTAGCCTTAATTTTGTGTTTTTCATTTGCAGCGTTTACTCATCTCGTCCAAACTTGTATCGCTCGTTTGTCATTTGTCTCTCTGTAACGTCACCGCCTCAAACTGGTTCAGGCCATTCACAAAAGAACAGAGGAGGCGTTTGTTACAGTCTAAAAATAACATTAACGTGGAGTTGGGACATTCTATGAGCTTTTCAAACACAGACAGAACAGGTGACGATTCTGAAGTGAAATCTGCTGTTAAAGACGCCGAAAGGATGAAACGATGACAAACAAAGTGTCTTCAAAGCAGACGGTGAATACGATGAGGCCCGGGTTAAAAATACTGTCTCTTTGTTGCTTTTAGTTTCTATGGAGATGCTCAGACCGGACACTTTCAACAGCAGCTTTTACAAACAGGAAAAGCAGAGAAAGGCCTCGTCCCTTTAAACTGAGCCATAAAGCGCAGGGAGAAGATGACGCAGGCAGCACTTCAGAAATGGGCAATAGAATATAGACCTGAAAATTTGATCAATAATAAGTATTAAGATATAGATGGAGTTCCCACTGCCTTCTGCTGAGTTGGACTGTAGGGCTGGGTGGATCAATACCACATCAGTTCTTATTCGAGTATCGATACTGGGAATGAATTAAAAGGTTGGGCAGCAGTCCTAGAGACAAAAGGATGAGTAACTCCACTGTCATCATTGGGGACAGAAGCTGTTTATGTTCTGTTCCTAAAGTATTAAAACTTAATGAAAGTAACTACACTTTGCCATAGATTAACATTAATAATATACTGTATAAGAAGGGCTTTTAGAATTGCTTATGGATTGAAAAGCATTTGATTGTCAACTCTACCACATGAAAATGGAGAGAATCTAAATGTTTTTTCTCAATCCGTTGCTGCAACAATACAATAGTTAACAAAGCAATATCAATGATGGGTGAAGCTTCTTTATCATCAGAAGACCGAGGTTAGAGCTGTGGGTAAAAATGTGCAGACGCGCACGCACAGAAGGAAAAGGGAGAGAAGGAGATAAGTAGATGAGCTTGTCCTGAGACGTACGTAAGGTCTGATGAGAAGGATATTATTAGCCTTTAACCGCGTTTGCATCATGGTTTTCTCACCGTGTTGTTGTTAGCGCCCGGCTCAGGAAAGTTGGCGAGCTAGACAGTGCAGCAACTTGTCAGAGTTCATCCAAGACGCAAAGCCTGAGTCCTCACAAATATGAGGTATTCAAGCAATGTGCTTGATTTATATCATTAGATTTTTTTTTTAAGGCGCTTTGACTAGGGGTGTCCATGATTAACCGGGTAACCATTAAAAACTGCGTGACTGGCGTGTATAATTTGCCGTGCCATTAAGTACTTGTAATACATTTTTGCACCGTCAGAGCGCTCCCAAACATTTGTTCACGAGAAGCCGTCATTGCGCATGGCTAGCTAATTTAACTTTTCAATATGAAGTGGGCCATAAACAGCACAGCATGGGAGCGCTTTACAACCGAGAATGACGGATCAAAATGCAAGTATTGCATTGCAGTTCTTAGATATACTTCAACTTCGTTGTTGTACCATCTCAACAGCCGACACCCGGGCATCACTTAGGAGGTAGCTAGGTAAGCTAAAGGCACCAAACTCGCCTTTCTCGTTATTGTTAAAACGTGGTGGAGAGATAAGTGTTGTTGCTGTTATACGCATGAATGACTGTTTCTTTGCACAATGTTTAAAAAAAAAGCGGGCTAAATGAAAATAAATAAAAATACTGTAGGGCGACGTGAACGCAAGTCGGTGACCTACTTTGACTGCACTGTCATTACCACTGCGTTTTATTTCTTTTAATTAATTTCATTTTCAATGTGTTCCAGCCATTTAATAAAAGGTGTTAACAATGAAAAACGCGTGCGGGGGTGGGCGTTGGTTAGTGCGCACTAATGGTTAACCGAGTATTAACCGCTAAGTGCCTCAGTTAACGGTCAATGAAAAACTTGAAAACGTGCATCCCTACTCCAGTTTCCAAAAATGACACCAGTGTAACGGTGTACAATATGATATAAGCCCAGCTGTAGTGGCCGTGAACCCACGCCACGAACCACTAGGCTGGAAAGTGGTGATGTTCCCTCTGACGTGTGCAAAACTAGCCGAAAATTCCACAAATGCTTAATATCCTTTATTTCCACTATGTGCCGTTTCGCTACGGCAGAAAGTAGTGTGCTTTCACACCTTGCAGCACCAGAGGCTACTTCTAGGCCCCTTTTTTTTAAAGGGGTAACACAACACAAACCTATAGCGCCACATGGTAGTAGGCCGTGCAAAATATAAGCTCAAAATGGCTCCTGCACCCAGCCCTAGTCATCATTCATTACCTCCATGCTGTTGGTGAGCAACTATTGTAGCCACAGCTGTCCTGGGTTAGGCTGATGGAAGTGAGGCTGCCAATCTGCGCCATTGCCCTTTGCTAACCTGCATATCAGATCGATAATTACAGCGTGAATAACAGGATTAAAGTCAATCTGGAACAGCTCTGCTCAGATTATTTGTGGTTATGGTTAAGGTACGTTTCTCTACTGTTCCGCTGGTCAGGAGGCCCTGGCTGGAGAACTCTGTTGTACATGTTTTTGTCTGATTTAAACTGTTTCCTCTTTGTCATCCGCAGTCGTACACTTTGACCCGGAAGAGGATCGTTCACTACACCAGCTTCGACCAGAGGAAGAGGTCCAACGCCGCCGTGCTCATCGGGGGCTATGCTGTGAGTCTCTGATCAGACTTGTTTTTGTGGTTCAAAGCTTGATATCAGGCTGGAATTATTCAAAAATAAAAATATAAATCTTGTTTAGTCCAAGCTTGGGAAAGTTTGAATCCGTAGTAGTAATTTGGTTGCAACAATGTGAGAAAAATGCATTTTGAATTGACAAGTTCCCACTAGTCTGTGTTATTGACAAAAGTAAATACATTCTCGATAAATATGCTGAAGCAATATTTTTGCAAACCATCAGAAATATGCAAAAATTAGCTGTCAAACTAAATTTACATCGCTTTGTCCCTCCAAAAGATAATTGTCCTGAAACGGCGACTAAAGGACAGAAAAAGCACACATTTTACGCCAATTATTTCCGCTTACTTTTTAACCAATTCTTTGACTTTTTTTCTCCAAAATTCTGTCTCAATTTTCTACCCATTTTTCTATGGAGAACTTTCAAATCAGTGCACTATCAAACACGTTATTGTAAAAACATTACAATTATTTTTTGCCTGCAGTGAAAATAGGAAGAACAAACCAGTTTGTAGGAATGAACCTGAATCCTGCTGTGTTTAGTCAATGGCTCTGTGGTCAGAGTCAGAGTCGTGGCTTAACCGATTGTAAACAGGTTTAAGTTTTAATGAGAAGAACCTCCTGCCGAGAGTCATCAATGTTTCACTCTGAGCTTTAAAGACAAAGCACAGAAACACCAGCATCACCACGTTTTAGGCAGAAATAGTTCAGTCGTACAAAATCCTTTCTGCTTTGAATATGGTTTCCTTGTGTTTCAGGTGATTTACTTGAAGAAGACGCCAGAGGAAGCCTACAGAGCGCTCATCTCTGGGTCCAACGCCTCCTACCTGCCCTTCAGGTCAGACAAATTCATAGATGTCAGTTTGAAACTTTCACTGTACATTACTGACATAAATATGAGGAAATAATGCATTGCAAGTTTTCTATCATTTTATTTCTCATGCTTCTTCATTCACAAATACTGACATGTTTGGTATCCACGTGTAGCATGAAAGTCTGTGACCGAGATGACGCTGTAATCCAAATATGGTAATTTCCTTTGTGGGAGACAGCAGCGGCTAAAGACAGGAGAAATATACACAGGGTGCATGTGCAGACAAAGGGACTAAACTTGAGGGCCTGCTAATTTTGAAAATCTGTCGGGCCGGGCCGGGCTCGGGCCCGAACCTCACGGGGGCCGAGCTCGGGCCCAGAAATTAGTCCCGTGCAGCGCTCTATTGGGTGTACAATATCCCTCTCTGCCTTTGTCTTTTCTGTCAGTGTAGTATTTACTCTCACGGACAATTAATAAGTAAAAGAACGCAACATGCTACGACACCTGCAGTGGGGCAAGAGTTACTTAGTACTGCTTAAAGGATGCCCTCCCGCTTGTCCATCCAAAGCGATCTCACGAAGCAAAGCAAACTTGCATTATTTCATGCATTTCACGTGTCATGGCTCATGCTTTTGCCTGACATAAAAACAGTGTTGTGCGATGATGTCATCAGGCTGCGCAGGTGTGAGGGCGGGCCAGCAGGGGGCAGGTGTGAAACAGAGACCTCTCCTCAATCAGGGCATACTTGAAATCATTTGTACTTTTATGACTGTTCAGAAAACAGAAAATATTCAGCATAGTTATTTGATTAATAAATAAAGTAGAGACTTTTTTTAAAGGCAACAAATAATCGATTTCAATTATGACTTAAATAATTGTGATTATTCTTTTTTCAAAAATGGAGCAGCCCTAGCACTTACATTGACCAAATTCATATTTTAAAAAAAAATCAAATCTTCACATGCACAACAATCGGATAAAAAAAACTTTATTCGCACCTTTCAAAAATAAGGAAACATCCAGAAAAAATAGGGGACAATTTGGGAACGAATTAGGGGGGGAAAATGAAGAAAAAATAGCGTACAAATAAGGAAAAAATGAAGAAAAAGTTTGGAAATATTGTGGCAAGTGTTTTTTTCTACCCGTTTGTAGGAAAATTATGTTTTTGGGCAACAAAGTAAATTAATATGTTGCAGCACAGTTTTACATATTTCTGATGGTTTGCAAAAATACCGCTTCACCAGCGTGATGGAGAAAGTTTTTGGACTCGCACACTTGTAATAAAGCTTATGTAGCGTACAAACAAACTAAGGTTAATGAGGCACTCAGACTCTCCTGTTCCTCTGCAGCTATGGATGCACTGATCCGATCGGTTACCGTATCGGATATCAGAGCCGATACTGGATATATTTTTATTTCTTTTATTTTTTTCCCCCCAAATAATTTGATTTTATTCATTTCTTTATTTTTATTTTTATTTTTTTGGGGGGGGGACTCGATTTATGATTCAATTCGATTTTTTCCCCCCCATTTAAAACAAAATAACTGCGAACTATAAATATATTTAAAAAATATATATTTATTATATTAAAGTGAACCAACATAAACAAAATTGCAAAGGCAAACCCTTTCTCTAACTAAAAAGTCACTATGCAGTGTGCAACAAAGATTGTTAAAGGGACTATACATAAGTTTAACCACAAATAAATGTATACAAATTTAAAATGTCTTTCTCATACATGCTCCAGCAATGCCCTGGTGAGTAGAATGAGCCCTGGCCTTTTCACCACGATTGCCTCTATATGTCTGTAAAGTCACTTAAATAGTTTATGCTCGGGTCGAACAAGCAAACGGCGTAATGCGTGTTCACGCTCAGCTGTAGCGTTAGCTGTAGCGTTAGCTGTAGCGTTAGCTGTATCTCCTCTATACTGACGCTGCAGCGCGAGTGGTAACTTCGGAGGGATGGATTTAGCGGAGAATAAGAGGAGACCGGCTTCAAGCACCATCGAAACTCCAGCCCAGACCCCAAATAACAAAAAGAAACGAAGAGTTTATTCGAGTGTGACAGAAAAGGCAAAAGTCGAGTCTGATCGGCGTAGGCAAAGAACCAGAGTAAACATCGGAAAATGTTGAGAGAATCTCTCAAAAGACCCGCAGCTTATTTTTGCTTGAAAGGTAAGAAATTATGACTAAATACGTGGGGGAAAAGTGTAGTTGATGCTTCAAAACAACGGTGTCCGACTGTCCGTGCATGTTGTACAAACTTCACTGAAACAAGCCATAAAATAATCATATTTGGAAGTTACCAAAATAGTTGATCTAATAGTTTTATATCTACAGAGAAGTTGTGTAGTATTAGTAGCAGACTAGTAGTGTCAGTAATAACAGTAATTGTGCTGTACCTACAAAACATTTGAGTAGTAACAGTGGTAATGGTGCTGTATTTACAATGGCAAAAATAATGTTGCTAATGTTAGCTTTTCTTGGCCGCAAAATAAGCATGACTGTTCACGGATTTATAAGTAGTGAAACGACTACAAAAAGTGGACATGTGCCGTTTACAATATAGTTTACGAGTTAGCTACGCTAACTTTGGGCCCAGGGAATTGAAGAGACGATTTTGGCTTTTCCCAGTCGCATTTCTATCGGTGGAATTATTTTATTATTTCAATTAGGCCTGCGTTTATACATACAAAGTATACGAGTATTTTTTTTTTTTTCTCATTCAAACGTCAATTATTCGTTTATATTACTTGGCTTCTTCACTCGATTCACTTTGCTGCATTTGCTCAAGTATTTTATCTTGGAAAACATTCACTCAAACTGATTTGGTCTAAATATGTTACAAAACAGTAACGTTTCTTACCTCAGTTTAAGTCATGCCTGCAAATCTGTGAATTGAGCAGGACGGGACTGTTATTTCTGGTGCTCATAAAGCCTGAGCGCCTCATGCACGAGCTTATCATCGAGGCTGCAGTTACGCGTTTGGCCTGAGAGGGCAATTGCAAGTACAAAACTGCTAAACTCCACACAGCCCCTTTAAACATCCAAATTATTTATACTGTATTTGTATTAAGCTAATAAAACAACAAAAATCCTGAGGTAACTGAGGCACATTTGTACAGCAGGACCTTATTCCTATAAGCAGAGGGCAGAGAGCTAAAAATAAAATAAATATCTATCAAAAAATCTAAACAAAAAATCCTTTAAAAAAAAAAAAAAATGAATCGATTTGACCTACCAACTCGATTTTTAAATCAAATCTATTTTTTTCCAAACCCTAGAGGACCATTGACTTGTTCACTTAGAGAAAGCAACTCAAACCCCCCAGTAGAGGTGGGAGATATATCGTTTAGACGATAATATCGAAATTGTTGTCTGGACGATATGCAAAATTGGATATTGAGATATTTCATAATTTGTACAATCCGACCCCCCAAACATGTTTTTTTCTTCTTTTTTTTTTCCGGACTGTCGCGTTGTCCTTGTGGGTTACCGTAGCGCGCCAGCCGCCCCCACCGCTGCGTAACACATTCAAAACAACAACATGGCAGCGTGGAGCGATTACAGAGATGAAGAATCTAATGATATGAATGAAGTTTGTCACTTGAGTCGCTCATATTTGCGAGGAAAGGGCTCAGGACAAGTTGTAGCACGGCCTTCCTAGCTAGCTAACTTTCCTAACTTTTAGCCTGGTGATAACTAACAACACGGTGAAGAAAACCACAATGCAAACGCGGTTAAAGGCTAATAATATCCTCCTCACCTGTTTTCTTCAGATCACGTAAGTTCCAGACCAAACTTGTCTCCCTCTCTGTCCCTTTCCCTCCTGTGTGTATCTGTGCTAGAGCCCGTGAGGTTCGGGCCCGAGCCCGGCCCGGCCCGACAGACTTTTATAATTAGCCGGCCCGAGCCCGGCCCGCGGCCCGCCTCTTCTCTCTCTCGCTTGCTCTCTTTCCCCCTAGCCTGGAAAAATCCAGACTCACCGCTGTACCAGCGAGTGAGTCTGGTCACCTGTTGCGTCAAATTCATTTCCCACAGCGGTACATACGCAAGCAAACAGGAAGCGGAGTAAACCAATCAGCGAAGGGCGGGCGTCTGCCATTGATGCGGTGTTATTAGCGATTTTGCGTTAATATTTGCGCAGGATTATGAATCACGAAACTCACCTACTGTCGATGTGTTTTTGGTCATTTACCGCCGATTGGAGACACGCTTTCTCTCTTTCGTGCGTCGTTCGGAGATTGTTATTGAGGGGACTTCCGCGTCCCGTGAGTGACGCTGCTCACTAACAACACGTCACGGCAAATAAACGAATCTGATTGCACGTGAACGGATTGATTTTGCGGAAGCCGCGAACGAGGGCAGGGTGACCAGACTGATCCCCCGCTGGATAAAAAAATACAGAGGGGAATCATTCTGGTCTCACCAGGCTACTTTCCCCCCCCCCCCCAATATTTTCCAAATGCGTGATTAAACAGCGCTGCAACAGTTGACCTGCATTGTATGAATAAATAAACACTTCTATCTAAATGTAACATAAAGCACAGTGTTTATTTTTTATTGTTGGGAGGAACACACATGCATTTGTTTCCTGGAAGCACTACGAAAACATACCGTCGATAGAAGCACTCCGCACGCGAACCGCTCCGTCCTCTCTCTCCATGCCGCTTTGCAGAGGTTTACCCACGGCGGGGAAACCCCCCACGCCACAGCCCACGGGGATGGCAGGTACATGTTTGTGGCAAGAGGTGGCGGGTCAAGACGGGGCGAGAGGACATCGCGTCGATAGAAGCACATCCGCACGTGAACCGCGCGGTCCTCTCTCTCAATACGACCGCTTTGCAGACCTGTACGCACAGTGAGGGAAAACTCCCACGGCCCATGGGGACGGCAGGTACATGTTTGTGTTGTGTTGGCGGGTCAAGACGAGGTGTGAGAGAGGGAGAGAGGGAGTGAGGAGAGCGGGTGCTTCATTTAATGTCGCCATTTAAGTTGATTAAAAAATAACAGCACAACGCATTGGCAGGGGAAAATCAAGCCCGAGCCCGGCCCGTGTCCGACGCAATTATGCGGTAATGGGCCCGAAGCCCGGCCTGCGGGCCTTCGGGCCGTCGGGCCCCTCGGGCCTCGGGCTCAAATGCAGGGCTCTAATCTGTGCGTCTGCCCCGGCCACCCCGCGTGCATCGGGAGAGACGAAAAGGAGAAATAGGGAAAAACTGGATCCTTTGATAAACGCGTTAATACTCACTTCCCAAACGCTAATACTCACAGGTCTATCCCCAGTCTCCTTACAATAAAACACAAGTAAACTGCCCAGAGGCAGGTGAACTTACAGGAGCATTTCACTGTGATGGAGATGAAGTTGCAAATATTGTAGCAAAATTATTTTATCTTATCTTCCGTGTTCTTCCCATTGACAGTATGGTTCTTCCAGATGAAGGTAGAGCTTTAGATGAATAAATAGAATAAAATAGCTTTAAATGAATTTGCCCTATTGTCTAAAGGCTTTGATTTTGAAGTATTTTGTCAGGTGTAAATGATCTCGCCAAATACATCGTTATTGTGATATTTCTTTTTCATACCGTGATATACATTTTTGTTCCCCCTGCCCTAATGTTTAAATCAATAATGTGTCACATCTTTATGTACTAGTAATTCTATACAATAATAGGTCAGATACAGCAAGTCAAAAGACCAACTGAACCTTCTTTGCCAGTTTGCACACATTTCTGTGAAGGATTGCAAAAATATCGTCTGAATATCGATATCGAGATATTGAAAAAAAATATCGAGATATTCATTTTTGTCAATATCGCCCACCCCTACCCCCCAGTATCTGTATCGGTTGCAGAAGCGAAAAGGCTGGATCGGTGCATCTCTATCTGTTGCTGTCGACTCCAGAGTCTGTGCTCGTTTGTAGGTGCGGTATTTGTCAGAGTTTATTGAAGTGACCAACGGCTCGGTGCAAATGAACTGAACACAGCTCTGAGAGAAGCTGAAGTTTATTATAGCCTCCTTCACGCACTCGTTAAACCCCAGGCACTTCACGTTTAAATACGAGGAACTATTGTTTTCTTTTGCAAACGCCGCATCTACAGGAAACAGTAAAAACAAGACAGATTCAGTTGTCTTTTTCATGGCCAAAGTCATTTCTTAGACCTGTTTGCAGGAGAGCAATATCAAGAAGTCTTCATGCTTCTACTTGTTTCACTTCTACTTTTCTTGAACGAAGGCTGCACAGGGTTTCCGCCAGGCATTAAGCTACATTAAATTAATTTTGCCAAAAATATAGCATTAAAAAAAAAGCATTAAATTGGACTTGCTTCTGCCTGTGTAAACCTTGCTGAAACAACTAAGCGATCATTGAAATAGTTGATAACTATTTTAGTAATTGATGACTAGTTTTCTGGTTTACACAGACTCAAAAAATACATGAAATCCAGATTAGGGCTGGGCGATATATCGATATATTTTTAAATGAGATATGGAATTAGACCATATCGTGCATATCGGGATATTTCAAATTCAGATAGATAGAAGATATTAAGTTAACAAAGAAACGGGTTATCTCAAACTGATTTTTTTTTAAAGTTTATCTTAATCTTAAACTGAGCACTTTATTTTGTTATCTCTTCATAGATAAATGCTGCCCTATTTTATTTTCTAGGCTATTTTATTCAAAATGTGTTTTTTTTATTTAAATGTGCACCTTACTGAGCTGTTTTTATGTGTTTATGTTTACATTTTATAGTGTGTTTTCAATCAAACTACTCGTATTTGACTTTGACATAACATTTAATTTCACAGCACTCACTTTGCGGAAAAAATATCGGGATATAAATCGTATATCGATATTCCACCAAAATATATTGGGATATGACTTTTGGTCCATATCGCCCAGCCCTAATCCAGATTCTAGAGTTTAATCCAGTTGTGAAATAAACTTCCTTAGTCACAGCTCCTGCCCCTGATAAAGTCAGAGTCAGTGCAGCCTCCTGTCATTACGGCTCAGTGGCTGAATTCTGGAGGTTCTTAGCTTTCAAATGTCCACACAAACTTGTGCTTGTGTTCATGAGCATCATCAAATGCTGCCCCTTTAGGTTCATGGGAAAAAGGCTTTCACAGACAGGACCACGCATCTTAAAAATAATCTTCAGATGAATCGATTACCAAAATAATTGTTAGTTGCAGCCCTAACTTGGACAAAACCTTACACCGCTGCTTGCTTAATCACGTTTAATTGTGATCAATTATTGGTAGCAATAGGCTGCGTTTATGGTTTATAATTCTATTTCAGTCGGAGCAGGTGCCAATACAACTCTACGGGAGAGAAACGGTTAAGAGATTTCCATAAAGAAAATGTTTTCCCTGATCATTATTTGACAGTGATTGAAATCACAAACCTGCCACGTTATTCTTATTCTACTGACCAACATCACGCTCATGGTTTTTGAATATTGTCACCCCTTTTGGAAATAATTAGACCATGGTTCATATAAGACTTGGAAGTTTGTGACAGTTTTTGTTTCATGTGAACTGGCCCAGGAATGAGAGAAATTAGCAATAAACTAAGACTAGAAATCAGTTACCATAGTTACCGCCATGGAATTTTCAGCTGCTCCATCTCCATTTTAAACTATAGGCTCTTTAGAAAGTTGTGATGTCACGTGAACGCAGCCTATTAAAATTCTGTAGATTTGCGATTAATTGGTTCATCTTTTTAATCGATTTCAGGACGACAGACCAAGGCGACCCCAAACAAACATGAGCAGCTTGAGGAAGTACATAGACGGCCTTTATTTAAAAGTTAACATGTTTCAACATCAACAAACAACAAAATCTTTATGTGAACAAATACGATAACACTTTGCACCTTTCTTTGTTGCAGCAATTTTACTTTCCGTTATCATTTTGTTTCTTGTCATTGACCAATATCCAATCTTCAGTCTGGATTATATCTTGTATTGCACACTTATAGCTCTGCTGTTAAACATGGCATTTCTTGTTTTCCCGTTTTGTGTCTGAGCTTTCGGCTGAGTCTGTTTCTGACAGAGGGCTCTCACTGTCAAATACACTCCCTCTTCACCAGAGAATGAATTTCTGCTTTGACACATTCAGCCACGTTACAATTTGGTCAAAGACTGAAATAAGAACAGCTAAACTAATGCAGCGGACTTGACCCAAGTATCTAGGTAAATACATGCCACTGTAATAACCCTGTCTTGTCTTCACAGAGATGCCTCCTTTGGGAATTGCACCTTCAACCTGACGGTGCTGGACTGTCTGCAGGGCATCAGGAAGGTGAGAGTGCCCAGATGACGGTTACTCACAGGATTGTTTGGCCCGAGGTCTGTGATCGGAGCCGTTTGAACTCCTAATGCCTCATAAAGAGTATTATGTTTAGTTCACCATTTAAGCTCCAAAAAAGTCTGTTAGAATCACCTTTGCACAAAACTACGTAGGTCTAGGTGCTGGCACAATAACAAAAAAGATGTTCACAGGCGTGGAGAGGCTTGATTAAAACAAAAAGGTAACTTTATTTTTTTTATTTTTTGTTTTGGTGACAAAACAGTGTAGATTATTGTTGACCGAATGGTACACAAAATAAACTACTCGGTCTGAGACTGAACCCCGAGAGTGGCTCCGGCCTAGGGCTTCTGCCAATTTGGCAGCAGTTTAGACGCTCCATAGCAACTGTTTTCGGAAATGACAGCACCAAAGGAAAGCCCAGCGACTTTCTGACAGTCTCTGCTGCTTTACAAAGTTGCGTTTGCGTCGTGCGCCAGTTTTCTTCTGCTAAAACAGAGTTTCCTCTAGTCTGATCCTCAGCTCTTTTCCCACTCTGAGCAGCACCATTTAACTCTGCCCCTTTCCACTTGAGTCTTCACGGAGACGGTTGTCAATCACTGCAGAGCTGAGCCATAAGGAGGAGAAACTCCACGGCTTATTTAGAAGTTTTACGTTTGAGAGCAGACCAGGAATATTTAACAAATATTTTCAACAGTCAGCTGTGGAGCCGACACTTCTCTCTCGCTCTGGAGCGCGTTTGACAACGGGGAGCGAGTTTCCATGAAACGGTCAAAACAGTTGATATTTTAACAGTTTTTATTTGGCTTAAATCGGCCCATGGACAGCTGACAAACATCCTGTTAAAGTCTTCAATCCAAAATAGGCTACTTAAATGTCACGCAATAATTAGCGATAGCGATCGATCAGCGGCAACACGTGGTGTTTCAAAACGTGTCAACAATGTTTTCCTAGACGTTTGAAAAAGCAGGTGTTTAATGTTTGTGCATGTCCTGAGAGAGGGGGAGCAGGAGTTAGGCAGACAGGAGAGAAGACTTCTGCAATATAATTATTATTTTGATTTCAAGCCGAGTATGTTGTATTTATGTTGGAAGTTGATAAAGTTACTAATCCAAGTTAAAACGGTGCAATTTAGGCCATAATTAGGCTTCCTCACCAGCCTGGACTACAATAAGGAACCAAAAACAATAGAATCTGGCATTTGACAAGAATTAAGCCTTACATGTATTATTAAATAAGAACTTAAAAGTTAATTGTGGCTAACCTAATGAGCATAATCCTATCAATGTTCCCAAATGAGTATAAAACAGCTCTGAGACACATTAGTATAAGACCTTAAGGTCTTATGCAGATATAACTTAACAATATGTAGGGGCGCCCCAGAGCTGAAAAGGTTGAGAACCACTGCTATAGGCTGCACAATAGATCGAGTTATTTGGTGCTACACTTTTCTCACGATGGCGATGTCTCTGAGCTCTGAACACCTTGTACTTCTGGACACTTCAGGTCGGTCACAGCTGCTGAAAGTGGCAGCACTTGTATATAAAGGACTCCTGGTGGCTCCATGCTTGATTGACTTTGTGTTTTTTCTTGCTTCTTGTGACATTGTTGGCCTGACAGACTGATCAGTTTCCAAGATCAGAAAAGGGAGGGACTGATTTCATATTTGACATCAAACGCATTCTATGAACTTAGTAAAACATTTAGACTCACAGACGAAGTGCTTGTTGTGGCCATGAACTTGAGAGAGAATTCAGCTGCACAAGAGTTTAGCCTCAAATCATTTCTCATTGGATAGGGATGGGACGGTATGAGATTTCCACGGTATGATAACCATGACAAAAAATACAGCGATATCACGGTATACCATGAAATTGCGTGTTTTATATTTAAAAAGTAAAAACAGAGTTCGCATTTAACAAACAGGGTTTGTTTATGGTACATTTGTAATTGGTTATGACTTTACATGTTGCTAAGTATCAATAAAGTGTACTATTTATGACTTATTATCCAAAATAACACTTTAAACAAAGGGATATTTTTACCTTAATCACTTTACTCACTCATGTTCACTGATGCTAATCACTGTTCGTTCGATGTCTGCCCAAAAACTTCCAAAGGCAGGCTTGTCATTATAATTTGCTGCTTGATTTCTTACTAAAGTAGTCTGTGCATTCAATTTCATATCAAAATCTAATCCTAATAGTATAGGCTACAAGAAGTGTTGCATTGAGCGGTCAACAAACTTGAGTGCTTGTCTAATAATTGACCGACTAGCAAACTGCATCAGGTAAAGGTTCCACCTATGTCTAACCCTTATCCTGCAATGACGCCTAGAGGGTAAAGAATAATCATGTTATCTGCCTATGCGATGCATCAGATTATTGTTTGGGGAGACTTTAGTTGAGTAGTGCGTAGGTTTGTTTACATCACGTAGTAGCTAGTAGTATTAGCCCTGGCGGCGTGTGACAGCGAGCGGAGTTTGTAGCTAAATGAAAATCAGTGCGTCTTTGACGAGCATTTGGCAAAGGAAGGCTGAGAGTCTTCTGAAAAATAAAACGTAAAACAGTGTTGTCTAGAGCGCGTCTGAACGATGGATTGGATGATGAACAATCCAAACCACAAAGCTAACAGGTTAGCGTAACGCGAGCTAAAGAGCTAAACAGCTGCTTCTCAGCCGCACTTGGCAGCTTTTAACGCGACCGATCCAAATAAAGCTTCATCTAAGCGGCAGCGTTCATGTTCACGGAGGACACTGACTTTTTACTCTGCTGCTACGGGCCGTGTTCAACAGGCTGACGGCCGAAAGGGAGAGAGTGACTGCACCGCGGGGTCAGGTGAGGAGCAGCGGCGCAGAAGGGGAGAGCGGAAGTTTGCACGGAGCGCAACTTTTTGTTGTTGCAAGAATAGCATATAAAACAAGCATTTTTAATACCGTCAGACAGGGAATCTTCATGGTAGTGATACCGTAGCATTTTAATACCGTGGTATACCTCGAAACCGGTTATTGTCCCATCTCTAGATTCTTGTCATTTTATGAAGCTGCAAAGCACTTTATGACTTTGTTCACGAGCTGAACTCTACAAATAAAGCTTCCGTGTCTTCCTTGAGTTTGTGCAGAGAGTAGTATGTAACGGGAACAGCTCAGTGACAGACGCTGCTGTCGTCTGTGGACAGTCAGACAGACGCGGGTCAGTTCGGGGTCAGGCAGGAGCTGATCACTGTTACATAAGTGAGTGCAGAGAACAGACCGGCTTTGTGGAGGAATAAAGACCAGAGCAGACCAATCCACAGGCTCCTCTTTCTCAGAACTCTGCAGAAAAGTGACAAACTCTTTAAACATGTCACGACAAACCGAGACACAACCTTTCATACAGACATTTAGCAGGTTCCCACAGGAAAGAAAGTAATTAATTAAAAATGTGCCACAATTACTGCCCTAAATGTAATTATTAAAAGCATTCAACTTGATTCCAACTTATCCACACAATTAAAACCCTTATAATTTATTACTAATCTTTTGGGGAAAAAAAGATTTCTGATCTATTAAAATAGATCAGAAAGTGAATTGTCACAAACTGGTATTAAGTGTTTTGGTGACATTTTCTGCCGCCTTTATACTCGTTTTTTTCTCCAGAGGTTTCTTGTGTTCATTTTAAATTTCCGAATCCGCTGTTCTTCCTCTGTTTAATGCAAAGTCTGTAAATCTTCAGAGGAGATAAAGGCATTGGTTTTTTCCATTTGTGGCTTTGAAATGACTGTTCAGGCATAACAATGTGCAATCGTTATGTTATGTGATGTGTTTTCCAGGCGCTGCAGCACGGCTTCTTTGACTTTGAGACGTTTGATGTGGACGAGTACGAGCACTACGAGGTAAACTCCCTCCTGGCTGAACTAGGGCTGAGTACCGTTAAATGGTACCAGTATGGTATCGAAAAAAAGCTTTAGGTACTACCGGTATCAAAAAATAAAAGTATCGAAAGCAGGTACCGAAAATAAATATAAAATCTTTATATTCAAGTTCACGAGAAATTTAGGGAAAAGTATTTAACAACTTGGGGGGGGGGGGGAGAACTTGGGAAGTGTTTTTTCTGCCCTTTTGTAGTTAAAGGAAATCTCTTGTTTCAGCTCAAACAAATGATTCTAAGGAAAAGCTATAAACTAACATTACCAATCTGTTTTATGGTTCTATATGACAAATAATTTATTATCGGTATTGAAAAAAGTATCTATCGAAAGCCAAGTATCGTTTAAGTACTGGTATCGAAAAAAATTTAACGGTACACAGCCCGAGGCTGAACTGGACCTAACAATCTTATTAATGTCCACTTTTCCCTGCACTTAAACCCGTCTTTGTGTTTCATAGCGAGTCGAAAACGGTGACCTGAACTGGATCGTCCCGGGGAAGTTCCTGGCCTTCAGTGGACCTCACCCTAAAACCAAGATCGAGAACGGTCAGCGGCTTTGAAATGTTTGACGTAGAAGAAGTCTGTGTTCCCATGTATTTGGACAGGGCTTTACGATGTTTGTTATACGATGTTTTGTTGCATTGAGCCGGAGATTTAAAAGAAATCACTACAACATGGCAGCGCTCCCTCATCTAACCCACACTTATTCACAAATACTGTCATGTTTGGTATCCATGTGTAGCACGAAAGGCAACCGAGACGGCGCGGTAATCCAAATATTTTGGGCTGTTTCCTCCAAATGAGGTTTTCATAGGGCTGTGCAATTAATCGAAATTCGATTACGATTTTCAATGTCATTTGCTGTCATTGTGTTATATAGACCTCCTTCAACTAATAATGAATTTTTCGACCACCTAAGTGATATTTAAAAAAAATGTAACTCAAAAGAAGTCCTCCTTATGGGGGATTTTAATATTAATTGATTAGATAAGCAAGCCAGAAGAAAATTAAAAGAAATGACCCATAAATTCAACTTTATACAAATGATTGAAAAACCAACTCGGGTTACAAAGACATTGCAAACACTTATTGACTTAATTTTCACAAATAAAACCGACCGTATCACAAAGGTGTACAATCTAATAACAGGTCTATCTGACCATAATTTAACATTAGTTGCCAGGAAGCTGTCAAAGGCACACTATAGAAAATTAAATAGTGCAGATTCAAATGACTCTGTATCTTACATTCCAAGAAAAAATATTGAGTTATTTGATAATGAGATAAGACGGGTTAATTGGAACGAAAGTATTGAGTTTAAAGACTGTAACGTCTCATCTTTTGATTTAATGGAAATGTTTCAGCAAATTATCTCTAAATATACAAAAGTAACAAAGGTAAAGCAAAATGGTAGAAGTCCCCTTGGATGAATGATGATTTATGGAAATTGATGAGAGAAAGAGATTCAGCTCTAAAAAAACAGTTTAAAACAAAACTTGTAACCGATTTAATATTTACTGGACTTCGAAACAAAGTTACAAAGGTTTTTAGAAAAGCTAGGGCGGTATTTATTCTTAATATAATTAAACAGGCAAGGGGAAATTCTAAAAAGCTGTGGCAAACGATAGATAAAATTACAGGAAGAGGGAAACCAAAATGCAAGACCATAGAGCTTAAAATAGATGAAACTTACATTAAGGATGGTATAGTTGCTGATCACTTCATCAATTATTTTATAGACTCTGTGAACGAAATCACATTGCAAACCTCTGGATTCCTTCATTTGTTCTCACCACCTGCATTTTTCTCTAGTACTGCACTAAAATTCAAAAGTATTGATAATGCCAAAATAGGTAAAATAATACAATCTTTATCAAATTCAAAGGCCAAAGACTACAACAATAGCCCAAATTGTGAACAAATCTATTAATGAAAGTGTGTTCCCTAGTGTCTTCAAAACAGCAGTTATAACTCCAATTCACAAATCTGGTAGCAAAAATGAGGTTAGTAACTATAGGCCCATTAGTTTACTACCTGTAGTATCAAAAATATTAGAAAAAGCAATCATAGAGCAGTTAACGGAACATCTAAACGATAATGTTTTGCATCAAATGCAATTTGGTTTTCGCAGACATCATTCCACTGATGCTGCCTGCTGCTACCTGACAGAGAGCATTAGGGCCGGCATGGACAAGGGGGGCACGGTGGGTGCCGTGGTGTTGGACTTACGAAATGCCTTCGACATGGTAAACCACTGTGTCCTCCTGTCCCGGCTTGCTCAGTGTAATCTATCCAGTGAAGGACTGGAGTGGTTCCAGTCATACCTTACTGACCGGGTGCAGTGTGCGAGAACAAATAATGCAACATCCTCCTTTAAACCTTGCACAACCGGGGTCCCACAAGGGTCAATCCTGGCCCTTGCTGTTCAGCATTTATATAAATCACCTCCCTGATGTGTGCAAAGACCTGGATATAATGATGTATGCAGATGATGCCGTCATCTTCACACATGGAAGGGATATGCAGACAGTGGCCTCAAAGTTGTCTTCAGTATTGGACAAAATCCAAAATTGGCTCCAATCTTCATGCCTGACAGTAAACACTAGTAAAACAGTTGGCATGTATTTTCAAGAGATGCCTAACATATATGTAAATGGAGAGGCACTAAAAAATGTAACGGAAACAAAATACTTAGGGCTCTATTTAGACCAAACACTGACATTAAAAAAGTAACCAACACAATTAAATATAACATTTCCTCTCTAAAGCATATGAGGAACAGCCTGAGGCAGCTTTCACTTATTTCAACGCCATGATAATTCCTCACTTTACTTACTGTTTATCTAGCTGGTCGCAGGCAAAGGAGACCACGCTCAAACCACTAAGATCTGTGTATAATCAGGCTTTAAAGGCACTTGACAAAAAAAGTTCAAACTGCTCAGTTTTGACACTATAATTCTATACAATAATCTAAGAACTATATTCAAAATCACTAATAATACAGCTCCGCCACCACTGAAGAACTTTGTCAGACTGTTCTGAGCAAAATACGAGAGCCACTCGGTCCACTGCAAATAAAAACTGTGTAATCCCAAAAAGATCCTCGGCCTTTGCACAATGTGCCTTCTCATTTGGCTCTATTAAACAGTGGAATTTGCTTCCAGACTGTCTGAAACTGTCTGTAGATCTTAATAATTTTACTCGAAATTTGAAAAAGTATATTTTAGATCATCAATCGTGTCAGCATTGATGAATGTATTGTAAATTGTAGGGATTGTTTATATGTTTTTCTAGAAGTGTACAGAAAACTAATGTATTTATATAGTGATTTTATTGTAGATTAGATAGATTATAATTGTAATGTTTTTTGTACTCACCTGTCCAGGGACTACAGATGGAAAATAGCTACTTTACAAAAGGAGAGATGATTTGTACCAGATTTAGCAAAGACTAATGGTTTTGTACACTGTCCCTGTTTCAATAAACAATTAACTAAACTAAACTAATTACACTAAACTATTACAAAATTAGCATAATCGAAAAATAGTTTTTTTTGGATTAATAAATAAATAAAATAAAGAGATAATTTTTGTTTAAAGGCAATAAATAATCGTTTGAATAATCGTGATTTCAATGATTACTAAAATAATCATGATTATTTTTTTCAAATAATCGAGCAGCCCTAGGTTTTCATTGCACACTTTAACACATTTCCACTTTAGTCGTTCCTACAGACTCCATACTTTACTGGCTCGGACTCAACATTTTGAAGTTTTTTTTGTTGGATTTTTAACCGTATTCCTGGACTAAACGAGACCTGAATCCGTCATATTGTTGTTTTTAGCAGGGTAGCCGTTAATTTGAGATTCGATGTATCTATAGTCATTACGACAGTACGGTACAGTTGTGTCAGTAGCAACAGGCTGTGCTGCTGTGCACCGCGTGTGACGCTTCCACATCAGCACCTGAACATAAAGCTCAGCGAAGGAAAAACTCCTTGATAAGAACATAGGCAAGAGTCAGGACTGCATTGGAAATGGAGCCAAAAATACACTCTAATTAGTTGGACTAGCAGCGCGGGATGCTAACACTAATGAGAGATGGGAGGAATGCAGCGCGAAGAACATGTCCTGGTAACTTTTAGGTGTGTATCTTTAAATAATGTGTTTTGCAATTCAAGTGAACGGCAGTTTATTTAACCTGGGCTGCATAAATGCTATATCTCTGTTGCGCGGTGTTCATCTGGTATGGACCCGCCTCGTTGATGTGCGACTGTGGGAGGGGAGGACTGCGCTAGAAACATGTCCCGAGTCCCGACGCTTCAACTGCGGCATCGCCCAGCAGCACAACTTTAACCACTGGCCCGACAGACGCTCCACCAGAGTCCTGTATGCACACGGCTGCTCCCGGTGACTGAGCGCAGAACCATAATCGTTTAGTCCTGGTTTAGACCTGGTTCTGTCCAGGACATGGTTAGACCTGAAGTCCTAGCTCTACAGGACTGATTTACCAGGATTTAGTATTCTGAGACAGACGGAAATACTGCCCACAAATTACTTCATCCAACCAATTTGGTCTAAAAATGCTGGAAATAAATTTGTCAAACTGTCCAACTAACATCCTTCTGTTTTTATACTTTATTATTTTGACTAGCAGTTAATTTCATCCCAATTTATTAGCCTATCATCCATCCATCCATCCATCCATTTTCTTCCACTTGTCTGTTGCCGGGTTGTGGGGGCAGCTGTTGGAGCTGCACCAGCCCCTATGGCTCCTCCTGCAGGTGGTGGGTCCACAGAAGGACGGCCTCATGGTTCTAACCGGGCCTGTTGGTCTCTCATAAGGGGCTTCTGAACCGTTCTTTGTCTGACCCGTCACCTAGGACCTGTTTGCCATGGGAGACCCTACCAGGGGCACCAAGCCCCCAACAACAGAGCTCCAGGATCATTCAGGCTCAAACCCCTCCACCACGTTAAGGTGGCGGTTCCAGGAGGGGCCTATCATTTATATATTTTTTTATTTAATGTGTAATCTATTTAATACAATGAGAACAAATTATTATATTTTTGACCCGTGATAGTGGCATTAAATTTCACCGTGATGGCATTACAAAGGTATTAAAGTCTTAAATTTCACTTGGCCAAAGCTGGAGCTACCCTGTCTAAAGATCTGAAATCCCTTCAACAAAAATAAAACCATACATTTAAACCTCCTCCATCCATTACTTAGATTTGATCGTCAAATATCGTAAATTTTGGCTTTTTTCACGCATAAAATACCTTATTTTTGTATGAAAACATAAAATGACAGAAAATGCACAATCCTTTTTTTCCGCATATTTATGTCAGTAATTTACAGAAGTTACAATTCTATATCTCAAATGATCCGTTTTTCCTGTTCACCTGCTCCTTTTGCCAACAACCAATGTGTAAACCTCAGGGATGTTGCGATGATATTGTTAGCTGAATCGATCGTTTTAAAGACGGATTGTGCCGTAATCCGATCATTTGTTCGTGTTTCTGCAGGTTACCCGCTGCACGCACCCGAGGCCTACTTTCCGTACTTCCGTAAACACAACGTGTCGACGGTGGTGCGTCTGAATAAGAAGATCTACGAGGCGCAGCGCTTCATGGACGCTGGTTTCGAACACTACGACCTGTTCTTCGTGGACGGCAGCACGCCCAGCGACACCATCATGAGGAGGTTCCTGCACATTAGCGAGAGCACGAGCGGAGCCGTGGCCGTGCACTGCAAAGGTCAGACACCGAGGAGAGGGTTTTCTCATTGCTCTCAGGGGCTCTCTGACCATGATTGAATTTTGATTTTGAGTTATTTGATCTATTATTTACAATGAGCTATTATTTACAATATTTACATCATTACATTTACATTATCACACAAAACCAAGAAAAATAAATAACTCAAAAGGAGTAGGCCGAAGCAAGAAAGCTTACAAGTGCCTACCCCATATTCAAAATGCAATTATTACAACCATTACCTGTATGGTCCAGTAGAAGGCAGCATAGTTAACTGGTTTTCACACGGTCTACTGCTTCAGGCTTTTTCATGTAATGCAGGATTTATAAATGCCATGGCAATGGGGATGAGTAAGGATTTATCGATACTACTACTACTCTTATCGATATTCCTTATCAATCCAGAACTTTAATGGTACTCTTATCTGTACTTTAAAAGGAAAAAAAAAAGAGGCTACTGTACAAGTAGGCATTAATCCTTGGTCTATATTTATTTTTATTACTCTACATTTTATTTCCAATTTGCACGTACACTTAATATATGGGAGTTAAAATAGGCTACTTCACTTACTTTACTATTTTAATCATTATTATTATTATCTAGTAAATCAAGGCTGTTAGATTTGGCTGTAGCTCTGAGGACCAAAATGAGTCACTTCCTGTCATCTGACTCTCAACTTGTGTCCAGTGGGTCGACACCGCCTCGCTCTGAAGTGCACGTGGGTGCGCACACGAGCATGCACGTACACGCTGCCATGTGCGCAGTTTGTGGAAAAACGGACTCCATCCGAAACTGTTTAGTTTGAGTATTTGTGAATGAAAAAAAGTGCGCGTGGCTTGTCTGTCTGTTCAATACGAAGTGGTTACGTTTGGCTTTTTACACCGGTTTAGCGGCAGCAGCTCGGGGGGTTTCTGAGTAGATTAAGCACGTTTTGAATGTCTAACACTGCGTGTCTTTCCCGGGCGCACCTGTCTCGCTGCACACGGCTGCAGAGGGGAGACAGGCCAGTGGCAGAGCGTAGGGATGGGCCGACACCGTGCATCTCGTGCGGGGTAGTGGGGATGAACAGATCTGATGCAACAAACGCATCCATGAGAGCGGAGAGAGACTTTTTTTTGTGATTATTTGAGCGCGTGTGATTAGCGCAGCAATGCAGCGGCCCAGTTAAGAAGACCATTAAGGCTGGAGCTTATCAGTCTGGGTGGACCAGCGCATGTGGGCCGCGTGGCCGTTATGATACCGGGGTTCGATACCCATCCCTACATGGCAATAAAAACTTTATTGTAAAAGTGTATGTGAATGCTCAGATGCAGTCACTGTTGCAGCTGGACAATAATATGGTCTGTACAGAAAACTTCCGCTTCTGCAGATGAATAAATGATAGGAAATGATGACATACTCGCACTCTGAGCCTGTACTTTCAAATATTGTTTTTCTTTGGGATCAGATTGAAAACTCTACATTTAAGCCATTTTGAATGATTTTGTTTCATGATATAAAACGAAAAAGGCTCTTAGCAGATGTTTCTAGGTCATTTAGTTTTTGATTTCCATCCATCCATCCATCCATTTTCTTCCGCTTTATCCGGGGCCGGGTCGCGGAGGCAGCAGTCTCAGCAGAGATGCCCAGACTTCCCGATCCACGCACACCTCCTCCAGCTGTTCTGGGGGACCCCGAGACGACACCAGGCCAGCTCGGAGACATAGTCCCACCAGCGTGTCCTGGGCCTTCCACGAGGCCTCCTCCCAATAGGACATGCCTGGAACACCTCCCGAGGGAGGCGACCAGGAGGCATCCGGAACAGATGCCCTAGCCACCTCAGCTGGCTCCTTTTGACGTGAAGGAGTAGCGACTCTACCCCGAGCTCCTCCCGGGTAACTGAGCTCCTCACCTGATCTCGGAGGGTGCACCCAGCCACCCTGCGAAGGAAACTCATTTCAGCCGCTTGTATTCGCGATCTTGTCCTTTCGGTCATTACCCAGATCTCATGACCATAGGTGAGGGTGGGAACGTAGATCGATCGGTAAATCGAGAGCTTTGCCCCCTGACTCAGCTCCCTCTTCACCACAACAGTCCGATACAGCGACCGCATCACTGCTGACGCTGCACCGATCCGTCTATCGATCTCACACTCCATCCGTCC
The DNA here is from genome assembly GCA_007210695.1 of Neogobius melanostomus. Classification (NCBI taxonomy): domain Eukaryota; kingdom Metazoa; phylum Chordata; class Actinopteri; order Gobiiformes; family Gobiidae; genus Neogobius; species Neogobius melanostomus. Next base: position 1,016,662 of record VHKM01000922.1, on the reverse strand, counting down.
CTCACTCGTGAACAAGACCCCGAGATACTTGAACTCCTCCACTTGAGGTAAGGACTCCCCACCGACCTGAAGCGGGGAAGCACCTTTTTCCGGTGGAGAACCATGGCCTCAGATTTGGAGGTGCTGATCCTCATCATGATAGTTTTTGATTTCAATTTGAAAAATGATTGAACGAATGATATACGGATTGAGAATGTTTAGTGGCCTTAGAATACACACCCCTAATATTTTGTAAGTGAAAAATGTGGTCTTCAATCATTAAATTATTTCAATAACATAAGAGTTTTGGCTGTTACTAACTGCACTTCCTGATTCGCAGCGGGCCTGGGCAGAACGGGCACTCTGATTGGCTGCTACCTGATGAAGCATTATCGGTTCACGGCGGGAGAGTGCATCGCATGGATCCGGATCTGCCGCCCGGGCTCCATCATCGGGCCCCAGCAGAACTACCTGGACGAGTGAGTGTCACTAGCTTCGTTTCCATCACTGGATTTTAATGCGCATTTTGAAATTTCGCATTTGTAAGGAGTGATGGAAATGCCAAATTTCGCATTTAAACTCTTAATTCGCTTAAAAGTTTATCCGCTCGCTTGAGGTTGTTTTTGATTTGTACGCATTAGCGTAAAGTTTTTTCGCATAAAGTTTGACATAGCGAATAAAAAGCACACGTGTTGGCGTAGCCTACCTGTGGACAGGAGTGGACAGAAGTGAAGAGAAAAAGTAATCCATCAGTAGCAGGTAGGGATGGGACGGTATGAGATTTCCACGGTATGATAACCTTGACAAAAAATACCGCGGTATCACGGTATACCGTGAAATTGCGTGTTTTATATTTAAAAAGTAAAAACAGGGTTCGCATTTAACAAACAGGGTTTGTTTATGGTACATTTGTAATTGGTTATGACTTGACATGTTGCTAAGGATCAATAAAGTGTACTAGTATGACTTATTATCCAAAATAACACTTTAAACAAAGGGATATTTTTACCTTAATCACTTTAGTCACAGACGGAGCATGTTCGCTGATGCTAATCACTTCCAAAGGCAGGCTTGTCATTATAATTTGCTGCTTGATTTCTTACTAAAGTAGTCTATGCATTCAATTTCATATCAAAAATAATAATAATCCTAATGGTATACAAAAAGTATTGCATCAAGCGGTCAACAAACTTGAGTGCTTGTCTAATAATTGACCGACTAGCAAACTGCATCAGGTAAAGGTTCCACCTATGTCTAACCCTTATCCTGCAGTGACGCCTAGAGGGTAAAGAATAATCATGTTATCTGCCTATGCAATGCATCAGATTATTGTTTGGGGAGAATTTAGTGCATATACTGTTAAAAAGAAGTTTAGTGGAGTAGCGCGTAGGTTTGTTTACATCACGTAGTAGCTAATATTAGTAGCCCTGGCGGCGTTTGACAGCAAGCGGAGTTTGTAGCTAAATGAACATCAGTACGTCTTTGATGAGCATTTGGCAAAGGAAGGCTGAGCGTCTTCTGAAAAATAACACATAAAACAGTGTTGTCTAGAGCGTGTCTGATGAACGATGTACTGGACGATGAACAATCCAAACCACAAAGCTAACAGGTTAGCGTAACGCGAGCTACAGAGCTAAACAGCTGCTTCTTAGCCGCACTTGGCATCTTTTAACGCGACAGATCCAAACAAAGCTTCATCTCAGCGGCAGCGTTCATGTTCACGGAGGACACTGACTTTTTACTCTGCTGCTACGGGCCAACAAAAAACTTGCCCAGAGACGCAGACGCCGCTTGATCCTCATTAGAAAACGTAGTAAACTCACTCTGGGATAGTTTTTGTTTGTCCAGCCTTTACAGGTCATGGTCAGGTCGGGACTTCAGAGAAGTAGCAGGTAGTTAAGATACTTTTGCTTAGCTTTAGTGTGTAGGTCGCCTAAATTAACATTTATTCATGGCATTACGAGTAAAAACAAGCAGCTAATTCCAACATGGTAAATTAATTTGGCCAAAAACTATACTAAAAAGCTTGTACTTCAAGTGACATCAAAAACGTACAGTGCGCCCTCTGCTGGGTAAATGCTGCAATTGCGTCATGCAGCCGCCTGCTGTAACCAGGTAACCAAAGCCACGATTCGCAAACACTCTTGGATGAAAACGTGTGAAAATTTGCTTTTGTTATATGCATTCATTATGCACATTTTCTCTGATGGAAACACAATTGCTGTCTATGAAACATCCATAACGCTTCACCACTGCCATTTCAATGTTTCATATAGCCTATGTTTTCTTTATTAAGCTTTGAGCTGCAGTTATAGTTTAAAAAACACTGTTACATTTTACATCCCCTCCTGGAATCGCCACCTTGGGGTGGTGGAGGGGTTTGAACATCTGAATGATCCTGGAGCTCTGTTGTCGGGGCTTCGTGCTCCTGGTGGGGTCTCCCATGGCAAACGGGTCCTACAAAGAGCAGTTCAGAAGCCCCTTATGAGAGACCAACCGGCCCGGTTAGAACCATGAGGCCGTCCTTCTGTGGACCCAGCACCTGCAGGAGGAGCCATAGGGGCTGGTGCAATGTGACCCGGCAACAGAAAAGTTGAAGAAAATGGATGGATGCATGGATGTTACATTTTAAGGCGTAGTTGTCAGAAAAACATCCTTAAAGGGACTATACATAAGTTTAAACACAAATAAATGTATACAAATTTAAAATGTCTTTCTCATACATGCTCCAGCAATGCCCTGGTGAGTAGGCAAAGAACCAGAGTAAACATCGGAAAATGTTGAGAGAATCTCTCAAAAGACCCGCAGCTTATTTTTGCTTGAAAGGTAAGAAATTATGACTAAATACGTGGAGGAAAAGTGTAGTTGATGCTTCAAAACAACGGTGTCCGACTGTCCGTGCATGTTGTACAAACTTCACTGAAACAAGCCATAAAATAATCATATTTGGAAGTTACCAAAATAGTTGATCTAATAGTTTTATACCTACAGAGAAGTTGTGTAGTATTAGTAGCAGACTAGTAGTGTCAGTAATAACAGTAATTGTGCCGTACCTACAAAACATTTGAGTAGTAACAGTGGTAATGGTGCTGTATTTACAATGGCAAAAATAATGTTGCTAATGTTAGCTTCTCTTGGCCGCAAAATAAGCATGACTGTTCACGGATTTATAAGCAGTGAAACGACTACAAAAAGTGGACATGTGCTGTTTACAATATAGTTTACGAGTTAGCTACGCTAACTTTGGGCCCAGGGAATTGAAGAGACGATTTTGGCTTTTCCTAGTAGCATTTCTACCAGTGGAAATATTTTATTTCAATTAGGCCTGCGTTTATACATACAAAGTATACGAGTATTTTTTTTTTCCTCCTTCAAACGTCAATTATTCGTTTATATGTATTACTTGGCTTCTTCACTCGATTCACTTTGCTGCATTTGCTCAAGTATTTTATCTTGGAAAACATTCACTCAAACTGATTTGGTCTAAATATGTTACAAAACAGTAACGTTTCTTACCTCAGTTTAAGTCATGCCTGCAAATCTGTAAATTGAGCAGGACGGGACTGTTATTTCTGGTGCTCATAAAGCCTGAGCGACTCATGCACGAGCTTATCATCGAGGCTGCAGTTACGCGTTTGGCCTGAGGGGGCAATTGCGAGCACAAAACTGCTAAACTCCACACAGCCCCTTTTAAGGCCTATTCATACTCCACAAGATGCGAGAACTTTGTTCTTGTTCTTGAGGCAAAAAGAACGTGAACAAAGTTCGTCTGGGCTCCTACATTTCAAACTCCACAAGACGTGTTGCTGCCGAACTGCCACGCCCCCTTTTTACAGCAGCAAAAACAAACTAATTACAGAAATAAAACGAGCCATTTCAGTTCAAACTATTATAAAATGTATCTGTCACGGTATTGTACTGTACACATCTCCCGCTGGTATATTGCGTTAACGTTAAAACCTTACCTCCGTGCCACTCGGTAAAATCATGTTGTTTGACATCTGTGTAGGCTCTCAGTACAGGCGTTGTCCATCCAAGAACCTTCATTGAACATGTTGGTTGTAGTGATGTGAAGTTCAGTTCATTTTACTGACTCGAGTTCAAATGAATCCCTCACCAAAGTGAATCGGGTGTTTTGAGTCGTTTGATTCAGTAAGTAAGTCTAATGTAAACCACCAGTTAAAAACCACCAGTTAAACCAATGAAAATATTACAGTAGTTGGGAAAATATCATGGAGAACACAAAACGTAGCCTCCACACATGATTAAATCCATTAATAATAGTTGTTTTTAATAAAAAATAAAATAAAAACGTGGTTATTTGATTGTAATCTGGTGCCATTTTAAACTGTGAAACTGGATAAAGTAATAGTTTATGTAATCCAGGATTTTGGGATTATGATATTTATCTATTTTTCCCAATACTCTGCCTGACTTGATCACTCCGCTTTATTTACACTTTAGCGCGAGGCTAGCTTAGCCGGGAGTTAGCAGTTGAGTCATTTGATTCATATGTATCAGTGCCTTTGTTTGACGTGAACCACAGAGTGATTCGTTCTCCCAGTTCATACGAGTCACTCACTCACACTGAGCCGCATAGGACTTCTGAGTGAAATAACTCTCGTTTTGTACAGAAATATTCAACCTCATTTACCATCAATAATGTTCCAGGTGGTGTACGTGCAGAGGGTTATTATTTTTTTTGTCAGAAGAAACGACTTTCTTTAACCCAGTTAGCGGCTCCGTGGGAGAACGAGAGTTAACAACGAGGTGAGTCAGCATCATAGACTGTGCTGAAAGAGATGAACGACTCGTTCACAGCTGACCGACTTGAAGGGGAGCGGGAAGGGGCTGAACCAGATCCACAGTGAGTCGTTCACTGCTCGTACGGCTTGTACTAGCGGCCAACGCAGGCAGGAAGGAGGGCGTTAGGGGGAAGTAGTTACTCTTTCACGCAGGTAGCGCCAGGCTCTTCTGCATTCCTCTTCATCCTTGCCCAAAAAGTCTGTGTGTTTCTTACCATTTGTGTGTCCTTGTAATCCTTCAGCGAAGCATTTTACTGACGTGAGCGGTACCTCAAAAATAACCATGTTGTCTCCCGTTTTCCGCACCCGTGTTAGGAAGTAAACATTGGATTCTCGCTTCCTTGTTCCGACAAAATAACCCCAGCCAATCACAGCGAGAGTTCTCGCAGCCCTGCCGAACAAACTTCTGCTGAGCCGAAGTGTCAGCAAGATCTGCTGAACAAAAGGACGTCCTCTTGCTCTGGGTGTGAGAACAAAGTTCTTGCGTCTTGTGGAGTATGAAATGGGCTTTAGTCTTGATCATTCTCAAATAAACAGGCTTCATGTGTCTGTCATTCCTCTCTCCGTATTCAACTGAATCAGCGATATAAAAGTGTTCTTAGAATCACAAACTGCAAAATGCTGCTCGTTTTATGAAAAGCCGCCTCATATTTATGTCAAAAACTTGTAGTAAAGATGGGTTTGGACCACTCCGGGTTTGGACCACTCCAAACTCGCTCTACGATGACAATGCCGGTCATGAGATGCATTGTTTTTAGTATGCACAACACGAGACACACGTGGAGTTTGCTAATAACGACTCCAGACTCAAACATGATTCCCCTGCAGACACTTTTTTTATTGGCTAATATGTCTGTCAGTCAAACAACAAAGGCACAAGGCAGGGAAAAAGGATGTATGCTTGTGTTAATGCAGTTTGTAGCAACAGACCTGGGGTTCCTTGACTGTTCCCGAGTTGATTTTGATTGGTCTGCAGTTGTTCTTGTAGCTTGCATTAAGATTCCAATCGTTAGACATGTTTTTGTCTGCGGAAAGCCCCTGCACAGATGAACGTGTTGCTAAAAAAAAAAAAGACCAATCTCTCCCTTTACGTTTATTTTATGACGTTTTGTCGAGGTTTCCAGGAATTAACTCCAACATGGCCTTTCCCACGTTTATTCATTCCCAAATACTGACATGTTTGGTATCCACGTGTAGCAGAAAAGGCTGTGACCGGGATGACGCAGTAATCCAAATATGGTCATTTCCTTTGTGGGAGACAGCAGCGGCTAAAGACGGGAGAAATATACACAAGGGTGCAAGTTGCAAACAAGTGACTAAGCTTTAGGGCTGTTTTCATTCCACTCTTTAACAACATCTGCACTTTAGTCACTTTACAGGGTTTTGAAGGTTTTTTCATTTTGGTTTGTCACCCAGCACTTCAATCGATATAAGTCTTTGAGTTCTCTCCGCAGCGCCGTATTTTATTTTTCATCACGTCTTCTCTCCTCAGGAAGCAGGCGTCGCTGTGGCTGTTGGGGGATACGCTGCGCTCTCAGAAATCCAAGATGGAAGACAGGGGGATGCCCCAGCTCATCTCCAGTCTGGATGAGCTGAACCTGAACCCTGCAAATTCTCAACACAATGGCCACAACCCGCAGCTGTCCAAGAGTCCGGGCCCCGATAGGATCCTGGAGGTGAGAAAGACAATAAAGCACAGGGTCAGATCTAGACCGTTTGTAGACTGTAGTCGGCTTTTGGAGCCTACACGTACATTTACTCTTACAAAAGTGTGTCAAGAACTCAAGAGCTAATAAATTTGATTAAGTTATTCTTTAAACCTGCGCATGTTAGGTGTGTGGCTGTGGTGCTTACCCTGGTTTGTCTGCACAGACTGCCCCGTGAGTTTCCCCAATGTCTGAGTGTGGCAGCTGGGTGCGTGGTGAATTGTCCGAGGCTGTCTTATGCTGATTTTAGCCCGTGCTTCACTCTGTTCCTCCATAATATTTTAGCGGTGAGAAAATGAATCATGGCGGCGCGCTGCTGAATGAAATTTCGTTGTACAAAGCAGTTGTATGTTATATTTTGTACCTGAAGCTATGTTGGACACAGTTGGACATGGAGCCCTGCACGGGCCTGATTTCTGGGCCCCGGACCGGCTTTTTTGTTAATTAAACAGCGCTGCAACAGTTGACCTGCATTGTATGAATAAATAAACACTTCTATCTAAATGTAACATAAAACATATATAGCTATTAGACAACAGCTTGGCTTACCTGAGAGTAGCCTAATGAAATAACTTTGAACATTGCAAAACCGTGATTCACTTAAAGTCCTCTGTATACCAAAGGAAACATCTGTTTACTTGGTATCATGCAGCAACAGAATAGCGTCAACAGTGTCAGGGGCAAGTCCAGTCCTCTTCTCCTCGATGACCCGTCCAGCTGCACTGAAAGCATGCTCGCTGCTGCTGCTGGCCAGGACACTCGGCACCGAGTGGGCCAGACGTGCCAGTAGCGGAAAGAGAGCGGGTGCTGCATTCAAATGTTTTTAGTTGGTTAAAAAAATCAGGACAACACAACTCTTTAATTGGCAGGGAAAAACCAAGCCAGAGCCTGGCCCGTGTCCGACGCAATGATGCGGTCATCGGGGCCATCGGGCCCTTCGGGCCTTGGACTCAAAGTCGGGGCTTTAAAACTAATCTGGACATGCTGCATGTCATTTTGATGCTCAGAACCTGGAGAATTTAATCGCTCAGTTTTAACCTCCGCAATTGTATTTTTGATCGCCGCGTCAAATGCCGCGGCTAGCAACAGTACAGGTGAAACTCCGGAAGGTCGAAAACGCAGAATGAAAAAAACGCAGAGTGAGAAAACGGGTACTATTGTGTTGAAAGGTCCCTATTGTGTTGAAATGGTACTATTGTGTTGAAAGGTTCCTATTGTGTTGAAAGGTTCCTATGGTTCCTATTGTGTTGAAAGGTTCCTAATGATGTGTTGAAAAGTTCCGAAGGTGTTATAAACTGTGCAAAGGTGAAACTCTATTAACTCCAATGACGTCAATTAGGTTTTTCAGTGGGGACGGATGCAGTAAAGCACCTTCCAAGTACATATCTTGCTTGTAGGCCTTTTATTGAGTCAGCACATGGCAGCAGTGCTCTTTGGATGTGATCACAAAAGTAATAATAATAATAATAATAATGCATCGGTTTTATATAGCGCTTTTCTGGACACTCAAAGACGCTTTATATTGCACTATTCATTCACTCCATACTTGATGGTGGTAAGCTACTATTGTAGCCACAGCTGCCCTGGGGTAGACTGACAGAAGCAAGGCTACCAGTTTGCGCCATCGGCCCCTCCGACCACCACCAACCACTCAATCACTCACTACATTCGCTAGGCTTCCTGGTGTTACCAAACGGTCTCCCATCCAAGTACCGACCAGGCCCTTCCCTGCTTAGCTTCCAAGGTTGGGCAGAGCAAAGGCGGTATGGCCACTAGTAAAGTAGTAAAAGTAGTAAGAGGCTACTTGTTTTGATACCGTGATCTCAGACGGGGTAAGGACTATGGCAACGAGAGTAGGAGAAGATCCAGAGAGAATGGCGAAACGTAAGGTAAAATACAGACAAGTTACACTTGAACAGGTTTTGGTTAGCGCTGGTTCTCCTAGTAAAGTTTTGGATCATGTTGGAGGAGGAGGATCAGGTATTAGACCTAAAAAAAAGCTAACAAGCATGCTAAAAATGCTAACCCCGAGCCCGCATCCGGACATGGCGTCCGGTGGCGCCTTTCATCACAGCGAATGGTAAGTGGTAAATGGACTGAACTTGTATAGCACTTTCCTACCTTTTATCAGGCCCAAAACGCTTTACAGAAAGGAACCAGTCACCCATTCAATCGCTCATTCATACACCAATGTACTCAGACACTGGAGGCAAGAAGGGTGAAGTGTCTTGCCCAAGGACACGACGACGGTGTGCAATTTATTTGAGCAGTAGTCTGCTCAAAGGGAGTGGGCCGAAGCGAAACGCTTATAAGCGCCCACCACAAAATTAAAAACAATATTTACATTAACAATCAAAGCAAGGAACATAATGCACGATAACAAATCATAAACAAGGGAACTTAAGGCAAGGTAACCACAAATAATAAGGAACAATAAAATATACTACAACTCACAATAATTGTTCGTATTTAATTAATAAATAATTCTTTGTAAACCTTTTTAAAATGTACCAGGTTTTTACATATTTTAATGCTTTCATCTAAATGTGTCCATATTTCTACACTACGTCTCGTGGGACACATGCTTTTCAAAGATGTTCTGGAGTATTGTTTATTGAAACTCATTTGATCTCTCAGGTTGTATTTAACTTCTCGTTTGCAGAACATATTTTGTATACTTTAAGGAAGTGACTTTTTTGAGGCTTTGAACATGATTTGTGCCATCTTAAATTCAGTAAGGTCCTCAAATTTCATTGTTTTTGATTTAAAGAATAATGGATTTGTGTGATCACGGTATCCAGCTAAATTGATTATTCTTATTGCCTTTTTCTGAACTTTAAACAATGGGTCAAGATTACTTTTATACGCATTTCTCCAGATCTCTACACAATATGTTACATGGGGAAGGATAAGTGAACAGTTTATAGTATATAAAGCTTTGTTATCAATGATATATTTGGATTTATTCATTAGGGCTAAAATCTTTGCAACTTTAGTTTTAATTTTTATGATGTGAGGTTTCCAGCTGATTTTATGATCGAGTGTTACACCAAGAAATGTATGTTCATAGACTCTTTCAATAATTTTGTTGCCAATTTTAACTGGTAATTGTACATTCATTACACGATTTCCAAAGAACATTGTTTTGGTTTTCGTAATGTTTAGAGACAATTTGTTTACGCTGGGAAGGGAAGGGAATCTTATTTGTATAGCGTCTTTTATATGACACAAGTCACACCCAAAGCGCTTCACACATGAAAGGGAGGGGGGTTCATTCACTCCAGGCTGATGGTGGTAAGCTATATTTGTAGCCACAGTTTCCCCTGGGGTAGACTGACAGAAGCAAGGCTGCACACATCTGCGCCAACGGTCCCTCCGACCACCACCAACCACTCACACATAGGCATTGGGTGAAGTGTCTTGCCCAAGGACACAACGACAGTCTGCACCTGCAGGAGCCGGGATTTGAACCCCTGACCTTCCGATCATGAGACGACCCGCTCCACCATCTGTGCCACTGTCGCCCGCAGAACCCATCTTTCCATTTATCCATTTCGTCTGTAATCTCGATCACCATTTGCTGCAAGTCTACACCTGAGATTATGATTGTTGTATCATCTGCAAAAAGGACCAGTTTAAGCTTCTTGGAAACCAAGTACAAATCATTGATATATAATAAAAATAGTTTAGGTCCCAGCACCGATCCCTGGGGGACACCACACACTAGGGATCGTTGCTGGGACCTAAAGTCCCAGCCTAAAGACCTATTGTCCAAAGTTATATCCCAAAACCGAAATGCTGCTCCTAATTCCACTGCGTTGTGGCCTGTGCTCCATCTGGCCTCTCCGTATCCATCAATAATGTGCATCTGAAGCAACTACAAGTCGCAGCTCAGACAGGTATTGATTTGCCTAAATAATAGTTTATTTTGTATTAATTGGGAGTTTGATTTCCTAAAACTTTTCCAACTAGTTAAAGCAGACGTTTGTTCTTACTTTTCCTGCACTTTAGTATGGGTGATGTTACTGACTTTTTTGATATCTCTATATATAATTTATCTTTTATTTATAGACTGTACTGATAAGTTCAGACAGTTTTTAAGAAGTGCAGTCCACATGTTCACAAATTTTCAATAGCTCAAGTAGGGTTGGGCGATGTCCCCTTAATTGGCAGTTGACTATGTTTAGTGAACCATCGTGATGGACGATGATATTGTCCATCTCTCATAAGCATTTTTTAAAGACATTTACATAGTCTATATATAGGCTGCAATTTATTTATGTTGGGAAACCCTTATTACACTATTACACCCTTAATACACTGTTACGACCCATTACACCCTTATTACACTATTACACCCAATTACACCATTATTACACCCTTATTACTCTATTACACCCCATTACACCGCTATAGTTTTCTCATTCTGCGTTTTCCATTCTGCGTTTTAGACCTGCCTGAAACTGGGAAAATTAGGATAACGTGAAAAAGTTCATTAATTTGAAAAATTATGGCTTACAGCTTCTAAAAGCCCTAAAATAAACATTTCAGAAAATTAGAATATTACATGAAATTAATTAAAAAAAAAAAAGATTTTAAACAGAAATGGCGGTCCTCTGAAAACTATAATCATGCATATGTACTTGGTACTTGGTTTGGGCCTTTTACTTGAATGACTGCCTTAATACATGGATGCTCTCAGCCTGTGGCACTGCTGAGGTGTTATGGAAGACCAGGATGCTTCAACCAGAGGAATCTGACATCTGAAGCCCATGTCCAGGATCCGTCTGTGTGTGGTGGCTCTTGATGCACTGACTCCAGCCTCAGTCCACTCCTTTTGAAGGTCCCCCACACTTTTGAATGGCCTTTTCCTGACAGTCCTCTCCAGACTGTGGTAATCCCTGTGGCTTGTGCACCAGCGTTTTCCTCCACACTTTCCACTTCCATTTAACTTTCTGCTTTGATACAGCTGGGGAGCTCAACAACACCAAAAGTAGGTCAGATCAAAAACACTCTCCAGGAGGTGGGTGTATGTGTGTCAAAGTCAACAATCAAGAGAAGACTTCACCAGACAGAATACAGACGACCACAAGGTGTAAACCACTGGTGAGCCTCAAAAACAGGAGGCTGATTAGAGTTTGCCAAAAAACATCAGTTCTGAAACAATTTCCTAGGACAGATGAGACAAAGATCAACTTGTACCAGAGTGATGGGAAGAGAAAAATATGGAGAAAGAAAAGAACTGCTCATGATTCAAAACATCCCACCTCATCAGTGAAACATGGTGGTGCAGCATCATGGCATGGGCTTGTATGGGCCAATGGAACTGGTTCCCTTGTATTTATTGATGATGTGACTGTTGACAAAAGCAGCAGGATGAATTGTCAAGTTTTTCCAGCAATATTATGTTTATTTATTTATTGGTTTATTTGGTCGGAACAGTGCATGTTAATGAACATACATGGGACTCATGCATGTAAACAAGCCACACCGGATTGTAGCCTTGGGCTAATTTCCATCCGTCCTCCCCCATGCGCACTCTCAAACACACTCACATTCATCCCGGCCTATTCTACATGTTTTTAGTGGTAGGGGAAACCGGAGTACCCGGAGGAAACCTACGCAGACACGGGGAGAACATGCAAACTCCACACAGAAAGGCCCCGGCCTTGGTGGGAATTGAACCCGAACCTTCTAGCTGTGAAGCACGAGCGCTAACCGCTGTACTACCGTGCCGCGAATATGTGTTCATATTCAGCCAAATGCTTGGACGCCGCTTCACAGTGCAGATGGACAATGACCCAAAGCTACTGCCGAAGCTTTTTAAGGCAAAGATGTGAAATGTTATTCAGTGGCCAAGTCAATCAGTCACCTGACATGAATCCAATTGAGCTGCATTTCACTTACTGAAGATCAAACTGGAGGGAAAATGTACCAAGAACAAGCAGGAACTTAAGACATTTACAGTAGAGGCCTGGCAGAGCATCACCAGGATGAAACCCAGCGTCTGGTGATGTCTATGCCTTCTAGACTTCAGGCTGCAATTGACTGCAAAGGATTTGCAACCAAATATTAAATATTAAAATAAAAATATTAAAAATAAAGTTTTATTCATAATTGTTTTGTCCCATTACTTTTGGTCCCTTAAAAAGTGGGCGGCACACATACACACGGTTGTAATTCCTACACCGTTCATTCGATTTGGATATAAATAGTCTCAAATTAACGCTGAAAGTCTGCAGTTTAAGCACATCTTGGTTGTTTCATTTAATTTCAAATAGCCAAAAAATATCGGTCAAAAATATCAGCAGAGGATATCGACATCGGCCTTAGAAAAACCCATATCGGTCGACCTCTAGTTCAAACGTGACTATTCCCAAAGACATCTTCTGTTCATGGTGGGGTTTGTCTTTCCTCAGAGCGACGTGGACAGCGCAGTGACTCAGGGAGACAAACTAAGAGCCTTAAAGGGCCGGCGTCCTCCTCGACCGGCCACGACGGGAACGCTCAGGTGAATTTTACGTCTAAAACATCTCTCTTTACCGTCTTACTGAACACTAAACCTCTGCAACCAACCTGTTTCCAGTGCCGGAAAGGTTAGTCAGCAACGTGTTGTGTGTTTCAGAGTGGAGGAGATGAAGATGCACAGCAGAACGTCCACTCAGCCGCTCAGGTACCAGATCTCTGCTCTTTCACACAAATGTCTACAATTTGAGTCTGAACACATTCTAGCTACAGAGCTCACTAGCATGGGCGCCAAACAGTTATATCATGATATAAAAGGGAAAGATCACTATAACAATATATTGTTATATTATACAGTGCCACGGCGACCAAGAGCAGACCTGTGAAGCCTCCACAGTCATAAATGCTGCTGTGAGTGGAGCGAAGTGTAGCATGAACTTTGATATCCGTTTGCCCCTGTCTCCAGTCAATGTCCATCAATTAGATTGTTTATATAGGGCTGCAATCTGCAACTAACGATTATTTCACTAATTAAGTCCATTATTGTTATGACGCTGTTAAAGCGATGGTCTAAACCATGTTCAGCTGCAGTTTTGGCTGAAATTGACCCCTTTTTTTTGCTCAAAAGTTGCCTGTTTTGTCCAATTGTCCTTCCACTGTTTTATGAAGTGTTTGCAAATCTTAAGATATCATATATGCGCCATTTTGTGTGCGTTTGTGGCATTAAAAGCATTAAATTTGACTTGCTGTTGCCTGTATAAACCCTGTATTTGTAGCAGCCCTAGTGTATGGCAGTATTAAAAATTCACACTGGTTGGCAAAAAATGCACAATGTGGCCTAGCCCCAGGATCACAGCCCTCCCCTCTAGATCATTATCAGACGCTTTAGTAAACTAACAATGATGTTCCTGTAGGTCGTCGATGGGGCTGGGTCAGGGCCCGGCGTCTCCGCTCAAAGCCTCCAAGTTCCCATCATCGTCTGCTTCAGCGGCCGCCAAACGCATCGGGAGGAGCTCATCTGGGGCAGCGGCCAACCTGCGCAGGTGAGACGTACTTCCTGTTCACTCTCTGACCTCTCCTTGTGTGTCCTCAATTTGACACGTCTCTTGTTGTGTGTCAATGAGCCGCTAATCCAAAGTTTTGAATGACACTGTCGGTATTAGCAGGTCCTTTCTCTTTTCTGCTCGACTTCTTCTGTTATCAGTGCTTTAAGTTGGCCAGTAAGTGCCATCAGGCATTTTCCCACCGCAGAAACCTTCAACACTTTCCGGCAGGAGAGAACTGGGACTGGACCGCTTTGAAAGGAACTGTTTCTGCTCCTCCTCTGGGGCAGTACTTTCAGACCAGGAACTCTTTGGTGACGAGGTGAAGTAGCGAAAAACGTATATAACACAGGCACATGTGAATCACTGCATTTAAAAAGTAGCTTTTGGTATTTACTGAAGACGCACAATCCAGACGCTAATTTAAAGGGGCTGTGTGGAGTTTAGCAGTTTTGTGCTCGCAATTGCCCCCTCAGGCCAAACGCGTAACTGCAGCCTCGATGATAAGCTCGTGCATGAGGCGCTCAGGCTTTACGAGCACCAGAAACAGTCCCGTCCTGCTCAATTTACAGATTTGCAGGCATGACTTAAACTGAGGTAAGAAACGTTACTGTTTTGTAACATATTTAGACCAAATCAGTTTGATTGAATATTTTCCAAGATGCGATACTTGAGCAAATGCAGCAAAGTGAATCGAGTGAAGAAGCCAAATAATACAGATAAACGAATAATTGACGTTTGAAGGAGGAAAAAAATACTCGTATACTTTGTATGTATAAACGCAGGCCTAATTGAAATAATATATTTCCACTGGTAGAAATGCTACTAGGAAAAGCCAAAATCGTCTCTTCAATTCCCTGGCCCAAAGTTAGCGTAGCTAACTCGTAAACTATATTGTAAACAGCACATGTCCACTTTTTGTAGTCGTTTCACTGCTTATAAATCCGTGAACAGTCATGCTTATTTTGCGGCCAAGAAAAGCTAACATTAGTAACATTATTTTTGCCATTGTAAATACAGCACCATTACCACTGTTACTACTCAAATGTTTTGTAGGTACAGCACAATTACTGTTATTACTGACACTACTAGTCTGCTACTAATACTACACAACTTCTCTGTGGGTATAAAACTATTAGATCAACTATTTTGGTAACTTCCAAATATGATTATTTTATGGCTTGTTTCAGTGAAGTTTGTACAACATGCACGGACAGTCGGACACCGTTGTTTTGAAGCATCAACTACACTTTTCCCCCACGTATTTAGTCATAATTTCTTACCTTTCAAGCAAAAATAAGCTGCGGGTCTTTTGAGAGATTCTCTCAACATTTTCCGATGTTTACTCTGGTTCTTTGCCTACGCCGATCAGACTCGACTTTCGCCTTTTCTGTCACACTCGAATAAACTCTTCGTTTCTTTTTGTTATTTGGGGTCTGGGCTGGAGTTTCGATGGTGCTTGAAGCCGGTCTCCTCTTATTCTCCGCTAAATCCATCCCTCCGAAGTTACCACTCGCGCTGCAGCGTCAGTATAGAGGAGATACAGCTAACGCTACAGCTAACGCTACAGCTAACGCTACAGCTAACGCTACAGCTAACGCTACAGCTAACGCTACAGCTAACGCTACAGCTGAGTGTGAACGCGCATTACGCCGTTTGCTTGTTCGACTCGAGCATAAACTTTTTAAGTGACTTTACAGACATATAGAGGCAATCGTGGTGAAAAGGCCAGGGCTCATTCTACTCACCAGGGCATTGCTGGAGCATGTATGAGAAAGACATTTTAAATTTGTATACATTTATTTGTGGTTAAACTTATGTATAGTCCCTTTAAAGCCAGTTTGCGTCGTCTTCAACGTGTGTTTTGTTTTTATTTTGTTTGCATCATGAAAAGAAGCGACATAACTGCATTATAGGACGGGTTTTATCCAAATGAAGTATGGCTTAAACTTCATACCCCGTGTTTTTACCAGAGTTTATCCCTTGCTTAAGGGATAAACCAACGACTGAACTTGCAAAGTAGATGCTAAATTTAGCGCAGTTTGATTCAGATTGTTGTTTGTTGACAGATTGTTGTTCTCGTCGTCGTTGTTGTTTTTAAAGTCTGTCGTGACTCTGCACTTGTAGCTCCGCCCTCAGCTCGCGATTGGCCTGCTCCCTCAGTGACCTGTACGCCTCACTCCCTGCCTCCGCCTCCTCGTCCGTGAGCTCGGTCCCTGTGTCCCTGCGTCTCTACGGAAACCGGCCCGAGGTCAACAACAACAATGGGCCGCTGTTCATGGGGCCGCCCCCTCCCGCCAGCGTTGCCACGCCGACGAAGAGCCGGGAGTGGGCGGGGCCGTACCGGGCGCCGGGTGGAGGCTACAGCGGGTTAAAGGGCGGGAGGTACCTGAGCCGCTCCATCCCCGTAAGTCTCACACGGCAGCAGCACGAACTCTGTCCTCTCATTGGTCTGTTTGAACTGTCTTCTCCTCTCATTGGTCTGTTTGATCTGTCCTCTTCTCTCATTGGTCTGTTTGAACTGTCTTCTCCTCTCATTGGTCTGTTTGATCTGTCCTCTTCTCTCATTGGTCTGTTTGAACTGTCTTCTCCTCTCATTGGTCTGTTTGATCTGTCCTCTTCTCTCATTGGTCTGTTTGAACTGTCTTCTCCTCTCATTGGTCTGTTTGATCTGTCCTCTTCTCTCATTGGTCTGTTTGATCTGTCCTCTTCTCTCATTGGTCTGTTTGATCTGTCCTCTTCTCTCATTGGTCAGTTTGATCTGTCCTCTCCTCCTCTAGGTTTGCGTTCACATGACGTCACAACATTGTAAACGGTCTATACGTTTAAGTGTGACATCACCACTTCCACTTCCGGGTCCGTGCCGGCCGGCAAATATGAGAGAAAAAACTCTTAAAAACCACAATCAATATTTCTAAAACTCAACGGAGAGTTACCGAACCTACTAATTTCTCAGACTCATTACCCAAAAATGCCGTACCTACTGCTAAAAAGGTTATATTTACTAAAGTCGCTACTTCCGGGTTTAGCGGAGCTGCTGCGCTGACTCGGACTTTAGCATTTTTCTCCGCTAAACCCGGATGTAGCGATTTTGGTAAGTATTACTTTTATAGCAGTAGGTACAGCATTTTAGGCTACTGGGCCTTATAAATAAGTATGTTCAGTAACTCTCTGAGTTTCAGAAATATTGATTGTGGTATTAAAGAGTTTTTTTCATAGTTTCTCGCACATCTGCTGGTCTACACGGACCTGGAAATACAGCTGTGACGTCACCACTTGACTATGGTAACGGTCAAAATGCTGAATTTACTGTCACTAAGTCCTTCTCTCTCAGCACAGATGAACTAAAGTCATATGTCATATATGTCTCATAAAGGCATCCAACAGTAGAGACAATTTTCAAAACAATGAAAGGAATTTCTGCCATAAGATGAATGTGGTTTGTGAATCCAGTCATTTCCAAATAATGATCAGGGAAAACATTTGGACATTTCTTTCCAAAACTGTCTCTCCGGTTGAGCTGCTCCAACTCAAATTACTATAACGTACTTTCTAGAACGTTGTGAACGCAAACTATCGGTCAGTTTGAATCTGTTCTCTCCACATCTGTCTCTCTCTGTGCAGTGTTTCATTATAACATGATAACTTCCTGTAGGGAAGGAGATAAAGTTAGTCAATGTAGCCGTTCTTCTGCATCATCTTCTTTGGCAGCATTACTTCTTAAATCACTGAAACATTGTCTCTCTCCCTGGTGTTTCTATAATCACAGTAATGTTTGTCAATTTCATTTAGTGAGTCCTCTGTAACCAAAAAACGCCTTTTTACTGCCAACAGTGAAACTCAGTTTAATTTACACAGTGGTTAAAGGGATGTTAAAACTGTGTTCATCACTAATGTGGTGCACCAATTCATCAGGCCCTCATGGTGTGGTAATGACTTATTAACAGCTGGTGACTCTGGGTTTCTTATTTCTTACAATATTCTGTACTAACGTCCTGAAGCTGCTGCTGAGACGAGGAGCCACAGAAAACAAAACCTTTCAAAAGGAAACTGAAGTTTGTCGCTCGGTCGTGCTGAACAGAAAGACGGTTTGTGTTCCTGGACTGTGCGAGGCGCAGCAACAAAAGATTGATTGGGTTCTGCTGCCATTTTGGATGAATTATGAGTTTGGGGCCCGAGAATAGCAGTGTTTCATGACCTTCAAGACCGTCACAACAGGAGGTTGGCATTGCTGCAATACCACCCTCTAGTGGCTAGAAGGGAATTCAGAAGAGCCAAAGCCCATGGGGACTTAACCTGATTGATATTACAGTGCCAATAACATTAGCACTGATACTGATTTTGGATCGCTCCGGTTTCAGTTATTAAGGGAGAGGATGCAGTCTTGGAGCAGCATTAGCTGCTGATTGGATCAAAAACGCAAAGCCATTAAATATTTAGTTCTGAAAATGTTATGTGTGTCTGTATTATGTTGAGCAGCACCTTGTGTTTTTCGTCGTCGTTTCATTATAATGTCTATTTGGCCCAAACCATGTTTGGTTTGGTTTCAAACGGTGAAGGCGTGGTTCAAATGGATTCTCGTGTGTTTGTGACCCACAAATACCACGATAATTCTGCTTGCAGTCAGGCTAAATAAGTACTTTACACATGTCAAAAACAACTTTAAAACCATGTTACTAAGAAAGTTAGAGTTTGTAAAGCTAGATTTTCCCCCTGTAATAACTCGGGGTGGGTACAGTTTATGATATGTGGGTTTTCATGGCATAAATCTTAAACGTGCCATTATGTATGTTATAGCCAGACAGGTACGAAATAATATACAGGTCTGGCTATAAGAACATAATAGCATCAATACTAGAAGACCTAGTGAATTGGACTGACCTAATTGAACTGATAAATATTAAACGTTTTAGCTTTGAGCTTTGATTGACATTTCCTGGAGCACTGTGGAGGTTTGTTTTTCATTTGTCTTTTTGGAGCATGCTCTGTAGGAAGAGACTGAGCTGCATCATGGATTCTCTCTAGAAGCTGTCATCTCTTTTTGATAAAGAGCAAGGAGTGAGACAGGAGGAGACATCATTATTATAGATGCAACTTAAAGAAATGGAAGCAAATGAACAAACAATCAGAGGTCAAACATTATTGGGAATACATACTGTTTTCTTCCTTAATTCTTGTGTTTGGATTGTGTACATATATTTAGAAATGATAAAGACTTAAAAAAAATGTGTTGCATTTTTGGCATGAAAATTATGTGTACTTTTGAATAAATGTCTTGCTTTAGTTAATTCTTATTATTTGCTACCTACTGTGTTCTTGGCTGCCAAAGAAACCGAATCCTTGTCTCGTTATGTCAAATTGTTCATTTTTTCATCCAAAACCTGCACATTTCTCACATTGTTCCATCTCTTTCTCTCTCTCTCCGCAGTCTCTTCAGTCTGAGTTCGTCCAATACTAAGTCGGGCGTGGCATGACCCAGACTCCGTTTCCCAGAGTGCTTTGCTGCTGCTCCTCTAACATGACGGACTAAACTGTACATAACTCCTCCGTCGCAGAGAGAGATTTATTTAGATAAACGCAAACTTGAAAAGATTTTATATTTTGTGACAGAAAATCTTGTATTTTTTTTGCTGTAGAGTTTTATTTTTTAAAGGATTCAACGGATCGGAAGCAGTATTTTCCTCGTCTTTTTTATTTTATTTTGAATAATATTCCGAAGAAGGGACTTTCTCTGAACTCAGGGGACACGAGTGAATGAAGCGCCTTTAGTGTCTTAATGATGTTTTAATGACTGTAAAGAATCTGGTTATTATATATATATATATATATAATATATAAAAATTGTTTATTTTTTAACACAAACTGATATCGTTTTTAACCTTATTTGAAATCATCGTTTTTTTTCTTCACTAAGCTTTGTTTCTAATTTTGCACGCCTTTAGATTAGCCTTATATGGACATGTACTGCTGAAGTGATCTGTAATTTAACATTTTATAACGCAGGATGCTTTATCATTAAGGCCTATGTTGGTTGTGGGGAAAATGGTCCGTCCTAAAGGGAGGCCTATCCTGTAAAATTGACTTTTTTTTTAAGCTTTAAATCATGTTTTAACGGCATTGCATCGTCAAAAACGGACAAGGTTTGGTCGTTTCTTCTGCTGCTGAAGATGTTATTGATTGAGGTGTTGTCGCTGTTTGGGGCAGCCTGCTCAGAGCAACATCTACTTTGAAGTGACCCAAACTCTAGACCAAGCCGACAGCAGCACAGGGCGTGTGTATATGGTATGTCTCTGTGAAATGCTAACGCGCGTCTAGCTGTCAGTTGGGTATCGCTTTATAATAAACAGTGCTTGGTAGGTCATTAATCTGCTTATGGGTTAGGAGTTGGCCTACTAGTATGGTATAATAAGCAGCTTAATATCTTTACAAGCATATTATTCATGGCCGGGACCTCTGTAGGTTGTTGGCTCTAATCCACTTTTTATGAGCTTTAGTTTAGTTTATGTTCTTTGGGAACATGAGTTGTCACGGCTGAAACTAAACTACGAGCCGCGATTAGCTGCTCACAATAAACTTATGACTGAAAACTGAGTTTTCTGACCCATGGGCATGTTGGGCAAGTTATCTCCACTTAACCTCTGCGGATATCTTCTAATTCTGCAATCGTTCACAAAGACTTAACTCAGATGTAGTACTTTAGGCTTAGAGAGCGGATTGTCAGCATAAAAACACTTTGTTTGGTGTTGTTTGGTCAAATATCCGAGGACATATTCACATTTTCGGATTAAACTGCGCTACAGTCTGTCTATGAAGCCTCATTACATGCGCCGCATTTACTGGGAAACATGTGATGTCTGTAGTTTAATTAGGTCAAAGGTTTTAGTTAAAAAAACATCAGAAAATAGTTGGAACGTTCTTTCCAAAACTGAGAAATGTAAAATGCAGTGCATTTAGACCCAGTTCAGCTCGTATCACCTCACGGGGCTTGGTTCATGTCACTCGTACAGTGTGAGCAGGTCAGTCGTGTGTTATTGCTCTTGACAGTAAAACAGCTGTTAGCTAAGTCTCTCCTCATATGACAGTCAGTCACAGTTAGCATGTACAAAATTGGCCCAAACATGTCACAGTTTAAGCCCAGTTTTGGTCCACAAGCATGTTGCAAACACTGCATGTTCCAGAGCCACATATGTCACTTTCTCTGTTTTTTTAATTCAACTGCGATCAGCAAAACATGTTCCTGAGCTGCGCGACAATATGATATGTCAAATGTAACATTTGACATATTTTCAAATGTTACGGGGGCTGATTGTTAAGAAAATTCTTTTGATATGTTGAAATAAACCTCTAGTGACTTCAGGCATCTCACTGGAAATGACTCCAATCCTCGTTTCTACATGAGCGACCTCAGGAATAATATGATTTTATTCGTTTTTATTTGATTGTATTTAACATTAATTTAAAGGTCTTATATTTCAGACTAAACTGTGTCCAGAATATGCTCTTTCTGCGGTGGGTGATCAAAGAATGGGTTTGGATGAGGACTTATTTAATTTGTTTTTGATGAAGAACGTTACAACAAGGTTTAAAGCTCTGAAAGTCAATTTAGCAGGATATGTCAAAGAAATCCTGCTTTTCTGTTGGAATAGTATTATTTGTATGGTGTGTATGTAAAGAAGCTTAAAAAAAGGATGGGATTTTATTTGATAATGGAAAAAGGAGACTTTGAATGTAAAATCATTTAAATAAGTTATTGTGTGTTAAATATGGCTGCACGGCACGAGAGGAAATGGCCTGAATATTACGATATTTTCTTAACGATATTTCATCATTCCAACATGGTACCTTCCAAATACATGTATCGCCGGAACTTTTCAAACAATACGAATCTAAAATCGAGATAAATGATGAAAATCTGGATTAAACTGGACTTCCAGTGTCTTTCTGTTTTAGACTATCTACAAAAAATGTGCAGATCTCTGTTTTTGCGATACAGATATTGCGATAATGATGATTGTGCAGTCCTACTTCAGATGTTGAAATGTTTTTGCCGGGATTCCATTAATTCAAGATATTTCCTCATATACATTCTCTTGTTTCAAAATCCAAGTTCTCGTCCAATAATAAGCTCTGACTGTTCGTGTTCCTACCTCTCAGAATAACAATGCTCTGTCCACTCCAAAGCTTTGTGCAAGAGCAATAAACTGTCTTAACACCATGATCATTGCGCTTTGCTAAAGAACGTTTTACTTCAGGCGAGACGCAGCGAAAAAGGTGAAAACATTGATTTTTCTCAGTTGTCATGATGGAAATGACATCTTTGTCTAGTTTTCCCCATTAACATCTTAGTTTTAATGTCTACCACATAAACTCTCCCTTTATTAATGTTTTGACGACTTTGTGCTTCATCTGAAAACACCATTACGTCATTACGCCGCCTCCCACAAAAAAACATGACCCACCAATATCACAACAGGAGTTGCCTCATAGGGCTGCACCGAACATTAAGGCAATAAAACAGAGCAGTAAATAAGACGATGTCAAGTTCAGGCGAATCAAGTATCCAGGCAAACATAATGTCCAAATAATCGTCAGCAGTAGGTGGCGACGAGCGGCGCGGGTGTCCCTGTCCTTAGACTCTCCCGCACAGCAAGGAAAAAACCCAGGGGGAGAAAAGCGAAACCTTGGGGAGAATCACAGAAGGAGAGATCCACTCCCATGGACAGACAGACTGTAGAGACCCAGGGCCGATGGAAGTCCCTCAACAGACAGGCCAAGATTGCAGACCGTCCAGTCCTTGTTGTCAACCCAGTAAGCCGGGTTCCTCCGCTCGATCTAGACACACTCCGGAGTGGGAGTGGAAGTGGGACAGGGACAGGAGACACCATGTGAATAGTAACGAACAGACTACAGATAATATAAATATTGTATCATAATGAGACAAAGTTTGCAGTAAGAAGAAGAGGATAGCGCTCAGTGTACCGTACTTCCCACAGCAGTGTTTCTTCTAAGGCAGCTTTACTTCAGGCTGTGGGTTAGAGCTTTACCTAACTGACCTGATCATAAGCTCATTCAAAGAGGTACGTTTTGAGCCTAGTCTTAAATGTAGGGACTGTGTCTGCTTCTTTAACGTGAGCTGGGAGTTTATCATAAACTTGGTAGCTAAAGGCTTTACCTCCTACAGTGATTTTTGGAGACTCGAGGAATCACTAGTAGCCCTGAGTTTTGAGAGCGGAGTGCTCTGGTTGGCTGATATGGAACAATAGTGTCTTGGAGATCGATCGGAGCCATACCCTTTATGGCTTTAAATGTGAGGAGCAGGATTTTAAATTTGATTCTAAAGCCAATGGAGAGACTTTAGCACAGGTGTAATGTGTTCTCTTCTCTTTGTACGTGTTAACAATCTTGCAGCTGCATTTTGAACTAATTGAAAACTTTTTAGGGAACTTTTAGGACACGCTGCTAGCAGGGAGTTACAGTAGTCCAGCCTTGATGAAACAAAGGCATGGATAAGTTCTGCATCACTCTTAGGTAGTATGTTTTGTATTTTAGCAATGTTGCGCAGGTGAAATAACGCAATTTTACAAGCCTGGTTTATATGTGTTTTAAAAGAGAGGTCTTGGTCAAACTGAACTCCAAGGATTTTTACTGTAGAGCTCGTTGATACGCTAACACTATCCAGGGAGATGATCTGCTGAGATAAAGACTCAGTTTATGAGGACCTAATATAATAACCTCGGTTTTATCAGGGTTAAGGAGGAGGTAATTTACAGTCATCCAGGTCTTGATGCCTTTTACGCAGGAACTAAGCGTATCTACTTTATCTGTCTGACCTGGTTTCATTGATAAGTACAGCTGTGTGTCGTCCGCGTAACAGTGAACATTTATATTGTGATTTTGGATTATGTTACCTAATGGAAGCATGTACAATATAAAATTGGCCCGAGCACTGAACCCTGTGGCACCCCATAGCACACTTTGGATTACGGTGAAGACTGCTGGTTTACATTAACAAATTGGTGCCTAACAAAATGTATTACCAGAAAACATAATACATTTTATCCTCATATTTCTGTCACTAAGCTACAGCAAAAGTTTCAAATCTATTTCTAAATGTATGTGTTTTCCATATTCACCTGCAGCGTCTCGCCTTAAGTGTATTAAAAAAAGTGCATTTTCCACCAAAACACAATATTTTTTAAACTGTCATGAAGCCATAGTAAATAAATGAGCCCTAGTTTGCAGATTCAAACCAGGACTTGACCGACGTTACATTTTCGGACTAAACTTGGACCAAACTTTATTTTTAAGCTAAAAAGGAAGTAGTGGACGAACCCGAAATGTTGTGAACAGCTTCTAAAGGAAAGGGGAGTCCATCCTTTCACAATAAAAGCTCCAGGGACCAAACACTTGTTCTCATTTTACTGAATAAACCACGTCTGTCTCTGTGTCTCTGTTGTGCCTTGGACCAACGAAAACCAGCTCTTGATGTTTTCTGTAACGGTTGTAAAATAAAGGGAACAGATCAACTTATTTTTCTGTTTGAACAAAAAGCCACAGACGCTATAATTAATAAAGTATATTTTTGCTCACGTCTTGTCCTGTCTGCCCTTTGTGTGACTAGTTTGAGGGTTTGTCCTTATATTATTTCTGAATAAGTAGGTGAAACTAAGCTGTTTTTTAATTTTGTTTTCAGAGATAAGTCAGTTTTAATGTTTCGCTGTAAAAGGTATCAATTTGAAGTTATTTTACAGGGTTTCCGAGCATTAACATTTATTATGCCATCAGTGCATTATTTTCATATAACCACACACTTAGTCCGGTAAGTTAAAATCACTGGCTACGTTCCCTTGTTCGGAAAAATCAGATAACGGGAGGAATCCGATAACCTAATAATCATATCTGATGTGTTTACAATCGCTTCAGAAATCAGAGAATCCAAAACTCCGGGTTCTACATGAGCCAGTGTAGATTTGGATTTTTAGAGCAACTGAATTGTCTCCACCCCTCTCTTCAATCAGGCCCAGCTGCAGAATATGTGCAGCATCCTAAACCACTCGACTTGATTATTTGCTTTCCATTTTTTTAGTATTTTTATTGCCTTTTAATCTTTGTCTTTGTGACAGTAATGTGGCCTTTGCTGTATTTTCCTGGTTAGTTCATGCGCACGTGTGAAAGATCAGAAAGAAATAAGATGATTTATATCAGATTATGTTGTTTACATGTCTCTTAAATAATCTGAGAACTCCAGGAATCAGATTAGAGTCAGATTGTTGTCTCCATGTAAACTTTCAAAAGAACAGGTCAAAAGAGGCAAACGTCACTCCCCGGTTTTGCTGATTTGTTCAAAGTCTTTTGCAAAAATAAAAAAATGGAAGTCTCTCATAAATTATAGTGGAGGCCACACCTTTTTTGATCATATCCATGTAAACTAGAGAAGCCAGGTCAAGTCCAGACCAGGTTACCACAGTTACCGGAACCAGGTAAACGGCAGAAGCCGGGAAAAGTCCAGACTAGGTTGCCATAGTTAGCAGAATTAAAACCATAACCAGGTAAACCACAGAAGCTAGGCCAAGTCCAAACCAATTTACCATAGTAACCGGTACCAAAACCAGATCACCACAGAAGGCTTGCCAAGTTCAAACCAGGTTACCATAGTTACCAGAACCAGAATCAGATCAAGGCAGACCACAATAGGTGGACCAACTGCAGACCAAGACCCAGACAAGATTCCAGACCAAGAGCCAGACCCAGACCTGAACCAAGACCCAGACGAAGTTGCCATAGTTACTGGAATCAAAAGCAGATCAAGGCAAACCACAGAAGCTAGGCCAAGTCCAGACCAGGTTCCCATAGTTACCGGATAATTTCAGTGGTGTGGGGACAACAGTTTTAAGGACACTTTCAATGATTTCAAGTATTTCAGGAGTTTTGAGATGTCAACAGTTTTAAAGATTTCAGGAGTTTCAAGGACAAATTCTGCCGTTTTTTTCACAGTTTGACATGAGAGCATTTTACATTCACTCCATACTCAGTGGTGGTAAGCTACGTTAGTAGCTTCAGTTTCCCCTGGGGGAGACTGACAGGCGCGCTGTCGCGACTGCACCAACGGTCCCTCTGACCATGCATTCACACACACACATCATTCATCCTGGCCTATTGTACATGTTTTTTGTGGTAGGGGAAACCAGAGTACCCAGAGAGAACATGCAAACTCCACACAGAAAGGCCCCGTCCAGGTGGGAATGGAACCCGGGACCTTCTAGCTGTGAAGCAAGAGCATTAACCGCTGCGCTACCGTGCCGCCCAGTTAAGTCTAAGACAGTTAAGTCTGTCAGCAATGTAAAGACTTTATACAATGTAAAGACTTTATACAATGTAAAGACTTTATACAATGTAAAGACTTTATACAATTTCAACAGCTTTTACAGTTTCTGCAACAAAATAGGGATTTTTGCAATTACAACACAATTATGCAACTAAATAGGGATTTTCACAATAATAGCACTATAATGCCACTTTATAGGGATTTTTGCATATAGCAGCATTATGCAACTTAATAGGGATTTTCACAATAACAGCAGTATAATACAACTAAATGGGGAGTTTCACAATAATAGCACTATAATGCAACTTTATAGGGATTTTTGCATATAGCAGCATTATGCAACTTAATAGGGATTTTCACAATAACAGCAGTATAATACAACTAAATGGGGAGTTTCACAATAAAAGCAGCATAATGCAACTAAATGGGGATTTTCACAATAAAAGCACTATAATACAACTAAATGAGGATTTTCACAATAAAAGCAGCATAATGCAACTAAAGGAGGATTTTCACAATAAAAGTATTACTATGCAACGAAATGGGGATTTTCACAATAAAAACACTATAATACAACTAAATGAGGATTTTCACAATAAAAGCACTATTATGCAACTAAATGGGGATTTTTTATGACATTTCTCACAATGTTTTGCCATTTTTGTACTATTCCGCCGTCAAAAGTTTGTAGTTTTAGTTGAGATTTAGTCAAATAATTCTCTTCAATTTTAGTCTAGTTTTAGTTGACTAGCAAATTTAGTCAATTTTGCATTAACAATATTTATTATAATCATATTTAATGGTGGTCCTCTCACTCATGTTTGTTCTCCACATGGACAAAGCTCAGAGCTGTTCCTTTTACAGTGAATTTAAATGATATGAGGCTCTTTCAAACTGTCAGTGAAGTTTGGATGATTTTAGTCTCTTCTTTTCATCCAATATTAGTCGTTAAAATATTACTTTGACTACAATGATGACAAAATATTTTAGTCGACACTGAAGCAGACCACACCAAACAGCACAACAGTATATCACCAAAAGTTCCAGCTATATTTCAACCACAAACCGAGCTTTGGACAGTGCAGCTGCTTCTCTCCGCTGTCTCGGGGCTAATGTCTATCTCCTTTTCTTAGGAAATCCACTGGAAATGCTTTATGCTTTTCTTTGTGTCGCTGACTTTTAATCAGCTGCTTGTCAGATTGGTGTCGTGTGGACCCCAAATTCCTCACAAAATCTTTTAAGACTGAAATTGAGGCTCTGTCAGTTTCCCCAACATAAACACAACCTATGTGGAAATTTCCCATTTATTTATTTATTTGAGCAGTAAGTCTGCTCAAAGGGAGTTGGCCGAAGCGAAAAGCTTATAAGCGCCCACCCTTGGGTGCGACCAACCACTCAAGAGGCTCCGCTGTGTCTGACCGACCAATCAGGAGCCGCTCTAGCCCAGCTCTGGATGCTGGTGTAAAAAGTGTAAAAGTATTTATGAGTTTATTGTGAAGGAGGAGTGCTCGTGTGTCGGGACAGTCCACAGTAACCTGTCCCATAGAGACCAAATGATTGAAGTGTTGTTCACTTTCTCTTCTTCTTTTGTATGAACAGTATTTGACAGTTTTAGTACAATTATGTTGAAATCATGTGTAAATTGTTTTGTAAGTTATTATTTGTAACTTGTTCTACATGTTATTCACCTTAAAGAACACAGAGTAATATATTAAGACTTGAGTTGGCTGCTGGGTTAGAGTTTGACTTCAGCACATGTGAAGATGACTTTGATTTCCCTTTAAATGGCAGTGAAGAGTCATCCATGTCGTCCCAGTCAGACTGTGAATAATGTTGTCATCTGGACCTGTGGAGTAGTTTTGCTTTTCATCTCCAAGTTAATCTGTACAGTGCGGTTATGTTTCCCAAATCGGCAAACTAGAATCTTATCCTAATAACTAATAAACAGAGAGGCGGACTATATGTCGTCTGCAAGATCATATCGAAATTACTGTTTGAACGATATGTACATTTACAAGATCGAGTTAATGGGATAAAATTGTTCTTTTTTTTTTTAATGTCGGATGAAAAGTTAAAAGAAAATGTGGAAAGTGTCTTTTTCTTCTTCTTTGTTGTCCGTTCAGGACAATTATCTTTTTGAGAGAAAAAACAATGTAAGTGAACATGTTTTCCAGCACGTTTTTTTGCATAGTTCTAATGGTTCATTGTTATGGAGTAAGTCCCCAAAAATACTGAGCCCTTCATTTCTGTTATCGGCCGGCCCTACACAAAACACGAACAAAAGCTCACCCGCTACATTCCAGTGCCCTCTCTAGAAAATGAATCAAAGTCAAGTTTTTTATGATTTATTTCTTTTTTTGCTGGTGTGCAGTAATTTTGTTTATCCATTGTTAAGTGCATGTTCTACAGCAGTGGTGCCTAAATGTGGCCCCACACAGACCAATCTTTGGTGGCCCTGAGGTTTCTTAACAAGCCACACATCGCCAGAGAAGGTCTTTTTTTTTTACTTCAAGATGAATTATTCAGTGCATTGTGAGGCAATTAGAGTTTGATACACTGATATTATTCATGTGTGGAGTCAAGAGAGATGAACTTCTGAACGTTACAGTAACCCACTCCTGCCCTTTGTACACAAGCAGCTGCCCAGGAAACAGAAACTCAACATGACACGGAGAGAACAGGCTGTACTATAGCCTACAATCACAGGAAGGTTCATGTGATTTACAGGAAAGCCCTGTAAAAAAGAGAGAGGGGGGGGAGCAGACGCCCCTCGAGACTTTTGTTCTGACTGGACTGAGCCCTCAGACAGTGAAGGTCCAAACCTCTCCATGTCCTTATACATTTATAGTTTTTACAGTTTATTATTTATCTACCAGGTTTTATGTTGTACGATTGAACCGAAGAAAATTCCTAGTTTGTGAACCTGTTCACTAACAATGGCAATAAAACCAATTCTGATTGTGATGGAGAGAAGGAAAGGAAGAGAAAGAGGGGGTAAAGAAGGGAGAGGAGGGGTGAAGGAGGGAGAGAGGTGAAAGAGGGGGAGGAATAGAGAGGGGGAGTGAGGGAGAGAGATAAAAGAAGAGGGGTGAGGAAGAGAAAGAGGGGTGAAGAAGGGAGAGAGGGAGTGAGAAAGAGAGTTGAGGTGGAGAAGAGAGAGAGGGGGTGATGAACAGAGAGCGAGAGAAAGATGGGGTGAGGAAGAGAGAGAAGGGGTGAGGGAGAATCTTGGAAAGTAAACCTGTTCATTGTCCTGGGACATTAGGTCTATAACAGAGGCTAAAGGCTGTGATTGGTCCGTTGTAAAAGGCTTCTCTTTGGTTCTGACTGGACTGAGCCCTCAGACGGGGAAGTCCAAACCTCTTCCAGGAACCAGGGACCACTGCGCACGGTGAGAGTTTTTATGGATGAATCTGATCTTTCTTCATGTAGATATATAGTTTCAAAGTGTTTCTAGTTTATTATTTACGTATCTAGGGAGAATCTTGGAAAGTAAACCTGTGGGCTCAGGCTAAGAGTTGTTTAGGTGTTACAGAAAGTGTCTGCTCACAGCAGAGGCGTGCTGGCCATAGGGAGAGTCGGGACGTTTCCCGGTGGGCCGCTCGGTTCCGGTGCTTCTGGGCCGGGCCATCAGAATAAAATAATGAAATAATAACTCACTATTCCAGGCCTAAAGGCTTTAACTGGGCTGCAGCAGGAGCATGAGCTGCTGTTCCAGATATAAATGAAGTAACACAAGCGTAATTGTCATGGAAATCTATCAAAATAACGACTGATGAATGAAAATCTGAAAAATATTCGCATCGAACTTTTCATTCTTGCAGCAGGGAGATACCATTTCATATTGAACTAACTCACAGGGGTGTTTAAGTGGAACACCCCTCCGCTTTAGTTCAAGTTGGTGCAGTCCAATCCAGCGGAGACAAGTGTCTGCGCGAGTTAAGAGACTAAAAGGCAGTGAAAGGTAGAAAAGTGGTCAAATAAATGTTTTTATCTACATAACTTGTGCTGATTGTGGGTTTGTATCAGGCTCAGACTGTGTGTGCAGCGGCCCATGTGAAAAGAGAAATTGTTAGAAAATTGTCAATGTGTGGTATTTGATCCAGCGACCTCTTGTACTTGAGACCAGCGCACTATTACGGAGCCGTAATTCCGGGCCGGTCGTCTCCAAATTCCCGGGCTGAAATTAGGTCCCAGCACGCCCCTGGCTCACATCATCAGCCTGTTACAAGTTACTGATGGAGGGGTTCAGTAGGGACATGCTATAGAGACGAGTAAAGGCTTGCTTTTTAACTTTTCTTTGATTTAAATGTACTCTAATATATCGAAATATACAAATAAGCTGTATTTCCATTCCAAAATCACAAAACCTAGATAATTGCAATCAAATGGAGGGCTGCCCCATTTCTTAGAGTGGTCTCTCTTGACAGTCCTCGCCCTGAGCCCTCTGTTTTAAAGTGTAGGGGAAGGGCAACGGCTAGGGCTTATGCTGCCTTCATGTGGTCTCGTAATTAAAAACCTTTCACCTTTCAACACGCCAGAGAGCAGCGATAATACGTTTTTTACCTGATTGTTATAAAGCCGACACTAAGCATTTACCGTCTCTTTTTCCACACTTACTGTCTTGTAAAAAAAATCGTTTATGTTTTCTTCGATCAAAGCAGATACAAAGCAGCAGTAGGTCAGTGGTTAGTAGACGACTTTCTTATGTGAATTTATTTCTTTATACTGTATGGCTGTGTTTTTTAAATGTTTCACTTTCCTACAACACAATAGAACTTGAACACAATGCACTCCTCATGTCCACATCACAACTGGAAAGCATCGTCCTTACCAGAGCACATGAAGGCAGCATAAGGGGGAGGGGGAGAAAAGAGACTTGAGATTGGGCCTAAATCTCCATAAACTTGCTCTGAACGTGTATTGAGTTGCCTTGTGTATGAAATGCGCAGTATAAATAAAATTGCCTTGCCTTGCCTCTCAATTGTTTATGTTCATAAACTTTAGTATTATATGCACAGAATGAACTGCATCTAATTAATAATATCAGCACCTTGTGACATCAGCAGGTGGATCAGAGCGTTCTGAGGGCAGAGAGAAGAGATCCGTGACATTAACTTAAATGAGAGTGTGCAGATGAAATAATGGAACACAATTTGTCACAGTTTGTAAAATGTAGTAATACAAACCGCCAGCAGAGGGCGCAACCTTGCTTTTATCTCAGATGTAAGTGGTTCAAACTGAGAGTAATGTCAACAATAGCAACAGGCACTAATCTGCGACTGTTGTCTGTTGTAGCACTGTGCTGAGCTATCGTCATGGCGACAGCGGACCACCTGGTGAAATGCAGACGTATTTCTGCTTGCTGCTACTGCTTGCCTCTTTATTTGCTTTTAATCATCCTATTTTTGCGCACTTGTCTTGGATATGATTTTATTCT
Organism: Neogobius melanostomus; assembly: GCA_007210695.1. Taxonomy (NCBI): domain Eukaryota; kingdom Metazoa; phylum Chordata; class Actinopteri; order Gobiiformes; family Gobiidae; genus Neogobius; species Neogobius melanostomus. The sequence continues at coordinate 984,899 of VHKM01000922.1, read as the reverse complement.
CTTCTTTTAAGTGAACCAAGGCTTTTTAATCATTTTCATAATCATTTTTATGCCTTTTTTTTACCACTCATTTGACGAACCACCGACGACAATCTTGTCAACATGGCTGAGGCAGTAACGCAAACATCTCCTTGTGAAAGCTGTCGGATGTATCAACAAGAAATTCACCTACTACGGGACAAGATTTGTGCCTTAGAGACGTAAAAAGGACTTAATGACACGCTCCCTGTGGAACCCGGTAAGAAGACGGAAAAAACTGATACTTGCAACCTAAAGCTAAACGATACCATAACATTTCCGAAACTAAACAGACAATTGGTGCTAGGCCAAAGCAAAGACAACATGCTCGTAAAGATGCACCTGGAATAAAGTTAACAAACAGATTTTCACCTCTCTCAGAGGATGAGTGTAACAAACAGAAAAAGTCAGAGAGTAATAGAGAACACAAAGTCAAAACAAAGTTGGAGAGAAAAACTGTGCCAAGTGTCAAGGCCAGAGATATCCTGGTGCTTGGAGACGGAGCCATATCTCATATAAACAAACAGATAATGACTGCAAGCAGCTATCTGGGCGGCACAGTTTCTGACATCATAGATGTTTTAAACAAGGAAATTACAAATAACCCTGGAATTAAAAAACGTGTTGTACATGTTGGTGCTGTTGACATAAAAGACAGAGAGTCTGAAGTCCTGAAAGAAAAGTTTAATAAACTTTTTGAGAGACTTGATTTTCTGGATAAAGAGACAATGCAAATTTTCATCAGTGGACCTATCCCAAACATCGACGGAAGAATAAACACATTCTCCCGGCTGTTTCAGTTGAAAAATAGAGATAAAACAATCTTCCATACTTTATATGACTATTTACAAACCACCACAGAATTGTTTTATCGAAGATTTTACTGAATTACTTTCATTTATATGCACTGATTTTGATTGTTTAGTCATTTCAGGTGATTTTAATGTGCATGTGGATGTGACCAATGACAGGCATGCAAAAGAACTTAATGCTGTTCTTGAAATGTTTGGTTTAACTCAGCACGTGAGTGAGGCGACTCACAACAAAGGTCACACTCTAGATCTAATTATTACAAAAGGTGTTAATATATCAAATGTGAATGTTGTTGATGTTGCTTTGTCTGATCATTTTTGTGTCTTCTTTGACCTGTCTGTTACACCCAAACCAGTGGTTGGGCCTGGAGTTATTCAGAGAAGACACATAAATGATACAACAAGGACACAGTTTATGGAAATGATCAGATTTGAAAATCCTCCATGTTCAAATGTTGATAATCTGTTGGACTCTTATACATCAAGCGTCTTAAATGTTTTGGATACTATTGCTCCTGTCAAGGTTAAAATGGTGAACAATAGACAAAAGGCACCTTGGAGAAGTGAAGATTCGGTCAAGGCACAGAAAAGGGAGTGCCGAAAAGCTGAACGGAAATGGCGCAAGTCAAAGCTCCAGGTTCATTTTGAGATATACAAAGAAGTGCTTTGTGAGTTCAACCAGATTTTGCGTGGAGAAAGGGAGAAGTACTTCTCTAAAATCATCGCAAACTGCAGAAACAATTCTCGTGTTCTGTTTTCCACAGTAAACAGATTAACTAACCCTCCAGTTTCACTGCCCTTAGAACTAATCTCTACATCTAAGTGCAATGAGTTTGCAATATTTTTTTATGACAAAGTCCAAGGCATTAAAAATGCCATAATTTCCACAACACAAATACCAACCCTGCCACCAGCTAGACACCTTGAGCTGACACATTTCACACCTGTTACTGACGAAACAATCGAAGAGGTTATCTCCGGTCTGAGTTCATGTACATGCTGCCTTGATGAGTTACCCACTAGATTTCTGAAGTCTGTGCTGACCAGCTTGTTACCACAACTTGTTCAGTTAGTTAACATCTCATTTGAGACTGGAGCATTTCCAAAGGCCTTGAAAACCGCGGTCATTAAGCCTCTTCTAAAGAAGAGCAGCCTTGATCCCAAGGTACTGAACAACTACTGGCCCATATCAAACCTACCGTTTTTAGGAAAAGTCCTAGAGAAAGTAATATATCAACAGCTCACTTACTTTCTCCTATCTAACAATGTGTTTGATACTTTCCAGTCAGGATTTAGGCCCCACCACAGCACTGAGACAGCTCTGATCAAGGTGACAAATGATATCCGTATGAACACCAACGCAGGTAAGGTCTCAGTTTTAGTTCTGCTGGACCTGAGCGCTGCCTTTGACACAGTGGACCACGGGATCTTACTTCACAGGTTAGAAAACTGGGTGGGAATCTCTGGTACTGCTCTAAACTGGTTCAAGTCCTATCTCGAGGATAGGACGTACTTTGTCGAAATTGGCAACTGTGTCTCAGACAAAATTTCCATGATCTGTGGAGTCCCCCAGGGGTCAATCTTGGGACCCCTCTTATTCAACCTGTACATGCTTCCATTGGGTCAGCTAATAAACAGTAACAATGTGTCGTACCACAACTACGCAGATGACACTCAGATCTACGTGTCACTGACGGCAGGTGAACATGGGCCTGTAGATACACTCTGTCACTGCATCGAACAGATCAGTTTGTGGATGCAAAACAACTTTCTCCAACTAAACTCAGACAAAACTGAGATCATTGTCTTTGGCCCACAGACACAAAGACAAAGTGTTATCAGTCACCTTGAGTCTCTCGCTCTGAAACCAAAAAATCAGGTTAGAAATCTAGGAGTAATCATGGACTCAGACCTGAACTTAAACAGCCACATCAAAGCAATAACATCATCAGCTTTTTACCATCTGAAGAACATTGCTAAGATCAGAGGAATAGTGTCAAAACCAGACTTAGAGAGACTCATCCATGCATTTGTCTCCAGCAGGTTAGACTACTGTAACGGCTGCTCACTGGCCTTTCTAAACGAGCTGTTAGAGCTGCAGAACATCCAGAACGCTGCTGCTCGAGTCCTGACAAGAACCAGGAAATACGACCACATTAGTCCAGTGCTCCGGTCTCTGCACTGGCTTCCTGTCACTCAGAGAATAGAATTTAAAACAGCTCTGCTTGTGTACAAGTCTTTTCATGGTTTAGCACCAAAGTCCATCTCTGACATGTTAGAGCCGTATGAACCATCTCGGGCCCTGAGAACTTCAGGGAGGGGTCTCCTGGTGGTTCCCAGAGTCAATAATAAACACGGTGAGGCTGCGTTTCAGTTTCATGCAGCTAAAATCTGGAACAGTCTTCATGAGGATGTGAGACAGGCCTCAACTCTGACAATGTTCAAATCCAGGCTGAAAACAGCTCTTTTTACCCGTGCATATGAAAACTGAAAGTATTTTATCTGCACTCTTGCCTTTTACTGTCATTGATTAACTTTATGTTGATGTTTTATTGATTGATTTTATCTGTTTTCTTGTAATTTTATGCAACTGTGAAGCACTTTGAATTGCCTTGTGTATGAATTGTGCTCTACAAATAAACTTGCCCTGCCTTGCCTTGCCTACTCCTGCATGGAGGCCAGAAGGCAGTGTGCCCGGGACCTCCGGGTCTTGGCGAGGGAGCTGGAGTCTCTGAGGAGTAAATGCAATGGTCCGGAGTGCGTGGGCAACAGTCTGGCTGCGCTGGGGGCCGGCCTGCTCACGTTTACCACCAGCGGCTTGGCTGCACCCTTCTTAGGAGGCTTAGGGGCCCCATATTCCACTGTAGGGACCGTCATTACCGTGACCTCCAAGATCTAGAAGGTAGGGCTGGGAAAAAATCAATTTGATTTAAAAATCGAGTTGGTAGGTCAAATCGATTCATATTTTCAAACAAATAAAAACAAATTTTTTTTTTAGAATTTTCTTTTGTTAGATTTTTTTTTTAGCTCTCTGCTTATAGGAATAAGGTCCTGCTGTACAAATGTGCCTCAGTTACCTCAGGATTTTTGTTGTTTTATTAACTTAATACAAATACAGTATAAATATTTTGGATGTTTAACAATCTTTGTTGCACACTGCATAGTGACTTTTTAGTTAGAGAAAGGGTTTGCCTTTGCAATTTTGTTATGTTGGTTCACTTTAATTAAATACAATAAATATTTATATTTTTTAAATATATTTATAGTTTGCAGTTATTTTGTTTTAAATGGGGGGGAAATTGAATCGAATCATAAATCAAGTTTTTTATTTTAAAAAAGTCACAGATTTTTTTGGGGGGGAAAAATCGCCCAGCTCTACTAGAAGGGTTTCTGTCCAGTAAAACCTTGAACAAGGTTCAACACGAAGACAAGACGGCCAACACAATCTCTCACAAGATCGCTGAGCTGTTTGAAGAACTGACAGGGCTGACGGAGCAGCATCCCGGGCGGCTGTCAGTCGAGCACGTCTGCAGGGAGGTGTAGGAGGCTCTGGCCCGGCGCAGCGGCCTCTCAGGATCCAGGCTGGGCATTGACCTGTGGCTCCCCCAAGGAACACGGGAAGCACCCCTGGTCTGCCATTCAGTCATTTGCTGAAGGAAAACATCGTGGGCATATTTTCAGTCTTTGCCTTTCACACCAAAGACTACAGTAAATGTTTACCAAACGGCTCGCCAAGAGATTGTGAAATCAGTTCCATGTGGATGTTTTTCCACAGCAGATTATTCAGTACACGTGAACAACAGCCGTTGTTGGGGGTCACCCCTATGTTCCCCGGTACCTATGTTCCCCCACTTCTATTGATTAAGATTAGGCACCAGCCCACTATCCTTAAGGTTAGTGGCTAGGGCAGGGTCAGGGTTAAGCTGATTGACATACAGTATATACTATATATGACATTTCACTCTCATGACTTGTGATTAATTGAAGTACCAACTCACCTACGGAAAAAAAAAAATCACACCCGGGGAACATAGGTATGCACCCCCGTTGTTGCTAACTTTAGCATATA